>OZ012659.1:40041497-40422272 GCA_963942545.1 Oxycera nigricornis
GTACCTATGTGGGTATTACTCAGACAAAATCTGATTGCCCGAGCAACGTTAGTACAATGTATGTTCTGTTGAGAATTTTCTAAAGAGATATTGGGAAAGAGGATCCATGGCATGAAAGGATCAGGTGCTGTTTTTAAGGCATCAGCTGCCAAATATCACATGCTGAAGCACTTTAGTTTATTAAACTGCTTTAAAACTGCGTGAACATTCTAAACATTGCAAGGCGGAAAACCAGAAATCAAAGAGAGAACTTGTAATATGTCTATGTACTGCGATTGACGAACGCATGAGTCAACCACTTCATCACTCAGGCGCTACGTTCGACGCCATTGTAATAAAATGTATAAGAGCGAACAATTTTGCAACGAAAGTTCTAGCCGAAGAGACTTTGTCGGGGCGGTTAGTCCCTAGGAGGAGGCAAAGTACCCTTTTATCGTACATACTAATTCGGGTTCGGTCCCTGTTTAGCTAAAGGTGCGATGGCTCCTGATATGCCAGCTTAGTTCGGCGCGTAATGTCATAAGTGCGTGCCTCTAGATTTTCCCATCAAATTCCATTTTAAAAGATTCATCTAAATTCTCGATAACAATTTCGACAAAAACAATAAAATCATCAAACTTTTGAGGATATATTCCTTGCATTATTTTACTCGAAGAAAATGCTTACGTGTAAACCACGACAAGAACGGCCTACCTGAGAGTACTGAAATCGTCTACTTTATTCCAATTGAAACCCAAAATCTTCGAAACTAACATACACAAAACTTACGAAAATACTAGGCTACCGCGCGTAAACAATCTTTCGGGCGACCGTGCTGCTCCCGGGTGGAAAACGAGCATCAATGGAGCTCACCATACATTTGTATCGCTGCCTGGGCCCATCTTACCATGACCTAGTGCTTGCGTGTCCACAAGTGATTAGTGCGCTAGGCCCGCTTCATCTACCTCAGCCGGGCTGTGTGAAAATTTTACAGAAAAACTCCTTAACATTTTTAGTACATTTTCAAATCACTATGTGACTAGTTTTCAAGGAGGGAGAATTTAACTTCATCAGAATCTATATTATTATTATTATCTGTAACATCGAAAAAAAACGATCCAAAGCTGGATCAAAACCGAAGCATCCGTTTTAGGTGAAGATTTACGTTAGTCCTCCAATACAGCCCAGAAGGAAAAAGATAATCAGCATCCAATGAGGCTCATCTTTTCGTGAGATTGGACATTTACGTTATGACAAAAAAATAAGTTCCCGACAAAAAAAATCCTCAATACCCAATACAAAAAGGCAAGATGCAGACCATCCCCGTGCACTAGACTCAAGACCTCCACACTACATATCAGCCAGGTGTAGTTCGCCATCATCCATCGCGAATATAGCCGTACTACAGAAATTACATTGACACAAGATGATTCAAAAATGAAAATTACAAATAAAATGAACGAATAACAAGAACAAAATGTTGCACCACTAATCTCAGTCGCGACATTATAGACTGCTCGACGAAGATTTCAAAAAAGCGGAATTATTTGTCAGGACGCTTGCGAATTTTCCAGGACGACTCTCATGAGGCAAGTGGGCATCCATAATTTTTGATTCCAATATGTGAAAACAATAAACAGTTCTTATTGAAACTTAAGTTGCTATTTCCCGATACGATTGCGACATATTTATAAATTTCTGTTGAAAGAGGTGTAGCACGCCGAAAATGGAAACTCAGGAATATCGTTAAGAAGATAATTCAAAATAAGTGGGCCACGAATCGAAGGGTGCCGAGAAATAGAAGAAGAATAAAATGGAAACGAGAACAGAGGTTTGGGGCTTTATTTCAGTCATCATTTATATGATTTTCAGGAATTGTTAAAGCATTACAAAATCGAGCATTATTGTGTTCAGTGTATTCCTTTGTATGCTGTCATATACCTGGTGAAAATCTGCGAAGATTTGATTGACACAAATATGTACTTCCACTACTTTCCCAGCAGCAAATTGACTGACTGGCTCAGACCATTATAATATTATTAATCGGTTGAAACTTACTTAAATATGGTGTTCAGTAATAACTTTTTTTTCATTCGTCTTCGATGCCTCTATTTTTTATAAATAAATTTCAGTTGAAGAAAATTTTCTTACACAAGTACCCAAGCAGCAATGAAACATCTTCACTTCGGACAAAAGACATGGTTCATTTGTCTTTAAAAATCAGGCATGTCTAAGAGAATAATAAAATACATGGTAAATATAGAAAGAAAGAGCTTGTAATTTTTGAATCGTTTTTGACAGGTCTATCAACGACCTTCAGAACTCTACGATGAAGGGGGGGATTACTGTAAATTTTATATTTGAAAGACTAGTCTTATTTTCATATATATATATATATATATATATATATATATATATATATATATATATATATATATATATATATCCTTATACAGTTGAACATGGAATCGTTTAAATTTTTAAATGATCAATCTTCAAAATATGAAATATAATTTCAGCTAACTCTGCCACGATTAGTGGAATATATATATGACCTTTTGAAAAAATCCCATGCAGGATATCACAGACAATTTACAGAGACTAGATAAACACTGAACAACATTTCGTAATGCCAAAGTAGTGTCCCAAATCAAATCCTAAAGATGTATGATAATTTTCAATATATCTACTTTCGCAACGCAGTTATAAGCCGCCAAGTTCAATGTTTCAGATATGTTTGAATGATACTTTTTTTTCGTACCACAAAAATAAAAACATTTATAAAAATGTCACTTCCTGTCGTTTACCGACGCGTCTTTCAGTTCGCTCGTGAAATAATACAACTCATTGTGGATACATTCTTAGTGTATGCGTCGAAAAGTACCTCGGAGTGCATCTCCCAACTCGCGCTTCACTACTCGTCAAAATTTATCGGTCGGCAACATTAATAGTTACCTAACTATTAAATTTCTCAGATGTCAACAAGCTATTTTCGCGCAAAATCCATTGTTCTTTGACCCAAAGTGTCGGGATTGGTGTGTGTGTGTGTAGTGACTTTACATAGGTTTGGATCCCGGACAACAATCTATGGCTGCTCCGACTGTGCCGGGGAGCACATATACTAATTTAGCTTTTCTATCGAGTGACAAACTGCACGAGTTGGTGTCTAAGACAGAAGTGATCTTTATTTTCAAGAATGTCAAAAATACATATTCACAATAGTCTATATTTGGACGATCGTTCAATGCTGCTGCCACAGATCGTTCAATGCTGCTGCCACAGTACTCCCTCTTCAATAACGTCAAGTGTTGACGTTTCGCCGACCTGCTGGTGGGTAGACTTTTGTTATGGATTGAGGTAGCGGATTGATTGGCTGCCGAATGACTGGTCGTTGGCTGCTGTGAGATGCCTCCGCTGCTGAAGTTCTACGCGTTGAGACTAGCGAAGTGGGATCGTGTTCGCTTCGATGATCTTGAACGACATACGCTGGTTTCAGGCGATTGGTGGAAACGTTAGTTCGTTTCCCATTGACTTCGACGGTGAAAACGGTGTTTGAAATTTGTTGCAGCACTCGGTGGGGACCGGAATAAGGTTGCGTTAAAGATTTCCGTACTCCATCCCTGCGTACGAAAACGTGGCTGCATTTCTGCATGTCTTCGTGGACGAAGCTGGCTCTGGACGAATGGTTCGATGCGGGTTGCGGACGTAAGTCTCGCATTTTTTCTCGCAGCTGTTCTACGGAAAATGCCGCAGGAGTAGTGATTTCGTATACTCGTGAGAGTGCGTCCGCAACAACATTCGAATCACCTCGAATATGAACAATGTTTGTCGAGAATTCAGAGATGAAGTTTAGTTGACGTAGTTGGCGAGGCGAGGCCTTGTCAGTCCGTTGGCTGAACGCGTAAATCAAAGGCTTGTGATCGGTTACGATCGTAAAGTCTGAGCCCTCTAAGAGATGACGGAAGTGTTTAATGCTAGTATATATTGTGAGGAGTTCCCTGTCGTATGTACTGTATCGTGTTTCTGTGATGGACAGCTTCCTCTGGAAATAAGCTAGTGGCAACCATTGCTCCGATTGAAGTTGCTCTAGTACCACGCCCACCGCTTTGTCAGAAGCGTCGGTGACGAGTCTCAATGGTTTTCCATGTTGAAAGTGTACGAGCAACGTAGCGTTGGCAATGCTTTCTCGACAGGCATCAAACGCCTTTTTGGTTTGCTGAGTCCATACTATGATGTCATTTTTCGTTTTAGTTCCACTTAGTAGTTCATGTAACGGCGCCTGCAAATCCGCCGCACTCTTGATGAATCTGCGGTAAAAGTTAATAACACCAAGGAATCTCTGCAGGTCTTTGATGCGTTCAGGTTTTTTAAAGTTGCGTATAGCCTGCACACGAGATTCTGGTGGTTGAACACCCTTCGCTGTAATTTTGTGTCTTAGGTATTCGGTTTCCGAGACTCCGAATTCACACTTGTCCACGTTGATTACGACTCCATATTTGCTAAGGCGATTGAATACGGTTCGTAAGTGATCCATATGCTGCTCTAGTGGTTGCGACATGACGAGTATGTCATCTATATAACACGCACAAAAATCGAGCCCTCTCAGAACTTGGTCCATGAATCTCTGGAACGATTGGGCAGCGTTCCTCAGCCCGAATGTCATCACTGTAAATTCATATAGCCCAAACGGCGTGGTTATGGCCGTTTTGGGTACGTCCTCTCTCGCTATTGGTATCTGGTGAAAAGCTCGTACCAGATCAATTTTTGAGAAGATTCGCTTTCCTTGTAGGCCTGCAGTGATGTCCTGCATGTGTCTAATTGGATACCTATCCGGCCTCGTTATTTTGTTTAGCTTACGGTAGTCCCCACATGGACGCCAAGAATTATCTTTCTTCCGTGTAAGATGCAGAGGACTTGCCCATGAGCTCGCTGACTGCTGACAATACCCTTTATCAATCAGGTATTGAAACTCTTTCTTGGCTATGTCCAGTTTTTCCGGGGAGAGCCTCCTAGGAGGCTCAAAAACCGCGGGTCCCTCGGTCTGTATGTGGTGCTTGATTCCGTGCGGTGCACTCTTTGCTACAGAAGGATTTGTTACTTGCGGGAACTGTTTGAGTAGAGTGTGGTACGGGGAGTCATCGCTCACTGTGTTTATGGACGGTATAGAAAGAGTAGAGATATGTCCACGAGTTGACGCTTTGGTATTGGTATCGATGAGTCGTCTGCTGTTCAGATCGACGAGTAGTTTAAACTGCCTGAGAAAGTCAGCTCCTAGGATTGCTTGATTGACATCCGCGATGCGAAAACGCCATGTGAATGAACGGCGTAGACCAAGGTTGATGGTAAGGAGCTTGTCGCCATAAGTGTTGATGCGCGTTTTGTTTGCCGCGAAAAGTTTCAGGCTAGACGGTTTGAAGTTCGCGAGAGGTGGGCGACGAATGACCGAAATATCGGCACCTGTGTCCACAAGGAATCGTGTGCTCGTTAGCTTATCGTAAACAAATAGACGGCTAAGGCTCATGTCGCTGTTTGGCGTCTGGTCAGACAGCGACCCTATTCGTTTCCCTGTACCTGTTGTTGAATGAAATCACATGGAGGTTTACATGTGCGTGCGGCGTGGCCGAATTTTTTGTGGTAGAAACAGATACGTCGGGCGTGGTCTGCCGTGCGATTGGGCTGAGTCCTTTCCGCCACGTTGCGTTCCAGGCGGGTAAGCGCCCTTCTAATCTCGTTAACCTGTGTTTCTAAGCTGGCTGTAGTATCCGCAGTTTGTTCGCGACTGACTTGGGAAACCTCACGAATTTCGTGTGGATCCCTTACTTCCGCGATTCGATCTGCCATCTCTGCCAGCTTAGTGAGATTCGTTGTCTCTGAGACAGCAATGATGGACTGTATCCGAGTAGGAAGTCGCTGTATCCACAAATATTTTAAAAACCTATCGCTAACTCTGGTGCCGGCGGCTTGGGTCATGCTCCGCAGGAGCTGCGATGGTTTGCTGTTACCCAGCTCCAAACCAGTCAGAAGGTTTCGAATTTGTGCGTCATCCGACAGGGAAAAAACGCTCAAAATGCGGGCTTTTAAAGCGTCGTATTTACCCTCTAGTGGAGGGGCTTCAACGATGTCGGCGACTGCCTCGAGTGTAGCGCAGTCAAGCTCAGCAACTACTTTGTCGAATTTTGCAGTGTCTGTGCGAGTTCTACACAGACGTATTTGCGCCTCGATGCGCGCGAACCATAACGATGGTCGCGTACGCCAAAATGGCGGTAATTTTATTTGTGCGATGTCGTTTACACCAGCAATGTATGGAGTTTCGGCTGATGGCGAGCTATTCGTAGGCTGTGCCGTGCTTGCGCCAATGCCGTGATCCTCGCTGTCAGACATTTTGAATACGAAGAAAACTTACTTGAAATTTGATACGTCCGGAATTCAGAAAACCACGTTGGCC
The DNA here is from genome assembly GCA_963942545.1 of Oxycera nigricornis. Lineage (NCBI taxonomy): Eukaryota > Metazoa > Arthropoda > Insecta > Diptera > Stratiomyidae > Oxycera > Oxycera nigricornis. Next base: position 40,047,922 of record OZ012659.1, read on the forward strand.
TCGGCAACGTTGGATCCGCAAAATGGCTCCTGTGGATGCCTGGATCGCAGCACTTGAAGAAGCTGGTCTGAAGTCGTGTTTTTCTACGAATTCGGGGTTCTCAAATTGCTTTTTTGTTGAGAAGTCGGGGTCACCAATATGGCTGCTCGGCCTGTGCCGGGGAGCACATATACTAATTTAGCTTTTCTATCGAGTGACAAACTGCACGAGTTGGTGTCTAAGACAGAAGTGATCTTTATTTTCAAGAATGTCAAAAATACATATTCACAATAGTCTATATTTGGACGATCGTTCAATGCTGCTGCCACAGATCGTTCAATGCTGCTGCCACAAATCATTTTGGCTTTCGCTTGGGCGCAAACCCAAACCAGATAACGCCTGCGCTATAAGTGGCATGTTACAGCATGTGCACAAATGAAAGCTCACGACTGCTCAAATCAAACAGTCCAAAAATGTATAGCAGTTTGGATCAACTCCATATACAATCCATGTAAGATGAATTTCTTTGCAATAAGCTGGAGAAGATGATTACGCCAAATAAAAAGGCGGAGAGTTTAAAAAAAAATTCTGAAACAATTAGGTCCCACACATCGGACGAAATGCGCAAAGTGCAAACAGGGCTAGATAAATATGTCCAAGTCATCTCCAAGCGGAAACGAAGTCCGAAATCTGACGCAGAAAAAAGTGCAGCGAAGCTTGCCAAAACACAGCCATCAGTCGCTTCAACAAATCGTTTCAGCATTCTCAGTAGCGAGAACACAGAGGTTCCTTCTCAAAGCGCTAAAAAAGCGAAACCACCACCAATTTACCTACGTGAACGTAGCAGCAATGCAGTGGTCAATTTCATAAAAGGGGAAAATTGATTCATCTAAATTTTATGTCGCTCCTTTGAAAAAAAAAATATAAGCGAAACAAAAATTCAAGTGCTGGACGAAAACGACTACCGGACAGTGATTAAAAGCTTAGATGAAGCTGGCAAAAAATACTACACTTTTCAACTGAAAAGTAGTAAGGGCTTAACGGTAATGATAAAAGGCATCGATTCTGTGGTTGATCCAGACGATATAGCTAACGCCCTTATGGAACAAGGTTTCAATGCTTAATCAATCTTTAATATAAGCAACCGAGACAAAGTTCCACAGCCAATATTCCGCATAGAGCTGCAGCCGGATTCAAAAAAGCTTAAAAAAGGTGAGACACATCCAATCTATAATTTGCGATACCTCCTAAGTCGACGGGTGGCTGTGGAGGAACCCCACAAACGAAAAGGACCTGTTCAATGCCATAACTGCCAAGAGTTTGGGCACACTAAGGCTTACTGCACACTGCCAAGTGTGTGCGTCATATGCGGTGATCTTCACCAAACCCCAAAATGTTCACTCAAAAAGGAGGACGCTTCTGCTATAAAATGCAGTAATTGCGGTGGAAACCACACTGCAAACTACAGAGGCTGCCCAGTTTACGCTAGCATGATGCAAAAGCGACAACTCCCGGCTAGACCTTCAGCAATTACCCCGATGCCAATCCTTGCATCTAATACTCCTGGCCAAAGTGTAGTCAACAGTAACCAGATGCCAATTTCCTATGCTGACGCCCTCAAAAAGTCTACAAGCGAGAATATAAATACTTCCAGCCCAATGGGCAATATAGAGCACGTAATGATGCAGCTGATTCAGAGCATGAATCATTTTACCACCTCTATGCAGAGTATGGTGCAGGAAATGATGCGTAACCAGACACTGATTCTTCAAGCTCTCCTTAACAAAAAATGAGCTTCGCGAAAGTATGCCACTGGAATGCTAACGGTGTAAGCCAGCACAACTTGGAAATACACCATTTCCTGGTTAGCAATGAGATAGACATCATGCTCATCTCCGAGACTCACTTAACCAACAAATATAATTTTAAAATTTCGGGATACTCTTTTTATGACACTAAGCACCCTGACGGAAAAGGTCATGGTAGCACAGGAGTTTTGGTCAAACATCGCATCAAGCACCACGTCATTGACGAATACGCCAAGAATTGTATGCAAGCCACGTCTGTGTGCATAGTTGAATGGGGAGACCCGATTACAGTCTCGGCGGTTTATTGTCCCCCCAGATTCAAAATCACTGGAGAACAATTTAATGATTTCTCCAAAAGCCTTGGTAGCCGATTCATTGCAGCCGGTGACTACAACGCCAAGCGTACTCACTGGGGCTCCAGGCTAATCTCTCCAAGGGGAAGGACTTTGTGGTCAACTGTGACAAATTCTAGTAAGCTCTCATTCATATCAAGCAGGCATCCGACATATTGGCCGTCAGATCGTCGAAAAATCCCGGACCTCATTGATTTCGCTGTAATCATAAGGCAAGAGCAAATATCAGCAGCGCAGTGCTTTGACTTACACTCTGACCACTCGCCAGTTATATTGACTATCTCCAAATCTCATGTCATCCAAGAGCACTGTAAACTCACAACGAAACAAACCAACTGGCTTAAGTATCGGAAATATATAAGCTCACACATACCACCACGCATACGTCTTAAATCTCATTCTGATATTGACAGGGCTGTTCGTTCCTTCTCCGAGATCGTGTCTTCAGCAGCTATACAGGCCACTCCTGAGCCCACCCGCCCTACCTCGCCTGCATACAAGTCGTCCAAAAATATAAACGAGCTCATCAGTTTGAAGCGGCAATTAAGACGTGAATGGCAGCAACATAGGTCTCCAAACCTTAAAAAAGAGCTATCCGCAGTTGGGAAAAAACTTCATGCAGTCCTGAAACACGAACAAGCAAAAAATATAGTACACTATTTTGAAAGCCTTTCACCAACCCAAGGGTCAAATTATTCGTTGTGGAAAGCTGCTAAACAGTTAGACAGACCAGTCAAACGGGAGTCACCAATCAGGCTTCCAAATGGGGCCTGGGCCCGTACTGATGCTGAAAAAGGCTCCATTTTTGCCCGCTACCTCGAGGAAGTTTTTAAACCAAACCCTAAACAAGCAGATGTTTGCCTCTCTTCCTATCCCATGCAAGCCTCCAGTGTTCCAATCCGCTTCAAGATCACCCAGGTGATCCGTTCCATACGCGATCATATCGACCCAAAGAAGGCTCCCGGTCACGACCGCATTACTGGGAAAATGATAAAGGAACTGCCTAGAGCTGCGATTATACTCCTAACGCACATTTTCAACAGCCTCTTGCGTCTTGGATATTTTCCCTCAGCATGGAAGCTATCCCAAGTTCTGATGATCCCGAAGGATGGGAAAGACCCAACACTCGCCACGTCATACAGACCCATAAGCCTACTACCCCTGTTATCAAAACTATTCGAAAAACTGTTACTCTCCAAGCTGTCTCCCCACATAAATGATTCAGAAGTAATACCTTCGCACCAATTTGGATTTAGGGAAAAGCATGGAACTATCGAGCAAGTCCATCGTTTAGTTTCTGTAATCAACAATGCTTTCGAAAGGAGACAATACTGCGCAGCCGTGTTCTTGGATGTTGCGCAAGCGTTCGATAAGGTGTGGCATGAAGGGCTTATTTATAAAATCAAGTGCAAACTTCCAGCAAACACGCATCAAGTTATGGAGTCTTACCTGACTGGCAGGAAGTTCTTCGTCAAGCAAAACTGCTTTATTTCTCGCTCCTTCAATATCAGAGCTGGCGTGCCTCAAGGAAGTGTTCTCGGCCCATTGCTTTATTTGATATATACGGCAGACTTACCAACATGCGATCATCTATTTACTTCTTTGCTGACGACACCGCAATTCTTTGTGCTCACGCTAACCCCAATATGGCTTCTCAAATCTTGGACAACCACCTAAGAAATGTGGAACGTTGGCTGGCTCAATGGAGAATAAAAATTAACGAAACCAAGAGTAACCATATAACCTTCACGCTTAACAGGGAAACTTGCCCTGAATTATCACTCAACGGAGTGCCTGTCCCGCAAGCGTCTTCAGTTAAATACCTTGGGATTCACCGAAATAGAAGGTTAACCTGGAAGAAGCACATTGAATCCAAAAAGGCTCAAATCAATCTTAAATTCCGAAATCTATACTGGTTGCTGAATAACTCCAATCTAAACCTGTACTATAAGGTTCTGCTCTACAAAGCAATTATCAAACCTATCTGGACTTACGGTATTCCACTTTGGGGCTCAGCAAGCATCTCTAACATAGAACTCCTACAGAGAGCGCAATCTAAAATCTTAAGGACGATAACTTCTGCACCTTGGTACGTTAAAAACGCCTGTATACACAGAGATCTGGACATCCCAACGATCCAAGAAGAAATAATAAATCAAAAAGAAAAATACGTGAACAAGTTATCCATTCACCCTAATAACTTGGCTAGGAGCCTTTTGTTTGAACAAAAATTTTCTCGTCTCAAAAAATCTAACATCTTATGATAAATGTTAATTTCAATGTGCAGCAGTAAAAATAAATTATGAATTCATAACAAAATAACTTGTTCCGAAGCATTGGCAACGAACAAGACTCACCTTAACTATAAGATTTGAAAACTTAATGTTATTTTCTTGTACTTAAGAAAGATACATTAATTAAAAAAGCGACAAAAAAAACTTCCTGTTCGGATCGGTACAATCCATTTTAAATAAAAGCACATTTTATTAGATCCGCCACCTTACACTGTCAAACACAGCTTGAATATAGAAAGGAAGCACTAATAAGAAGCAATAATAATTTCACAAAACAAAAGGGAAATTAACTCGTACTACAGGGTCACGAAAAACACCAGAATCATCACGAACGAAAAATAACGAATATTCTTTTCGCTACACCGTGGCACTGAATACAAACCTTTTATTCGGCGAAATACAACATGCTCTGGTGGACTGGCTTGCGCAGGTTTCTTGAGAGGAATGTGTAGATTGTTGGTCATTGCTCAGTCTGCTAAATCCACCTTCCATAAAAACTCGCGAACTTGTCACACTGTCAAATGCACTATGAATGAAACTCATGTGTCAACTTTTGTATAATGATACACTGAATTGTGTTTAAACCGTCTTGGGGCGCCACTTTTTAAATTATCTACTTTTTCTATCTGGAATACAATCATTGAGACTTTAATTGATCGAAGCTGCCTAGAATTTTCCGCTTCGTGTTCTACAGAGGACCTTATGCCAAACACTTGGTCCTACTCCACCCGCAGCTCTTCGGCGAATATGCGACATGGAAAATATCCCAGTAAAGGCGCCAGCAGAGCCATTTGCTAAACGGCTTAGCATCAAGCTAACGTGCTCAAAAATCATACAAGATACAACGATAATCCAAGAGGTACCAATGAGGCCACCTAAAGTATTTTCAATACAGACAATATGCTAATTACTCTTCCGACTTTCCGCGCAGGCCGCATATGACTCTCAATAGGCAATCACTTAAGCGCCGATTCATCCTTAATTACCGATTGGCGGTCCTAATTGGACGAAGCTTTGCACCCATTTCAGCGCCCGATTTATTCAACCAGTATCCACCGGCTCGGCATCCCAAGCTGGGCCGCAATATCTCCTCTTAATGTGCAAATTTAATTCGCGCGAATTGTTCTGGTCAACATATTTTGAAAAGGTTTTGTGTTTGTGCCTTTATTGGATTATGCATGACTTCCAATTCGATTAGCACCGTCTTTGATTGATAATGGGCCGAGTGATGATTTAACGACTCGTTGATGGTGGAAAGTTTTCGAAAATTTCTTGAGAAAATCGACACTTCCAATGCATGCGTTTGTTTGTACTGTTTGCCTCCACAATGAGTTCTATTAACAGTCCTCAAGCTAATTGGGTGTGTTGATTTAGGACGTTCTGATCCATCGATACGCATCTCGTGACTCTCAGGAAAAGATATAGATGTTTTCACACGACAGCCAAGCTAGGTTGAAACAGGTACAAATAGGTTCTCACATTACATCTAATTTAATTTTTTAAAGCTTCGGAACTAGGCAGCTTTTGACTCACGATAGTTTGGGTACAACTTAATTTACATTAAAATTCTGTTTAACCCATTCGCTGTCAAGCTCAAATCATATGAAGTTATTCCCGTTGCCAATTACATTTTAAGTGCAATTTTTTACCTAAGTTATGCTATTTCTTGGTGAACGCTCATAAATATATCATATATAATCATTTACATGCATAAAATCAAAAGCGACTATACTCGTCTCTGGCCATGGGAAGGAAGCAGGACTCGATATCCTGATTCAAATGCATGTATGTTATAAAATATTGAAAGCAGGGCGAGTATACTCGTCTCGGCAATGCATAACATCCCCCCTAAGACGAGTATACTCGTCATTGGCAGTGAATGGGTTAATACGACTCTAAGGAAAATTAACTGAAAATTACGAGAGAGATTTTGTCGCATGGTGGCCATTTTGAATAGTTGAATTTGTATTTTTTCACGATTTTACATCAATGAGACTAATAAATATTTCTTATTTTCAGTTGGCCTTGTAAAACATTGCATATGAAGTCTATAATCGGTTTAATTGCATGTAAAAATTAAAATGTATAACAAATGATGATGGAGGAAGTAATTAAAATCTCGCGAACATTAAAGAACAAAATCACTAAATACTACTATACAATTTTATAGTTGATGAAAGCTGTTTAAAGCATATGATCTTGCAAAGTATTGTTTAAAACAAAATTTACCATTCAAAGCGTTGATTACGACAAATGCAAATTTGATTGATGTTTTTGGTTTTCAAAGCTTAAGCAGTTTTTTTATTAAAATTAAAGCACGGTAAAAACTATTCAATATCTGCTTAAATTATGTACATATTAGTAAACTTTGAGTGACTTTACAAAAATGTCTTTAGAATAAGAGATATAAAGTAATATCATTCGTATGAACCCTTTTTACAAGGTGACTTTTAATGATTTTTCTTTTTTTGTAATCATGGAAAAAATCTTGCTAGTGCTTACATAAACACATAAACAATGATTACTGTGTTGTGTAAATTAGATTAAAAACTTATTGCTTATGAAAAATACTTAATTTTTTGCACTTTTTTTACTAAATTACAAAACGGCTCAAACGATTTTTATATCAAATTAAAAACATCACAAAAATGTTAATACACATCGACTGACACCATGATGATGAAAATATTATATTTGGTTCGTGAGATATAGTGAATGGAAGAAATGACCTTAAAGATCATGATGACAGTTAATAATTTTTAACTTCCCAGTATATGGGAAGTTCTTGTAATCGACTCGAAAATCGAAATTGAAATTTTCAACATATCTTTACGTTTTGAGGTCTTTAGAGTATATTTTAAGTGTTTTTAGAAAGAAGTATGTATGTGTGTGTGTGTGTGTGTATGTACGTACGTACGTATGTGCGTTCGTGGACAGTTTTTTCAAAGAGCGTAACTCACGTAAACAAAGTCGTATCGACTTTGTTGAGAAGTCAATCGAAGCGTCTTTGCAATTTTAAGAGCTGATTAGTTTTTGGGATACTTCGGTCGAGGGGGTTTGTTGTTTTGCCCGTTTGAAGGTCATTTCTGTCATGCGTTTTATCTCGCGAACCAAAGATACAATATGCTGTGCTAAGGTGTCAATCGACGCGTATTGACATTTTTATGATTTTATCAAGTTTTTGAAAAAAATATTTGAGCCGTTTTTTTAATTTAAGAAAAAAAGTGCAAAAAATTAGGGTTTTTTTCATAAACAATAAATTTTTAACCTAATTTACGAAACACAGTAATCAATCTTTATAAAATTTACACACTCCAAACAGTTTTTGTAAAAAAGCATGCAAAACTTTTTCTCATGATAACAAAAAAAAATTAAAAATAAAAAATCATTCAAAGTTGCCATGTAAAAAGTCTTCATATGAATATTACCTTATATCTTTTATTTTAAAGACTGTTGTTAAGCCAATCAAAGTTTATTAATATTTGCACACTTGAAACAGATTTTGAAGTTTTTAGAGTACCGAGTAATATAAAAACTGCTTAAATTTTGAAAAGCAAAATAATTAATCAAATTTGCATTTCTGGTAATGAACGCTTTGAATGGTAAAATGTTTTGTAGTCAATACTTCGCTGGATCATATGGTTTAAAAAGCTTTCATGAAATGAAAAAATATAATTTTTAGTAGTTTTGGTATTTAGTGTTCGTAAGATTTTATTTACTGCCTCCATCATCATTCGTGAGGCCATTTAGTTTTAACATGCAATTAAACCGATTATTGACTTCACATTCAACCACCATCACGCGACAAAATCTCTTCAGTGGGCTTAATAACAAAAACTGCATTAATTTTTGCTAGCGCTCTTTTGTCCTTCAAGAATTGAGATGAAAATAACAAATAATGTAGAAAAGGCTTTGTAACCAACCCCCCCCTCCCGATTAATCAGCGTGAATATTCAATCATCCCCCTTACCTACGTAATCAATGGACGCTCCCGTAGATGATACGATTTAGATTAAGCCATTCCAATTACTGTTATGAGAGGTACATTTTTATTTAAAGTATTATTTAAAGTAGTATTATTTTCATAACTATTATTTTGTTTAGTATTTTTAATATTTATGTAAATAATACTGGGAAGTTGACCGTGTGGACCTCAAGGGTCGCACCTCGCGGCTTGTTTTTTTGTAATCATGAGGAAAAGTTTTGCCTGTTTTCTTGCAAAAAACTGTTTGGAGTGTATAAATTTTATAAACATTGATTACTGTGTTTCGAAAATCAGATTAAAAATTTATCGATTATGAAAAAAATCATAATTTTTGTTTGAATAAATAAAAGACGGCTCCAACATTATACATATATATATATATATATATATATATATATATATATATATATATATATATATATATATATATAATCACAAAAATGCTATTACGCGTCGATAAACACCTGAACGATGCAAAACCTATGTTTGGTTCCTGAGATATAGCTCATGACAGAAATGACATTCAAGGGGTCAAAACAACAAACACTTCTCCGTGGTCTATTTTTAGTAGCATTTCGTGAGCTACATTATTTGCGCTTTAACATTTTCAGAGTAGTTACTTTCTAAAACCATTTTGTTTAAGGGGACAGTACACCCCTGAAATTCAAAAAATCCAAAAAATCATTGTTTGGATTTTTCCTGCCTGTTTTTTGGCTGCAGCAGGTTTTTGAAAAAAAAACACCAAAAAATCACGACGAGCGTGATTTCGGCTCACTTGATGGTCAAAATTTGAGTCCGATCGTTCTATCCGTGCTTCACTCTATAGACTTAAATATGTACAATAATCTACTAAAATTTCAGAACGATCAGAGTAATAGTTTTTTTTTGTCACGCCCGCCAACTCTAAAAGCGTTGTTTTGAGGAAAACGCGTTTAAAGTTTTTTTACGATAATTTTCTAAGAAATTCTTACCTAAATTTAGTCGGCAATGCCTGGACCGTATAATAATCCTTCATGCTTCTCATGTTCTTCCTCTGCTAGTGATTTTTCATCCCTACGAGCAATTTTGGCCTCTTTAGAAGCCTCAGCGCTGCGGCGGTTGCGCTGCGGCGGTTGCGCTGCTTGATTCGAGCAGCGTCGGAAACTTCAACATAACGATGAGCATTCGGGCCGATTTTGACACCCATAACTTGCATAATCATCAAAAATGTTACCAGTCCTTCATTAAAAACATGGGCAGAGACATTTGCAGCTATTCTAATAATATTTTTCCCGGCAAAACAGTGCTTCGGGGCCAAATTCCACACGCAAGCATTGTAGCTCTCGTTGTTTTTCTGCGTGTTATTACCCAAACATCGCTTTAGTAAATCATCCTATGATAACTCTTCATAAATAGGCTTCAAAACCTCTTGTACTTCGGGATCTAACGCTGCAGGATGCTTGTAGGCCTTTAAAGCATCCGCTTCAGCAGCCTCTGCTTTACGCCATTTGCACTAAGATTTTTCACCAATTGGGCAGTTAAAATGTTGCGGATTTTCATCTGTGGAGATTTTATGATAATAAGCGGCTCAAACTTCTTTCCGCATATTTCCAAGTGAGTCTGAATGGCAACTGATTGCTAAGCCATAGTACGTTGATAAATTTTGCATTTATTTATTTGTCAATTGAACAGGTTTCATACCTTTCGTGGTTTTTGGAAGATCACTTTTTTTCGGTCTATCCTTCTTCCGCGCAGATTGTTCAGCTTCTTTGGGTGAATTTTCAGCTATTTTTTAACTTCCCAGTATATGGGAAGTTCTTGTAATCGCCTCGAAAATCGAAATTGAAATTTTCAACATTTCTTTACGTTTTAAGGTCTATAGAATATATATAAAGTGTTTTTAGAAAGAAGGGTGTGTGTGTGTGTGTGTACGTACGTACGTGCGTTCGTGGACAGTTTTTTCTACGAGCATAACTCACGTAAACAAAGTCGTATCGACTTTGTTGGGATGTCAATCGAAGCGTCTTTGCAAACTTAAGAGCTGATTAGTTTTTGGGACACTTCGGCCGGGGGGGGGGGGGGGGGTTTGCTGTTTTGCCCGTTTGAAGGTCATTTCTGTCATGTGTTATATCTCCGGAACGACACACATACGATTTGCAAAGTTAAGGTTTCAATCAACGCGTATTGACATTAGTGTGATTCTATCAAATTTTCAAAAAAATTCTTGGAGCCGTTTTTTAATTTATTGAAAAAAGTGCTAAAAATTAGTTTTTTTTAAATAAACAATAAATTTTTAACCTGATTTGCAGCACACAGTAATAAATGTATATAAAATTTATATACTCCTAACAGTTTTTGTAAGAAAATCAGCAAAAATTTTCTTCATGATTACGTAAAAAATGAAATTAAAAATAAAAAATCATTAAAAGTCATCATGATTTTCAAGGCCATATTTATCATCCACTATATCTCACGAACCATATATGATGTTTGCATCATTGAGGTGTCATTCGACGTGTATTAGTTTTTTTTATGTTTTTAACTTTATAAAAAGTCCTTTTCCACCGTTTTTCCATTTAATAAAAGAAAATGGGAAAATTAGAGTTTTTTTCATAAAAAATAAATTTTTAACCTGATTTGCACAGCTCAGTAATAAATGTTTATATAATTTATACATTCCTAATAGTTTTCGAAGAGAAACTAGCCAAATTATTTTGTATGATTCAAAAAACTCAAAACACGGCTCGTGACAAAACACAAATTCATTGATTATGCCGAAGTCATGGCAATTTCGAACAAAATTATTTAAAATCGACACTTCGCGAGAAAACCTCTTCAGTGGGCGTAATAACAAAAATGCATTTGCTAGCGCTCTTTTGTCCTTCTAGCATCGATGTAAAAATAACAAATAACGTAAAAAAGGCTTTATAGCCCGCCCCCCTCCGATTTATCCGCGTGAATAGTCAATCAAACCAAGCCACCCCGCATCCAACAAAAGCATTACGTAATCAATGAACGCTACAGTAGATGATATGATTGATATTAGCTCATTTCTATTACGATTATGAGTACCTCTCATTATTATTATTTAAAGTAGTAGTATTTTCATAAATATTTTTGTGTTTAATATTTTTAATATTCATGTAGATATTACTGGGAAGTTGACCGTGTGGACCTCAAGGGTCGCACCGCGCGGCTTGTTCCTTTTAGCAATAGTCATCTGCTTTTCAGGTTCTTTGGCCCTTCTGCACATTTTTTTTACATGTAACACACATTCTTTTTTTCAAACTTCGAAATCAGGTCAATAATGCTTCTCATCTAATAGAGACTTGAAAGTTTTTGTATCTCCATCTTCAATATAATACTTATATCGAGCATCATGAAGGTCTTCAGATCTTTGAAACATCCCGATAATACCGTCGACTTGCATTTTTCCAGCAAAACCTTCGTGATCAGCGGAGCAAGACTCTTTATGTTCATCGTAAAATGCTTCGTATTCTGGGGTGTCTTTTTTCGAAGACCATTCGCTAAAATGTTTTATTCTCTCTACAGCTGGCAACACGTAAGATACGTCTGCTCATTTTTATGTTATATTATGTTCACTTATATAAATATATATAGAGCAGATATTTTCGGAAGAAAGGAGCGGAGCACGAAATACTCGAAAATCATCGATTTTACGGTCTTGACGCTCGGCGCTTAAAACTTTCTCCGTTTTATTTAAAACGCGAATTCAAGTCTAAAATCATTGAAAAAATGTTCTTTGATGACTTTTGAACCAAAATAGATGAAAAAACATTCGAATTTTTGAAAATTCAGGAGTGTACAAATAAGGACAAGATGCCTGGAAAGAACCAGTCGTGAACATATCACTGAAGAAGGCTGCAAGTAGTAGCCGAAATACATATTTGAAAAGTCGAAAAAAGAATTTGGTAAACGAAAAAGTCACGACTTATTCTTATTGAAATTGTATTTATTTAATTATTTACATATATTCTCATATATATGTTTATTTCTTTATTCGCGTAAATCCTAGAAACATAAGTATGTGCAATTTAAAGAAAGGTTAAAAGGTTGATAACGAAGCGAAATTGACATGACAGCTTGTAGCATTTTAAGTGAGAAACAATATAAACCGATCTTCAAAAAGTAGTATGAATTAGATACATAAGCTTCAATTTATCCAAATTTTCAAATCCAGTGACATTTGATAGATAATACAATCAACAATTTACACTTATGAAAAATATCGAACGCATTCTTATCAAAACTTTGCCTATCTCACGTCAAATCAATTACTGGTGCCTCGTTGCGAAACACAGGCTTCACTATTAATTCTTTCTGCAGTCTTGTAAACATATCTAAGACTGTTTTGAATTGTAAAATACAAAAATCAATTTTCAGATTAATAAGTTGAGTTACTTGGAAATGATATAAGATAGCAATTTTGGTTTTGAATACCGTCTAGTGCGTACATTACATTAGATTATGCTAGCATTTTTTTCCTGATTCTAAAAGAAGCAGTTAAATGCAGAAGCTTTTGAATCTTCGCTAACATAAAAAAAAAACGTCGTTTTACTATTCCGTTTCTGTTCTGCTACCTCAGGCTATCACAAAAAAGTGTGCTATTGATTTTTTTATTGTTTCATGTACTTTTCAACGTACAAAAGGCAGTTCAATCTGAATATTGTATGAATAGAATGCGCTTTCAAATATTCCTGCTAACTACCAAACAAGTCCGTTTTCGCATCGAATCAAACAGTTCAATACTTTACTGAAATTCCCTATATTCAGGAGAGCTTCGGATTTATCAGGTCTTCCAAAAGCAACTTTGTTTTCCCAATAATATTGAACTAATATGTGCTAGCCTAGATAATCGAGCATTTTCCATAAAACATCTTCAATTGCTTACTCATCTGTACAAGAGTTAACGAGTTTTTAATGAATTTAGATGCTTCATGCAATTATCGATTCTCAAAAAATTCTTGAAGTCGACGTTTACATTGCTGCTGACGCTATTCATTTTTCTTATAATAAAAAGCCAACAATGTAAACGTTCTTTGTAGATTACTTCCAAAAATCAATCTATGAGCTCCATACTAATTTGTTTGAAAGGAAGGTTATAAGGTAAATCATGCTTTTTATCACTGCTTAAATTACTTAGCTGAAACGTGGATGCATATCATCGAAAAGGGCACTTCTATGAACCAAGGCCGTAGCCAGAAAAATATTTCGGGGGGGATGTGTCAGTTCATTTTTTTTTCAACGTTGGGAGGTGGAAATCTTCAAAAGATACCGATTAGCTCCTGCACCTCGGCATGCTGGCTTTTTACCGACTAAAACCACCTCCGTCTCCTCTAAACCTCTGTCATTATCAGTCTGTGTTGATAACACATAATAAAAATGTAAATTCCAATGATATAAAATGATAATGTTTTACTTTTCTCTCATGCATATTTGCATTGGGCAACTGACTCACACATTTGACATCCATTCACATATTAAATAACAGTTAGGCTCTTATTCTATTTAAAGTTTAGAAGCATAGTGTAATTTCGTTTTGTATATTGTTATCACTTCAAAAAATATAACAAGATTTCAAATTCTACTTTAGCTTACATACTGGAAATGAGAGAGTAGCTTAAGTGCGAATTGAACAATTTAAGAAATAAAATGTTTTCGACAATTTGTTTCATGAAATTAAAAATTGAAAATTGCTGTGTTTCTAGAATTTTCCTCGGAAACCAAAACAAAATTGAATGCCACCTAGATCAACTCACCAACATAGCCAGCAATGCATAAATAAAAATATGAGTAATAACAATCATAGTAATAACAACAACAAACAATAATCGTATTACAGAAAAGTAGACATTTTATTCTTTATTGTTGTCTTTCACGTCAAGAAAATACCTTAAGAAATAATCGCATTCGCCAAATTTTTTAAAAGTTTGTGAATATTTGGAAACAGTTCGTTATTGCACTCTCCAATGGCTTCAATTACACAAGTCACACGATCTACTTCAGGCTCAAATTCAGATTTGATAGTATCGCATTCCAAAAATTTACTATAAATTTGGAAAAAAAATTTCGAAACTTTAATGTATCTTACCGCATTCTGAGGGTATCAAAATAAGTAGCGGTTTTAGTGTAGAATTATGATCTTCGAATCTTGATTTCAACTGTGCAATAAAATCATCTAATAGTGGCATCATAATAGTAATTTTAAAATAAGTTTCTGGATCTAGTGAATTTACATTTGGTCTTTGTTGTTGTCGTAGCACGATTCGTGGAACTTTAATTTCTTCGTTTACAGTTTTAAGCAGATTTTGACCAGTTTGGAATCACTGAATTCAAATTTTTGGGTGGAAAATTGGAAGCAGTGCAGTGGAAATAAGTTATGAACTTTGAACTAGAACTACTTTTGGATTTTCAATGCATAAATGATTAAACAACCTCGGGCTCAGTTTTGAGACATATTTTTACGACTTATACTCTAATTACATCGCACCAAATTTTGGAAAATCATTAGATTTCGCGAAATTTTTCCTAAAATCCACGTTTTTCCATACAAAAATCGAAACATAGTCGATCACAAATCCATTAGATTTCAAAATAATCTGCTGAAAATCGTTTGTTTGTGTGTGGCTATTAAGGGGAGAAGTACCTTTAGAGGCCGAAAAAAAGGTATATTTTGCAACTGATTTGTGGGGAAATGAAGACAGTTCTTATTAAATCAGTATAATATTTATTTTAAGGCGATGTTTGAGGTTGAAAAAAACATATTCTACAAAAGTGAAAGTTGAAAATTAACAACTTTTTCAAGGATCTTGAAAGCCATGTCGTCGCTGACGTCGTAAATTCCGTAAGCGATGCTGGCTGCAATTTTCATCTGAAATCAACAAACCAAACATTTTCTTACTCGAGAGAGTTTTTTTAGTAGATGGACTAAAATATTTGCGAAATTCGAAAATTAACCCTTCAAAACAGGCTCACAAAAAACAAATTACGATTTTGACGAAAAATTTCGTTGTACTTCCAGTCATAAATAGTCCAAAAATAATTTGTTTTTTTAATCTTTAGTCTATATAGAACAGTTTTTTATGCTCTTTAAAATGAATGCTAAATGATCAAAATCGATTCAATAGTTTTTTTATTATCACTTACGTAATGTTAAAAAACATGGTTTCGAGAAAAGGCCGTTTAAAGTTTGTGGTCAAGAGAAAAAGAACTCGGCGCCAGGCACTTCCGGGATGCATATCTTCCACAATTTCGAGAATTGGCTTTTGAAACTTTGACATGATATTTTTAGGCAATATATCTATCGATTAAAACAATTTTTGAAAAATAGATTTTAAAAAGTGTCTAAAGGTACTTCCCCCCTTAAGTAGTTAGATGTGTCGCTGGCATGTGGGAAATGTCGTCGGTTTATATACAGGAGCACCCGGTTCAATTCCCGGAAACTCTATTTGTTTGAATTGCCAAACAAAATCTAGACAAGGCGATGTTAACATTTGGCAAAATTTTGAAATCTCAATACCCCAAATCTTGCGATGTGATTGAACAGTAAGACTACTTTTAATCATGGGAAAATTTCGGGGGGGATCAAACCCTGGCTACGGCCTTGCTATGAACTGAGGAACAATATCGGAACAATGGGTTTATGATGCAAACTAATCGAAGAAACAAAACTTTCGGAATGTTTCGATGAGCAAAAAACTCATAGAACTATCGCCTGTCCGTTGTCTCATTACTTTCTGCAGTGATATTAGTCTTTTATTAAGAATAACTCATAACTTACAACGTTACATTTCCAAAACAAATAAAAATTACAAAATGAGAACATTGTTTCGCGCAAAGGCGATGTTTTCGTCACTTCAAATCTAACCAACGCACTGGAATCATTGATGTCTTCAGAAGCTAGTCCTCTCTACCAGTTTAGTTAGTGAAGATTTTCGCTATTAAGTTCCAAATATGGCGCGTGACTAAGGAATGAACACATTTATAAATTCACCTAAGTAACAGCAATCAAAAACTGTTTTATGCAAGGCAGTTTAAAGTTTGGCATGAGCTGTGGTGCATTTTTCCATGGCATTTTCATGGAAAAGTTAATAGATAGAGGATCTTCAGAAACCAATGGATTGAACAACGAAGAATGAAATCCTCTTGGCTGATCAATTATCTATTCAGTTCAAATCCATAATCTATATCGACTGCATGATGGTAAAATTTTCAATACAAAAAATTCATATTTTCAATGCATAAATTTTAGTCGTTGCACTACTAAACAAATGATTAAAGGGAAGCATGGACATACAAAAGAGGCAGTTGTTACATTGTCTCCAGTATTTTTTATTGTGCTTCTTGTTGATTAAGTTGAACTTAAGAAATGTTTTTTTAAACAAAAAGCATTAGTTGAAAGAAATGGATCCCTTCTGATTTTTTTTCAGTTTATCGTCCTTTATAGGAAACTCTGAAGTTGTAGGTTGTGAGATATTAGAGTTTTGACTAGGGAAAGAGTTTAGTGAATTACAGGGGGTGAATTCGAAATTTTATGGATCAACTCTAATAGAAGATCAAGCGAGCAGCTTACTTCAATTACTTGATTTGAATTAAAATCAGTGCAAACTATACCAATTTGCTGCTTATTTTGCATGGCACTAAAAGGTTCTGATACTTTCAAGGTTAGTTGGAAGTACAGCAGTAGAAGAAGTATAGTTGGAAATACAGCAATGCCTCCGTCACTTAACATAAAGAGTGTATTCCAAGTTTTGAAGACAGGTATGAGATGGGACGATTTCCATCTACAACATACCAAACGAGAGAAATTTAATCAAACTTATAACTTATGACTAGGTAGGTGGTAATAAATACTTAAAAGTGTTTGAAGATAATTCGGGGGGAACTTCCATTCAATTGAGATAATAATCTGAAACGACTAGAAACGTGCAATTTATTCAAGATCTACCGACGTTTTCCACGATATTTATTTCCTGTGCTTGCACTAAAATTGCTTTTTGAAATACCTTGGATTGAACCGCACGCCGTTTCTGGAAAGCGGTTCGGGTTATTTGTGCGACAACCACTGGTCCTCAAACTTTGCTGATAATTGAATTAATGGCGGTGGTCTTTGATTTAAATGCCGCGAAATTAGTCCATTGATCGATAGCATACCCATAGGCATAGCATATAAGGGACTCAAACCTGTTTTTGTGCTGTCTTTTTCGTGCGGGTTTGAAGGGGCTCGTGCTTGCGGGCGAATAGGACTTTTTTTTAAAAATTCTGCAAATGCAAATAAGAAGTGCTTGTAAAAAGAATAGACACTATCTACACTATAAAATTATGTCTGTCTACACTATAAAATTATACTACGGACTCGGAAGATGATGTTGAGGTCTTGAGCAGTTGCAAACAGATTCTTTATTTTATCGCTCTAGCTCTATCTCTATCCCAACGAACCCCAAACACATGAAATTTCTGTTATCTAAAAAGTTTTAGTGCCAAAATGCTAGTTTGTTTTCATTAAAAAATTTATCTTCTTCAATGCATGGACCCGAACCGTACAAAATCACCATACAAAATCGAACTTTAAGACCTAACAAGTCTTACTAAAACTCCTTATGAAGGGGGCGAGGAATTCATTCTATCATTTAAATCTGATTGCGCGACCTCTACTACCCTCCCTTCATAACACAAATGACGAAAATATTTCCCGTGTTCAAATCAACCCCCGAAGTAGTTCTTGCCTGCGAAAAGTTCGTAAAAGTTTTGCGTAGAGCTTTGAACTTGACAGCTTTTCTTTCTCGCGTTCGACAACAGTAGGTGTCTCTTAAAATAAGCCAGTTGCCAAATTCGAAGTAATTAATGTTTTGAAATCGAACTTCGTACAATCTGATATTGATTTTTATGAAAATCAAGCCTGCTCGATACACATGATTGTTAACTAGGGCAACCAAAAAAATGCAACAGCATTTTTTGCATATTTCATCGTATTTGCGTATTACGTATTAATTAATGCGGTAAACCCACATATGTTAATGCTTGTTAGTACAAAAAAAGTAGGATTACTCATACTTTACTTCCTACAGAAAATACAAAATTTATTACTATTAAAACAATGGATTGTTTCGCATTGAAATAAGAGCAAACCTCGCTTCGACGTTTTCGTTCAATACTGTTTCACGTTGATGACTTCATGTTTTCACAACCCTGCCCCTGAACCTATTACTATCACTTCAAGCATAGACATCGCATGCCTCTCAAAATTTTTAGATTTCTTTCATATTCTATTTTTATGCCGAATTATTTAACCTTTACTTTTCTTTATCACGTTAGTACTAACATAAGTTTAAAAGACGTTAGTTTCTTCGAATTAAGGTTCAGATTAATACTTCTTGAGCGGCTGCATTATTTTAAAAAATATAGGAAAACAATTGGTTTGAAGATGCAGATATCAATTTCATAATTTGCGTTTTGTTTAAGTATCGTCATATCGTCAAAAAACTACATATGTAACGGCCTCAAAGTATATCAGTGCTCAAGGGCGAAAATTGTACGATCAACTGTGTGCAACGACGATTAAAGTCCCGTTTGTCTTCCATTTCTTACTCTCCAAAGTATTTTGTCTTTGTTCACACTGTAACGCCCTAGTTCTTGTAATAGAACCCAGTGAAAGTTTTGAAACAAGCTTGTATAAAACTATTATTGACATAATTATTTGACCACCTGTACTAAATACCGCTACTGTAAATTAAGTAAATTTCGTTGTAGAACAGGCAAAGTTTCTTTTAAATACTAATAACTAGCCAATGCCGAAAGAAAGATGACACAATCGGAAAGGTTGAAGGAATATGAGTGCAAATATCTAGCTTTTAGAACTGACGATAAGGTACTATTTTGCAAATGCTGCAATAAAACTGTGTCTTCAGATAAAATTTTCGTGCTGCAAGATTTGGCAAGTGGTAAACATGTAGAGCTGCATAGCACAAATACCCAGAAGGATGCGCAACAGCTTTCTACGAAAAACTGAGTAAACATTTTGTCTCGTTTTTGGAAAAGTATACTGAATATAAAGTACCGTCGGAGACTACCCTTCGTACAAATCATGTGAAAAGTCTTTTGATGTGACTATAAATCATATAAAAACCAGATGAAAAATAGTTTGATGTGGGTGTCAATTGGGTAGACTACCAATACAACCGGCAGATACATACATACAGTCACTCACACCAGGGTGGCCAAGTCGTACGGTAATGGTGGGGGCGTACGGTAATTTCGACCTCTGTGCATGTACGGTTATGACATGTACGGTAATCGCTAAACGTACGGTAATTACAATAAATATCAAACTTTACTAAAATTACTTATCTTGTGGATATTTTTTGTTTCCTAACTTTTATTTTATTGTCGACAACACTGGCTAACTTGCTCGGTTCTCGGTTCTCGTTCTCACTTGGTCTGTTTCGGTTTGGCTCATTTGCTTTCTTCGAATTGATTGGCTCATAAAAACGTTCACTGATTCTGAGGTCCCTATAAACAACATGATTGGTTTCGCCACTGATAATTGCAGCAAAATGATGGGCATCCACAACTCTGTAGCTTCTCGATTAAGAACGCTCCTCCCTGGGGTCACTATTCAGGGTTGTGTGTGCCATAGCCTCCATCTGGTGGCTAGTGAAGCGTGCAAAATGTTGCCAAGGAAGCCAGAGGATTTGGCCCGCCAGATATATGGGTATTTCAAAAATAGCTCTAAAGCTTATAGAATTTCAAAATTTTTGTAACGTTGATCCTCACAAAATTCTAAAGCTTGCTCAAACCCGATGGCTTTCATTGTTAGAAGTGGTAAAAAGAATTTTGGAGCAATGGGAGCCGTTAAAGTTATATTTTATTCATCACCAATTGGATGCTCGTTCTTTAAATCCTAAGATTGCGGACAAAACAACCACTCTTGATTTAATAGCTGAGGCTATGAACGATCCTCAAGTAAAAATTTATTACTTTTTTCTTGAGTGGTGCCTCCCAAAATTTGTCCACCTTAACCAAATTTTCCAAAGCGAAAAATCACTGATTACGACAGTGCACTCAACTTTATCTTCCACCTTCACAGAACTCTTGTCTTGCTACATGGAAAATACATATGTGCTGAGACAGGACTTAGAGAAAATAAAACCCGTACTTGAACCATCTAATCCTGCCCAGTTAGTTGCACTCAGCAATGTATACTTAGGTGTAAAAGTTATGCAGGAGTTTTCCAAATCAAACATTGCACAGCATAAAGGATTGGAGCTCGAGGTGCGCACTCGGTGCCGAAATTTCATTGCTACAGCATGTACAGAACTACAAAAACGCTTCGACTTTGGTCTTGACTCTCCATATGCGAAAATGTCACTTCTACAATCAAGGGAAGTTCTATCAAAGGCTTTTAACCGATGTCCATCCCTTGTTTCCTTGGCCCAAATCGTTCCTCGCATAATTTCGCCTGATGAACATGACAGGTTGCAGAACATAGATGATCAGCGGAGGCGCATAGCGTTAACTAACTTTCCTGAACTTCAGCCTTCGGATCCACCAGAAAAAGTCTGGATCACCATTAAAAATTCATTTGATATTATTGGTATAAGTGATTTTGCTGATGTTGCCACGTTCGCCATACAAGTCCTAAGTTTATCACATGCCAGCGCAAGTTGTGAAAGAGTATTTTCGAAAATCAACTTGATGAAAACCAAAAATCGAAACAAGCTGGCAACAGACACTATTAATGGATTATTGCTGACCTCTCAGTGTGCTTCTCTTGGTGGAGGATGTGATGCCTTTCCAATAACAGAGGAAATGATATCAAGGATGACTACCAAATCACTTTATCCTTCAAAGAGTTCTACTGAAACAGAGGAGGAAGAAAGCGAAGTAGAATTTACGAACTAATTTTTACGTACTGATTGTGGTTATTGTTTTAAATGATTATTTTCTAACGTCTTGTTTAACAGGGAGAGCACCGATTGTTTATTAAAATTATTTTATATTATTTAATTAAATCAAGATGAAGAAGAAAACGATGTAGAATTCAAAGACCTCGTTGAACACCTCTAACATACTATCGTTGTTGCTTTTATTTACATGTTTTTGAATACTACTTACGTACTAATTGTGATTAAGATTATGATTGTAATGTTATATGGTATAGTATATAAAGTATAAATACTTGTTTATTATCTTAAATTATTATTTTCTTACTCATGTTTAACAGGGAGAGCACCAATTGTTTATTAGAGTTATTTTATATTATTTGATTAAATTAATTGTTTTATTATAGGTATCTGTTTTTATTATTCGCTTCTCTAATTTTCGTGCACCTCATAACTGTTCTAATAATATTTTAAGTAATATTATAAGTAATTATGTCGATATGTAGGAGTACGGCTATTTTGCTCTATGTACGGTAAATTTCGGGATTGTTGTACGGTAGACCGTGCAGGTTAACCTGGCAACCCTGACTCACACTCGTATTCGTAAAAAATAAATTCAAAGAAAAAAGGCTAGAATATTTGAAAGTTTGTATATTTTTACTTTAATATTTCACATCATTATCTTCATTAACTTCTATACATTAATGCTATCCAAAGATTGACCAAATAATTGCTGTAGATTAAGTATAAAACAAAATCACAACAGTAATTCAAAATTCTATTTCACATTCGTATTCGTAAAATTAATCTTCTTTAAAGAAGGTACTCTTAAAGCTAGTTTATATGGCACGACTAATATTCTGTGGGATAACCTTTTCTCTTTATTACCTCGGCTAATCTGTTTGGCATTGATCTGACCAATCTTTCTGTCACATCCGCCCCAATATTTGACCATTCGTAATTCAACTTTTGTTTCAGCTCCTTAATATTAGAAATATCGTGAGATCGCAGTTTTTGCTTGAGCATTCCCCAGAGGTGCTCGATTGGATTAATATCGGGAGATTGAGGGGGTGTATCAAGTACTTTTGGGCAGTTGTATAACAACCACAGTCTGGTTACAAGAGCTTTATGTTTCGGGTCGTTATCTTGGTAAAACATAAAAACAGTTGAGATTCCTAATTTTTCGGCACTGGTTTTTAAATTCTCTTTAAGAATGTTTATGTACTTCATTTTATCTAAAGTACCGTCAACAAAATGCAGTCTCCCCGTACCAGCGGCAGAGAAGCATCCCCATACCATAAGAGATTTTCCATCGTGTTTCACTGTAGGTTGAGGATTCTGTTTTTCTAATGACGTATTTATTGTTCTCCACACTCGTTGTTTTCCGTCTGACTGGAATAAAGTAAATTTACTTTCATCAGTAAAAATTACTCGTTTCCAGTACTAAAATGGGCAGTCTTTATGAACATTTGCGAATTCTAGGCGTTTTTTGTTATTCGCTTTACTGATGAATGGTTTTCTCCTGGCTATTCTTCCGTTAAATCCTTTTTTCCTTAAAATACGGCGAATTGTTTCGGTAATTACAGATTTTCTCAAGTAAGTATTCACACAGTTGGATAATTCTGGAGCACTAATTTTTGGATTTTTTTTAACTTCTCGCAATATTATTCTTTCGTCCGATTCTTTTAAGAGTTTTCGGCTAACATTTATTGGCTTATTTCCAACTCTTTTTAATAATTTTAATAATATATTGTACAGTTGAAATACTTCTCTTAGCCAGTTTACTTATTTCTTTTAAAGTTTTTCCACTTTCACGTTCACTTATAAGTTATAACAAATTTTTCTAAGTTCCACAGAAGTTTCTTTTCCTTTTCTTCCCATTGTGAATTATTTAAGAATAAATCCGCCAAAAACTACTAGATGCTTTCACAATACTCAAATACTGCTCTACTTTGGCAAATTTAATCACGACTCGTGCATTGTTAGCGAGAAATTTTCAGTTCCATGGAATTTTACGAATATGACTGTGACGTGGATTTCTTAGTAATTGCGCTTTTCTGCTATTTTTAAATAGAAATATGTATAGTTTTCAAGATTTTTTTTACTTAAGAACTATGCACTATTCGGACATATTGTTTTGATAAAAGAATACGGCAATTTTTACTCTATAGATAAGATTTCTACGATTTTTCTCGAATATTATGCAATTACGAATATGAGTGTGAGTGACTGTATGTACTTATGTATGTGGCAAACGTTGTTATGAGAGTTTTGGATGCAGATGAGCAGCTTGCTAAGCAGACTACTAAGTAATGCGGTCCTAAGCAAAGCAAACCATACCACCAATACACGACTTTTTGATGATTCAATAAAAACTCTGGGTGTTAGTTTCGACAGAGACTCTATTTTAGTTTTGACTACCGTATGGTGAAAGCTGCCCGGGCAATTAAAACATTCTACCCCAAAACAACCCATTTAACATGCCTAGCACATGGACTGCATAGAATATGTGAGCAAATAAGAGGTTCGTATCCAAACATCCATCGCCTTATATCAAATGGAAAAAAGTGTTTTTAAGCACCTTCGCACGTGAACGTGACGTTTCGCTTCCTCCGCAACCAGTAGCAATTCAATGGGAAGCTACAAAATACTATGCTCAAACTTTTAAAGCAATTGTCTGAGTTTGTGATGCGTTAAACGACGAAGACGCTGCCTCAATTAAAATCAGAAAGGACCATCTACATGACCCTACAATAAAGGCAGACTTAATAGTTCTTGTGTCAAATTATGGATTTCTTGCAGATGCAATTAAAAAACTAGAAATGTCTGGTCTATCGCTCGCTCAACAGATTCATCTAGTAAAGCATGCAAGTTATGTATACTCCACCCAAATTCAATAACACTTCCAAATAATTGTTTACCCTAACCTCACGTCCCTAATTGGAAGACCGAAATCAATATGATTTGTTTACCCTGACCTCACGTCCCTAATTAGCTGACCAAAATCAATATCATTTGTTTATCCTAACCCCACGTTCCTAATTAACTGATCGTACCAATATTGATTGTATGTAATTCCCTTATCCAAATCCCCCTATATAGGTATTTGGATTAAGATGAAAAAGTCAGTCTCGAGTCTTAAGTCTTAAGCAAAAGTCCGAAACTCAGTTTATAATATTTCGTTGTAAAAGAAAAATAAAGTAAAATAAATTTATATTTTTTACACAAACAACACTACAAATTATTTAATTGGCGCAGTCGGGAAACGAATAGAACGAAAAAAATACGGAAATAAAACTGAATAGGTTGAATCGCGTTTTTTTCCTGGAAAAGGAAAAACCGGTAAATATTTTCGAATTATCGTTCATCATCGGTAATTGTCGTGGCATCTGAAAAGAAGTCGCGATTAACAAAAAAAAACGATTAAATAAAATATTTATTTAAACTTGGGAAAACAAGTTAAGCCTAAAGGTTTTTTGAAATGCGTGGGTGAGGATGCCCATAAACCCAAGAATAAAAAAAAAGTAACAAAAAGTGAATGTGTGAACGAAGAGACCAGCGAGGACAACAGTTTTGCAGTAATAGAACAACGTTCAGCCAAATGGAAATTCAGGAGCTACAAAATCAACTGCAAAGGAGGGAGGAGCAAATCCAACAATTGACAGGTGCTCTTCAGCATCTTACAACCCAGAACGAGATGATCAACATGGAGAAGACTTTGAAGGAAATTAGGTACATGGGCGTTTTTACCGGAAGAGGAGATATCACCATCAATTCCTTCATCGCAACAACAGAACATTTTTGAGCGGGATTCCAAACACCGAGTTACGAAGGAGAGCTACACGCGTCATCTTTTATGAAAAAATTCAAGGTGAGGCAAAGGAGGCGATCATCTATTTGCACGAAAATGACGATTGGGAAGCAGTGAAGGAAGCACTAAGACAAAACTACCAGCCTGACACCGAAACAGGAGAATTATACAGAAAATTTTTGAATTTGAAGGCAAACTCGGTAAGTGATTTAGTTAGTGAATTACAAAAGTGAAAAATTAAGTCAGACCAGTTAATAATGTACCATAAGGACAAGCCTTACATTGATTTGAAAAATGTCGACTCATTATTAACGCACACAGTGAAAGAAATGACTCAAGGGATCTTGTTTGATAAAATCTATGAAAAAGATAATATTCGAGATATTTTGAAAATAATTAAAGATTTTATGGCTCCTGCATTCGGCCGGAGTATCGAAAAAACAAATATGGTTCTGATAAAGCTTCAAAAGTTTCGAAACAAAATTTCAACAGACATCAATACGGACAGACTTACAATAGACATCCTAGGGAAAATTATAATTCGGGATTACTTAGGAAAAGCAATAGTTATAACGACAATAGGAATTTAAATCTTTATCTGGTGGCAAAATTAGTTGGAAAATAAAAAATCTGAGTAAAAGGAACTAACAATTTATAATTGGAATCGAATCTTTAAAGGTGAACAATCACATAATAAAATTAATAAACGGCCCGTACCCAATAAATCAAATATGTCAATTGGAAAAAACTGGCACAGACTATCTAAATCGGTTAAAACTCGACCATCTTAACAACGAAGAATATTCGGAAATAGTAAAAGTAGTAAATAAATTCAAACATTTATTTTTCAAAGAAGGTGATAAACTTTCGACTACACATTCCGTTCAGCACGAAATCAAAACAATAACTGATCAGCAAATAAACGCTAAACTATATAGATATCCACCCAAACATGAAGCCGAAGTACGGAGACAAATAGCAGAATTGGAGGATCAAGGAATAATACGAAAAAGTTGTTCCAAGTACTCCAGTCCTCTAATAGTTGTTCCCAAAAAGATTGACAATTCTGGGCAACAAAAGTTCAGATTAGTAGTTGATTTTCGACGTTTAAACGAGACCACAATCGATGATAAATACCCCCAATATGGATTCCTTGTTGGATAAACTTGGAAGGGCCCAGTATTTCTCAACGTTAGACCTGGCTAAAGGCTATCATCAGGTATTGATCAAGGAAGATGATCGAAAAAAAACGCATTCATTACATCACACGGTTTATACGAATTTGTCAGGATGCCATTTGGGCTGAAAAATGCCCCGGCCACCTTTCAACGTCTTATGAACGATGTTCTTAGAGACTTTATAAGTAAATTTTGCGAGGTATATTTTGATGATGTTCTTATTTTTAGCACCTCATTGCAGGAACACATCAAATAAATAAAAGACATTTTTAAAGCCTTAGAATACAATCAGTTAAAAATTCAAATAGACAAGTGCAATTTTCTTCGAAAAGAAACCACTTTCTTAGGGCATGTTATAACTATAGAGGGATTAAAACCGAATCCCGATAAAATCAAAATCATTGAAGAATTGGAATTACCTAAGACTGAGAGGCAAATAAAAAGCTTCTTAGGATTAACGGGTTATTACAGGAAATTTATTCGTGACTACGCAAAAGTAGCGCAGCCTATTACAAAGTACCTGAAAAAGGGAACACGTATGAATAGCAAAGATCCAACATATATAGAAGCCTTTGAAAAATTGAAAAAGCTCTTAAGCTCACATCCTATTCTTCGTTTTCCAAATTTCAATAAACAATTTCATCTCACTACGGATGCTTCCAATTATGCAATTGGCGCCGTTCTATCTCAAGAAGAACATCCCGTCTGCTTTGCCTCTAGGACCTTAAACTCTCATCAACGAAATTACTCAGCAACGGATAAGGAATTCTTGGCAATTATGTGGTCAGTAAACTACTTTAGACCTTACCTGTACGGACACAAGTTCACTATATTTACAGACCACCAGCCAATCAAGTATTTACATGCGAAATATAAAGGAAAAGACCACTCACCTAGGCATCAACGGTGGCTTCTAAAATCGGGCGAATACCAATATACAATTGAATATTTAAAAGGTAAAAAAATCGACTAGCTGATTTCTTGAGCAGAATAAAGTGTGAAAAACAAAATGAAAATTTAGATAGCGACAGTAAAACTTATGCTGAATCTGAAATAGGAGTTCTCTTCAATATGGAAGATGATGATGTAACGATGGCTACTGTTCACTCAGCAAATGTGGAATTACGAGACCATATTCCTGTCAAAGAAGAAGTTGTGCACAAATATAGGACACAAATAATCCTTCCCAACAATAAAACGAAGGAAATGGAAATCATCCATGATAAACGAATAATCTACATAGCTGAATATGACTTCAATAATTTAACAGATATATTCAGAAGATACATAAGAAAAGGGAAAACGGGTATATTCTCCGAAATTCCAGATAAAAAGTATAACGTCGTACAGGAAAAATTAAGGGAATTATATTCCAACGACTCTAATGTAAATTTTATTCGATGCTCTTTCAGAGCGCAAGACATATACACCGAAACAGTAGCAGTGAAAAAAATTTCACTCTATCATGTAAAGGAAAGCTTTCATTCGGGTATTCAAGAAACATTTAACGCCCTTAAACACCGAATTTATTACCCAAAACTACTAGAACTTATCAATCTAGTGATAGACCATTGCGAAGTCTGTCAGCAAGTAAAATATGACAGAAAGCCAATAAGACCAAAATTTAAATTGTCCGAAAATTCAACAAATATTAATCAAATAATTCATATAGATCTCTATTTTATTATGAAACATGCCTTTATGACAATTGGGGATAAATTTTCTAAATTTGCTTCAGCTTATTACCTTAACGACAAAAATCATATGACTCTTATAGAAATTCTATAATAATTGCTGGAACCGAGTTGAATACGTTACAAGTAAAACAATTTCTGAAATCTGAAAATGTTGAGCTTCATATAACGAATCCTCACAGCCATACAGGCAACGCCGATGTTGAGAGGCTTCATAATACTCTGACTGAAAAATTCCGGATTCTAATTTTTGAAAACCCCAAGGAAAGTCCAAAGCGCTTGATACAACAAGCAATTAGAAGCTATAATGATCGTTTCCATTCCACAATTAAATGTACTCCCAATGAGGTTCAAAAACATAAAATCGATACTTCAAAAGTTAAGAAAAACCTTATAGAGACAAAGAATAAAAGCATATCAAAGCTAGATCAAAACAGGGAATTGTACAACGAACA
The DNA here is from genome assembly GCA_963942545.1 of Oxycera nigricornis. Lineage (NCBI taxonomy): Eukaryota > Metazoa > Arthropoda > Insecta > Diptera > Stratiomyidae > Oxycera > Oxycera nigricornis. Next base: position 40,076,360 of record OZ012659.1, read on the forward strand.
CGTACAACAGGTTTTATAAAGAATTATAAAGCAAATAGGCAAAAACAAAGACCCAAGGCTCGAAAAGCTAAATTAGTAAATGATGATTTCGTCCATGTGAAGAGAAAAGTTAAGTATGCAGACTTTGAAGAACCAGAAGTTGGATTCACTGAAAGTCAACAATTAATAACAATAGATCAAGCCCTTAATGGAGGACCACAGAATGAAGTTTTGATCTCGAAATTTCATATCAACATTACTAGAAGTGACATTGTAACATTATCGGAGGGATCGTGGCTAAATGATAATGTGATTAACTTTTATTTTAACCTTATTTTCGAACGAAGTGAAAAACAGAAGTCGGGAAAACAGTTTAAAGTTTATGTTATGAATACATTCTTCTCTAAATATTTGCAATCAGGATATAAGGCGGTTCGCAGATGGACTGGCAAAATAGATTTATTTTTGTATGATTTAATTTTAATACCGGTGCATATTGATCAGGTACATTGGTGTCTTGTCGTCATAAACTTTAGGGACAAAACCTTAAAATATTACGATTCAATGGGAAAGCCAAATTCTCAACTTCTAAATGCTCTAGAATAATCTATGAAAGAAGAGTCGCTAGATAAACGTAATTTGCCCTTAGATACATCCGCTTTTGTTAAAAAAAGTGTCGATTATATTCCAAAACAAACCAACGGCAATGATTGTGGACTCTTCTGCTGTATGTTTGCGGAGCATTTAGCCAGAGGCAGTGAAATTTTATTTTCCCAAGAAAATATGACTTTCTTCAGGAACAAAATGATTTTCGAAATAATGCAGGGCGAATTACTATTGACAAGTTAAAAAAAATTGGTACAAGTTTGTTATTATATTTTTATTATTTCAATAGCTCTTGATGTGCTTCTTTTTATTATCATTTACTCCAATAAACGGAACACTACACGTGTACAAGATCAATGAACAAACGGGGTATGCCGAAGTACAACTAAAGACCGTAGACATTGTCACTAAGACGCAATTAGTTGCTCATATCATTAATATAACAGAAATCCTGGATGTTATCAATTAATTTCGTATGAATACAGTTTACACGGACGACAAACACAAAACTTTGATACTTACTGAACTTGAACATTTAACAATTAAAAAAACAAAACAAATGATAAAGTATTAATTTTGTAATAGAAGTTTCAACAGAATATGTTGTTGTACGATTAAAAAAAAATATCTCTGTAACAAATGAAAAATATAAGGAAATCGACAATCAAAAACAAACTTTTTAAACCTAATGAAACTGAATATAAATATAATAGACATATTAACGAATTAGAATTAGGATTATTAAACATTTTATATAGCATGGTAATTGTAGATTAATCAAGATGATGAATACCAAAATATTGAAATTAAATAAACAGCCAATTGTAATGAAAAATTCAAACAATTTCACTGTAACAAAAGATTGAGAAAAAAAATTGATTCATTTTAACCAAAGTAACGTTAAAATTCTAGAACATTACTTTTCAAATACAGCTGACAAAATTCACGATTGTTTTTATTATACTACCGTAAATACAAACCATAATAATAATATAAGAAAATGCAAATAATATAAAGAAAATTCAAGCACTACAAGTACATAGAAATCTAACTTACGGATCAATGTCAGTAATATTCTGTTAATTGCATTTACCATTTTTGGAGCATTGACCTATCTTCAAAGAAAATACAATTGAAAGTCAGCATTCAAAGTAGAATTCAGCAGAATTCTTTTTGTAAGGGGGGAGCAGTTATGTATACTCCACCCAAATTCAATAACACTTCCCAATAATTGTCTACCCTAACCTCACGTCCCTAATTGGAAGACCAAAATCAATATGATGTGTTTATCCTAACCCCACGTTTCTTATTAACTGATCGTACCAATATTGATTGTATGTAATTCCCTTATCCAAATCCCCCTATATAAGTATTTAGATTAAGAAGAAAAAGTCAGTCTCGAGTCTTAAGTCTTAAGCAAAAGTCCGAAACTCAATTTATAATATTTCGTTGTAAAAGAAAAATAAAGTAAAATAAATTTATATTTTTTATACAAACAACGCTACGAGATATTTAATTCGCATCGGATGCAATTGATGGTGTAGATGGCCAAACAGCTGATTGCATCAAGAAAAAATTGGACCGTATCATTTCAAAAAAAATTGGTTTATCTATTTTAACTAAAATTTCATCTCGGCTGGCTGGTTTGTCGCTTTATGGTGCATCTATGGAAATACTCGACAAATATTCTGTTGAGGAAACCCTCCCCTATAAATTTGCTGCAATCACATATTGTCGTGGAAACCGCAATATGTCGTATGTCCAAAAAACAAATTTTTCAGGAAGGACAAAACACTGTTTCAACAGGTCATTATGTTTCCATTTTATTTTTTAAATGCTTAAACATTATTTGTTTTACCTTAGAACTATAATGTCGTATATAAATATTTTTAAATTTATTGCTATATATGGTTTACGTTGACATACGCATACAATTTTTATTCAATTTTCGTTGATGTTAGATCAACTTATTGCAAGGTGGGGATACTCAAGTTCTAATTGGTTTACTGACATAGCACCTTTTGTATGTTGTGCTGCTCAACAAGTTGGCGATATTGATGCAATAAAAAAAAATTTTTTTTTGACATACGACATATTGCGGTTTCCACGACGATATGTGGATGTGAAGAAGAGCTTTTATAAGTACAAAAGAGTCCTACGATCAATTTTGAAAAACGCAAGGAAATGTTTGCGATATATTGTAACAAAAATTTAAATCAAATTTATTCGTCAAATTGTACTAGTACCTACTTTCATTTGTATTTCGTATGAACTATGTTTGAATTTAATTAAGTTGGCATACATATAACTATAGCAACACCACCCATTTATATTACCAGTATTAAATGTTGTCTGTTAACAGCTAACTTTTAAGAGCATATTTTCTCTTTTGTATCGCATATTTTCACTATTTTAGAGCCCTTTTTAATGCCTAAAACCAAGTTTTTGAGCATATTTTTGGTTGCCTTATTGCTAACACATTAAAAATTGCTTTTAGTTTTCTTCATTTTCAAGATAAAAACGAAATAGAAAAAAAAATATTCTTATCAAGGTTTCTCCATGTTAGAGCGTTTCCACTGAGTTTACGATAGGAATATTGAATGAATACCAATATATCTGTAATTTTCGTTCAATACATCGATATGTCCAGTATTATTTTTGTTTCTGATGTTTCTGTAATTCGATATTTCATTTCAACCATCGAAAAATACTAAAAATCATATTTATTTCGAAAAAGGACAATTTAAAACTTACGCAGGGCTTAGCTTACTAATAAAAACCCACTATGTCAATGAATCCTTGTAAATAACTAACTCGCCTTAGGTTTGTTTTTATCTGATTCAATGACAGTTGAAGGAGGCAAAGAGTAGGCCGATGTTACCATCTCTATAACGACGAAAGCACAACAAACTCCTGGTAACCCCTAGACTTGGAGTGGACACGTTGTAAGAAACACTATTACTATTACAGTAAAATAATAACTAGGAAGGCATTGTTAAGTTTGGTTTTGGAAATACAAAACATTATGAATTTTAAGATTTTTATTATAAAATAGAATGTTACCAGTAAAGCTAAAGTGACTGCGTAATCGCAATCTTATTTGTACAGCGCTAGGCGCCTATTTATCCCTCACTAAGTTCGACTGCGTGTTCGCAATCTTGTTATGATTCAAGAATCTCAGGACGAGCCGCGATAATGCGCAGACTATAGTCAAGAAATTAATGAACGATTTCCTTACTATCTAGATGTCTTTTATACAAATTTTCTATGCACTAAACTTACCAACTAATTAATAAATCAATTCCATTCTCGACACATCCACTTGAGGACTATTGCTCGCTAAGCAGATGCAATCCCTTTTCTCCTAGTCATAGATTCTTCCTAGTTCACATGGATTGTCAACAGACCACCCACAACACAGGTTCACACTGCGAACGATCATTTGCAGCCGTGTCAATACTCATATTGCATCTTGGCGTGTGCCATATGTTATTCAATTTTATGTTGCAGTAAATTATGTAAATTATGATGTTACGTTACTTGATTCAATTTTATGTTATGACGTGGTAAGATAAGATACGTAAATTATGATGTTACGTTACTTGATTCAATTTTATGTTGTAGTAATTTATGACGTAGTAAGATGCGTAGTAAGATACACTACACGTAGTGAGATACACTACAGCATGCAAATTCGTTATGATCATTTTGCAAAAGCTAATTGCATTCATTGCAGCTTAAACGTGATTTCAAAGTTTTAAAAAGTGGTTTTTAATTTCAAAAGCGATGGGCGACGAAGACTAAGAGTTGCACTTCGCAAGTTTGAAGTTAGGCTTGTCATATCGACAAATTACCAGCTGTCTAGAGTGTTCCATAAAAATGCTTTACGGAACACTGAAACACGTGGAAAGCTGCACGACTGCCCAAGACATTCTCCGAGCTGTAAGAGCCCGAAAGACAACTCATAGTATGCAAGGACAAATAGTCCGCACATCGAAACGGGACCTAAAAAGATCAACCGTCGAAATTCATCATCGACTTTTCGGGAAAAATAGCGATATTTCGGTGAAAACAGTCAGAAAACATCTTGTGGAAGCTGGGCTACATTGCAGGAACGCCAGAAGAAGCCCCTGGTAACGGCAACTATTCGAAAGAAAAGAGCGCACGGGAACATTAAACCTGGAAAAATTAGTGGAAATTCATCATTTTGAGCAGCGAAACAAACATAAATTGCATAAGCTCTAATTGCAAGATATATTTAAGACGACCAAGAAGTAAAAAACTCGAACCTTACATGACGACAACCGTTGTGAAGCATCAAGTTGGCTCCATCAATGTTTGGGGATGTTTTTCTTGGTTTGGTGTTTGACCAATACACCGTATAGAAGCAACATCAACAAAGAAACAAAACCAATTCTTCCAAGCGGTGAAAGAAGCATAGAAATCTTACTTCTTCTTGAACTTATAACGAGAATATCGAATCGTCTGCATGAGGTTGTCAAGCAAAAAGGTTTTCCGACATGTTACAGAAGTGTTTTGTAATTTACTGTTTCTGTTCCGTAAAATATTTGCTTCAACAAGTGAATTTTAAAATAATTTTTATGTGTTCCTAATTTTTAACTTCCCAGTATATGGGAAGTTCTTGTAATCGCCACGAAAATCGAAATTGAAATTTTCGACATATCTTTACGTTTTGAGGTCTTGCGAGTATATTTTAAGTGTTTTTAGAAAGAAGTATGTATGTGTGTGTGTGTGTGTACGTACGTGCGTTCGTGGACAGTTTTTTCTACGAGCATAACTCACATAAATAATGCCGTATAGACTTTGTTGAAGTGTCAATCGAAGCTTTTTTGCAATCTTAAGAGCTGATTAGTTTTTGGGACACTTCGGTTGGGGGGGTTTGCTGTTTTCACCCCTTGAAGGTCAACCCTGTCATGCGCTATATCTCGCAAACCAAACATACGATTTGCTTCATCAAGGTGTCAATCGACGCATATTAACATTTACGTGATTTTATCAAATTTTTAAAAACATTGTTCCAGCGGTTTTGTAATTTTTTGAAAAAAAGTGCAAAAAATTGGGTTTTTTTTTCAAAAACATCAAATTTTTAACTTTATTTTCAAGTTGCAGTAATCAATATTTATAAAATTTATATACTCCAAACAGTTGTTATAAAAAACCACCAATTTTTTTTTCATGACTACAAAAAAAGTTAAATTAAAACTAAAAAATCATTCAAAGGCATCATGTCCTTCAAGGTCATTTATGTCAATCATTATATCTCGAGAACCAAATATAATCTTCCGATCACTAAGAAGTCAATCAACACGTATTAACATTTAAATGATGTTTTTAAATTTAAAAAAAATCTTTAAAGCCATTTTTTTAATTTCATAAAAAAATATTGAAAGTTAGTGTTTTTTTTCATAAAAAAATTAATTAATAAAATTAACATCGTGATAATAAATGTTTATAAAATTTATAAACTTTTATCCATCTCTGTAGAGACTAGCAAAATATTTTCTCATGATTTCAAAACAAATTGAATAAAAAATAAAAAAAATCATTCAAAGTCACCATGTAAAAATGGTTCATACGAATTTTTATACCTTAAATCTCTTATTCTAAAGACATTGTTGTAAAGTCAATCAAAGTTTATTATTATTTGCATAATTTGCGGAGATTTTAAATAGTCTTCACAGAATCGTGTTTTAACTGTAAAAAAAACTGCTTAAATTTTGAAAACCAATACAAATCAAATCAAATTTGTGATAATCAACGTTTTGAATGGTAAAATGTTTTGTAGTCAACACTTTTTGAAATCATATGCTTTGAAAAGCTTTCATCAAATAAAAAATTGTAGTTTTTAGGAGTTTTGTTCTTTAGTATTCGTAAAATTTCAGTTACTTGCAATACATATATTTTACTTTTTACATGCAATTGAACCTATTTTTGACTGCATAATCAATGTTTCTCAAAATCAACAGATAATAAGAAATAATTATGAGTTTCATTGATGTAAAATCGTGAAAAAATACAAATTCAGTGATTATGCCGAAGTGCTAGCAGTTTTGACCGCAACTATTCAAAATGGCCACCACGCGACAAAATCTCTTCAGTTGTCGTAATAACAAAAACTGCATTCATTTTTGCTAGCGCTGTTTTGTCCTTCAAGCATCGATATGAAAATAACAAATAACGTAGAAAAGGCTTTGTAACCTGTCCCCGCTCCGATTGATCCACGTGAATATTAAATCAAACCAATCCACGAAAATCTTTACGTAATCAATTGACGCTGGCGTAGATGTTAGGATTAGTATTAAGTCATTCCAATAACTTTTATGAAAGGTACATTTTTATTATTAAAAGTAGTATTATTTCCATAATTATTATTGTGTTTAATATTTTTAATATTTATGTAAATATTACTGGGAAGTTGTACGTGTGAACCTCAAGGGTCGCACCCCACGGCTTGTCTAATTACGTGTCCACTCGGAATCTTAAGTTTTCCTATACTTTATTCTCTTGTCGTCTGTTTATAGAAGCTAACGCTTTACCTCCCTCAATTGTCATTGAATCAGCAAAGCACTAGCCTAAAGGGAATGAGTTATATCGGAGTGGCTACAAATGTGTATAATTGAATGACCGCATATATATATATATATATATATATATATATATATATATATATATATATATATATATATTCCGAAATGAACCGGTGAAGCTACTATTTCATTACACTTGAAAAAAACTAGAAGAAAAGACTCATTCATATCTTCGCATGACCTTTAATTAAACCTTTCGACAATTATATCCATAACTCAGATTTTTTGGGGTTTCTTGATACGTTTTGCTTCTCAAATATTTATGCAAATCCTCCACAATGATAAAGACGCAAATTGATAAGTAAATCAGCGTAGTTTATCGCGCTACAACGCAATTTAAACCATGGCTTTCTATGCATTTTATATGAACATCAAAGTTTATGATTCAACATCTAATCCTTTCATGGTTCACTTCAAATTGGGTCCACATTCTGGCGCTGATGTCTGGCATACTCACTTCCTCTGTTTCGTCAAAATCAGAATAATTAACCGCGTACGCATGTTTTTCACCCTTATAACGAACCATTGGAACAAATCGCCTCCTCCAGAAAATCTCATCATTCAAATAGCTTGTTCGTGCCTGCATAAAATGTCCTGTAGCCTCTATGATACCTTCCAAAATCACAACAATCTCGAATTTATGCTTCAACATGTCGCGTGCTGACATCTCAAAAAATGGTGAGCTATCGTCAATTTTGTGGGAAATCACTTCTGGCCACTTGAAGAGCAATTTTTCACTGCAATCGTCAGCAACCTTGAGTTCGGTGCAGCAGACTGGGAGTATCTCTTCTTCCTGTGTTGTCCTCGCCATGATTAGCTGTGCTCGTATCCTGGCATTGATAAAATGACTTTTTCGCATATCTCCAACTCGAAACATCAAAAATAGACCTCCATCCCTTTGCGATATAACCGCCTGACGTGAAAATAAAAGTGTCTGCGTTCGGTACTTGGATTGAGTGATCTTTGCGAATAGGAAACCCACCACAAAGGATGTTTGAATCATTCCGAATATAAATTGGAATATTATTAGTACTATTGCTTCAGGACACTCGTCGGTGATAGTACGTAGACTGTGACCCATCGTGGTTTGCACATCGATCGAGAATAGAAGACTTGAAGTGAAATCTTGGATGCTGGTATAGCACTGAGGTCGACTAGCTTGTTCTGTAAAAAAGTATATTCAGCTGCTTTTGGTCTGGCTATGTTATGACGAGCTAGTGTGGTACCTGTTCGATCTAGTAGATGCACCGCCTCGTAAATCACTGTAATAAACCACCACAAAGCACTGAATAGAAGCCAGGATAAGATGTAACTTAAAAAGAATGTAAGCAAACACCAATGCCACTGTAAATCAATGAGTGTTGTGAATGGATCCTTGAAGAACCGTAACCACCGACAATAAAGATGCAAATGAGAGATATTACAAGTTCCGTTTTTGAAGATAGCTCTTTTAAGATGTGAATCGACGTCATCTTCTGATTGATGGTTCCTAGAAGAAGAAAACTCATTAAAGTTAAGTCATGATTCAATAATGAATTGATAAGGTCAAATTTTGCCGTCATTGTGATATCATGTTTAATTTAATTTGGCAAATTACCAAAGGCTTATGCCCGAACAACGTCTCTACATAGTAAATTTTTTTTCGAAATACGCGTTCTGAACGCCAAACTTATAGAGCACTTTGTCGAATTTATGGTGGTCATAATTGCCGATCTGAGCAGCTCATAGCCAATTCGGTGGAAAAATTTATGTTCACGTATACTCTATTGGTCAATGTTCATCCAAAACGAGATCCTACAGTGCGTACCGAGGCAGCTATCACTTCTATACAGGGTAGTGCTATTGAAGATCCAAACGCCATTCTCAACAACTTGCCCTCTGTCTATCCACTACACGGACAGTTTTGAGGAAAGATCTTGGACTTGGACTGAAGTAATTGAAGATATTCGATCATTGTTTGGGTCGAACGTTCGGTGAATGGGCTGAGAATGAATTGGAAGTTGAACTGCATTTCAACCGTCAAGTTATTGTCAGCGATGAGGCTCATTTTTGGAGAGTTCGTTGATAAACAAAATTGCCGTTTTTAGTGTAAGGATACTTTTTAAGAGACCCATTTCATCCCGAAAAAGTCTCTGCATGTTGCGGTTTGCATGCCGGCGACATAATTGGTCTTTTTTTCAAATCTGAAGACGAAACCAACACGACCGTTAATGACGATCGCTACCGACAAAGAAATCGCATTTTCAATGAATCATTACAAGAAGTGGAACTGGCCGTGGGTTGACTCTATTGCACTACTTTTTGTGGAAATACATCAAGATGATGACATGGAAGGCGACATTTAACGTGTTATTTGCGAAATAAGACTGGCTGGCCAAAATGATGCAAAATTGGACCGATAGGATGGCGCTTCTAAGACACAGTCGTGGTGATCATTTGCCAGAAATTATTTTAAAACACAAAAAGGCATAAAATTTGCAAACTAACAAAGCCAAAATTACCAACTCAATAATTTATCCGGGTTTTATTTGTTTGAACAGTTCTATACCTCTAAAAAACACCCTATATTAAAAGGGAAAAATTGTAGCCCTTATCAAGTACCAAGTCAGGAAGTTAAATACAAATGCAGCATGAATACAAATTGGTAATCAATTTTCAAAAAATTTCAAAACTGACGCCTACCTAACTATATAAACAAGTTCAATTTACTTGCGAATCACTTGTGACAGTAATGTAACGTGAAAACTGTCAGAAGCGTTTCACAGATGATTGATGGTTCGAAAGTAACATCTTATAAATCGACTTAAATTGATTTAGTTTAGATTTAGTTTCGAACTATCTATGATTCAAAACTTTCACCATACAGTTTAATTTATTGCTACTCGCAATACAGTCAGAAAACCTCTTGCGCTTAGATCTATTTAAAACCTTACTTTTTGAAAACATCTTGACACTTATATATGCCTTGTATAAGGGATAATGTTCTCATTCTTTTCACAAACGCCACAAAAGAATCAACCATTATTATTGGTGAAAACATTGCACTTTTTCGAACACTATCTAGAACGAACACGAAACAATAAGAACTATCGACACTTATAATTAAGAAACAAGTACACTTTCAAAACAATGCAACACATTTGTAGCTGTAAAAAGTCATCATAAAATGTTTATGTTCATTCAACGGTAAAAGCAACTCTTTCATAAAATACTCATGAACACGAAAACCGCACATTTCGTTGACATAGAAGAACACTTCAGCTGATGCAAGATCAAACTATGGTCACCGGATCAATAAGTCCTGTCATTTAAATACTCCCTGCCACCCAAAGCCATTCTTCGCTGCTGGTAGAGCCATTCGTCCATCTAAATTTCGTTTCAAGTCAAACAGTTGATCAGACTACCAACAGAATAGATTGAAAACACATTCACCTCACATAAATTGTATCTATACGAAAAGACACTAATTCAATTTCGATTTAATGTAGTTTAAGAGGTGTTAACCTCTCTCACTAGTAAAAATGCGAATGAACAAAATTTCGTTGTATATTTTTTGGTTTTTTTCCAGCAATCTCACACATCGGCAAAATAATTAACAATGTCCGATGAAAAGTGTGGACAAAAGATTTTATTTTGATACTGAATCAAAATAATTGACACACTTATGTATACAATTTGTAAGAAGATGGTGTTTATTCATAATTATTTTTTTAGCGAAAGATCACGATTTTGAAAGTTCACACTGTGGTTTTAAGTATGTATACTTATATAAACTTGATAATAGAGAAATCCATTTTCATTTTAAATATGTGCTTTATTATTTCATATTGTTTAAAGGATTTATTTTAAATCATACCTTTCCCATTTGTTTCGGGCTACGGAAACTTTTTCTATGTGTACTTATTGCCTATAGAAAATTGTTCTACTTTAATATACAATATTTACATATCAGTGGCGAGGCGTTCATATAAGTCGATTCCCATCGGCTTCCCTTTCCAAATTTGTTCCAAAAATGTATAACACTTCAGTTTTATAAGCGAATGAAGTGTTTATTTACTTGCATGCGTCACTGTAAACACGCGCAAACGTTCCACTTGATCTCAGTGTTTATTCCATCATACACCATTTTCTTCATTCTACACATCCTCATAGTTTCATAATAGCCAGCAAAGCGATCACCATCTGTAAGAGTTGCAGCAGAGCTTTTCGAGTCTCGAATTCATCGATAATTTAAGGTGCCGTGCGCATTCAACTCCCGTTTGTTGGAATGGCAGCTCGGTTTCCCTCAATAGGATATGGAAACAAATCAAAAAGCCGGTAGCGTTCCCGGCTTGCGAATCAGCTGTGAAAATTGGATGCTAGAAAATTTAGTTGACAAACTAGAGCCTTTCTTTTACATCGACCCAAAATTTTATGCCACGAGCCATTACCGAAATCCATATCTTTCAACGAAATCAAATTCCTTAATTTCGTATTTGCTTAATATATACATTCGTTGCCAATAAGGTCAAAAACAATACACATAACATAAAAATATAAATATTTAATAACTGATCGTGATTTAAAATGTATGCAAGAGAAAGAATGATTACGATAGTATTTCTCTATATGCTCATAATATACTGCTTTGTCTGTTAAGGGTCCATGTCTCTCAAATAGTAAGCGGCTTACCCACATTAATTTTTCACCCCTCGCCACTGTTACATACTAATCCCCATTGAATAACTCGCGTGGTTGAGGAGATACTCTACACTTCAATTTGTTTGACGTGGAAAACTTCATTTCCTTCGCAAATATATACAAACTAAAACAAAGCTGTTTTAATAGACTTCTATCAGTCGTAGTTTTTTAAGACGCAACGGGGTTATTTCTATGTATTAGCTTGAACATGTGGTATCAATTATCAGCCAGTCTTACACTTGACTCCTGTATGTTGAATGTTTCAATTGATTATTTTAAACAATTTAAAGCTTCACATGGATGCATGAAGTACCTGCGGAGTAGGTGCATCTTTTATGATTAAACAAACAAGGTGACTCTTGAACACGTTTTGAAAATTTAATGCTACTGTCCCTGTATTTAGTTTTTATCATTCAGCCACATTTTGTTTTTCAGCCACATTTTCCCACAAGAACGTTTTGTCTAAATTGCACATTTTTCCTCGTTTTCGTACTGAATTTGGTTTCTTCTTGGTTGTAACTAATGTTTTCCAACCTTTAAGCTACCAGTAACTTTGAAACCAAGATATTCTTTTTTGATTTTTTACAATTTGCGACAATGTTGCCAAAAGAGTCATGCTCTAAAACAAAAGATTAATTTCACTTTCCCCTGAAAAAGCACTACAATATCGTCAAACAATTTGATGTCGTCAATTATGGTCCAAATGAGAGAAGGGTGGATATAATTTCTTATGGTAAAATTTTATTAAAAGTTTGAATCTATCTACAATTATTGGTTCTTTGAAGCCAAAGATAGATACAGATTACTAAATTTTTTACATCAAGATGCTGGCCATTCAATTTAATAAAATATCGGGCGACAATCAGCACTAGAACTCATTTTCAATTCAAATGCTTGCATCCAAGTGTAACGAACTCTATTATACAGATTATAAGTCAATTGCCTTCACCAATTAAATACTTATTCCATCAATCTTCTTCGCTGCTATCAAAATTTCCGTCAAACTGAATTTTTTTTTTTACATTTTCAAACCTTAACTAATATTTTCCCTATTGAAAAATTTATTTGAGTACACAGAAAATCAATAAAATAAATCTCCAAACATCAGAAATTTTCCCTGCAAAAAAATATATCACAGATTGTGAGAGCTTGCATCTGAAAGTGTATAGGAAAAATAAATAAACTCCGCATCATTTTCAGAAATTCGATTTAATACCTATATAATCTTACTTAACAATACTTTAGCACTTTTAAGGATAGCACTGCGTCAATAGAAACATATTTGGATGCCAACACCTCTTACTGTTTTGACGAGCTTAGATATTGTTCTGAAAATAATTGTACGGAATTAGGATACATCTTCCCACAAAAACAAAAGATAACATACATTCCAATGAGTCATACACTATTAGCTACCAGTTTAAGTAAAAGTTTGATATCCTAGGCTTCAGGTGAGGAATATGGCTGTTGACGCGCTCCAAACGTGGTTTCTTCTGAAAGAAAAAAATCACAATCAATGATTATTACCAATGTGAAAAGGCACGTTGAGCACAAGTACCTGGCGTTCCGATGCTTCCTTTAAAGCTCTCTAAGTCCTTAGCACTGCATAATGGTGTGTCCACCATAGTCGTTTCATCGAATTTCGAGTAGTCTATCTCATATGCTTGCTTGTCCTTGTTGTAACAAACAACAGGATCAAAACGATGCCCCCAAAGAAGTTCAGTGTTCAAGTAGCTTGATCTTGCCTGTGTGCTTTGCCCCGTCGATTCCACTGTTCCCTCCAGAATCACAACAATCTCGAATTTCTCATAGTACAAGTCCGACGCCGAAATATTGTACAGGGGTGACTTCTCATCGATTTTATGGATCACCACCATTGGCCAGATTAGGAACAGATCGGATCCGCATTCGTCGCTTCCCAGTTCCAGCTCAGTCTGGTGAATTGTCGAGATCTCACCCTCTTTGGTGGTTTTCGGCTTGACCAACTGAGCCCGAACGTTCGCCCCTATGATGTGGCTCTTTCGCATGTCACCCACCCGGAACATGAGGTAGAGGTCACCATCACGTTGACTGATTACCGCACGTCGCGAGAACAGAAGAGTCTGCGTTCGTTGCTTGGCTCGAGTCATTTTCGCAAAGACAAAACCCACCATAAATGCCGTTAACATCATGCCGAAGATGGACTGGAAGCATACCATGAAGACGGCTTCAGGACATTCTTCCGTCACTGTTCGCACACCGTAGCCAATGGTAGTTTGCGTTTCCACGGAGTATAGGAAGCACGATGTGAAGTCTTTGATGTTGAAAACGCAGGGAACCCATCCTGAAGCACCTGAAATCATGAATTTAGCCATAAACTACTTTCACAAAAACCACCATACCTTGATTCGCGGGTAGATGCATCTCTTCAAGATCACCATGTGTGATTGAAATCAACCACCAGATTACCGCGAAACCGAGCCAGGACAAAAAGAAACTGAGTGCGAATATCAGCAGCGTCCACCGCCATTGCAGGTCGACAAGTGTCGTGAAAGGATCCTGGAGGAATCTAATTCGGTTCCGAAGTCTTGATTGTGTCACGTTGCAGTCACCGTTTTTCAGGATTGCTCGTTTGTGGTATCCCCTAAAACTGCCTGGACGTGGTGTTCTACTTCTGCAAATATTTTTTTTGAAAATTGAATTTCAAGTTTAAATTGTTTATTTTTTGATACTGTGGATTTTTAAGAACATTGTTCCAATAATGTTTTGGAGGCTTCACATAATTTTTAAGTTTAACTCATTGATTTTGAGATTTTATGAATGTTTTTATCTTAATGAAAAAGCTGTATCATGTTTTGGCTAAATTTAAGATGTTCCATCATCTGTAGAAATACATGGCCACCGTAAAGTATTATTTTAATTTACCCCAAATTGCCTAAAAAGTTATTAATTTATATCAGAAGCACAAAAAGAAAATCCAATTTATGATTCCGAAAAAAGATTTTAAATATTCTACCTTCCATTCTTGGCAGAATTCAAAACATAGATAATGTCAAAAGTAATTGGAATTGCAGTAAATTTTGCCACGGTAGTTTTCAGTTGTACGATAGGTTTCTTCGTTTCATCATTTCTTAAAGTTAAAGCAGCACAATGATGATACCTTCAAAAAGTTACAGAATTTAAATTTTATGGGTGAATGGATGTGATAATATTTTGTTTTCATTCTTCAATTTGAGCTTCAAATGTCGAAATAAATTTTGGAATCGTGATACCGATATCTGTGTGAAGTTGCGGAAAATGTCACATAAAATGTCTACCACCTAATCATGGTAAGTAAGGCTGAAATCTAAGCGCACTGGGAATTTCTTTATTTTTGGTGAGTACATACCGTGTACGTTTGCAGAGTCAATGGAATAAATTTTCATTTTTTTCAAAATCGAAACTGGACATGAAATGCTTTACACAGAAGTATTTTTTCATTAGGTGGACATTATCACATTTGAAATAATTTAATTTGTACCTTTTTCCAATTGATCCATCCTTTAATGGTTCATAGTAACGTCCGGGCGATGGAATCGACGAAGGTCCATGCATCATAGGTGGTTGCCAATTTCCGTTCAACAAAGCTTGCTCGTCCTGTTGTAGTGGAGTATCCGCGCCCCCGACTACCTTTACACCGACGAGATTCATAATAATTCTCGATGATTCACGGTAAGATAGCACCAAAAGACACAAACTAAATGGACAGAACCAACTAAATCAGCTAGTAGCTAGATTCCTTGCCAGTTCGGATGCAAGCTACGGCAATTGGTTACCTTGTTGTCGATATCACGACCCGTACAGGACTACTCCGTATTTTCGAAATCACGCAATTAAAACTTACAGTGGCTTAGTTCGAACTACCACCCCACCCTTGGCTACGAAAAAAATATCCCCCACAATTTATAATTTGGACATTTTCGGCGAACGTTTTGATGTTAAATGCTCCAAAAGAGGTGCTAATTAGATATTTACGACCATTAAGTTCCACGAGCATTCCATTACCTCGACACATGCTGGGCGAGTTGTTGTTCTCAAGCACTTGTAAGAAAGCCAGACAAAATATTTCCACAAGCTACGGAAATGATTGCTTCACTGATTTTCTGTTGATATCATTCAGGTTGCAAGGAACAATTAATTAAGATACCAACAAGTGGAAAAAACTATCAGTTGCTTCTCGAGGGACTTAATTGTGCATTTCTTTCGCAGCCGCAATCTATCGAACTTACACGAGGATTTCTACGTGACTGTATTGTGAAACAATTCAAATTTTCAGGAAGTAAGTATACTTCTCATTCAGAAAGCAAGTATACTTCTCATTCAGGAAGTAAGTATACTTTTTATCGATACTTTACTCAGACAAAGTTCGTGCTTTCGAGTACCACCAGATGCGTTTGGATAATAAACGTTTTGAGAATATTTTCAATTTTTTGTATGTAATCAAAAGGGGGAAAATCCTAATATCAAAATATTGAAAGACCGGATCTGTATTTTGAGCATATATGAAAACATCAAAGAATAACCATCGTCTCTTTTATGCCATGGTAACCCATCAAGTCACTCGTTTTTTAGCCAATACGCATATTGCTAACGTTTTACAAAACACCATCAAATTATTTACTTATAATAAACCGAGTTTAACACATCCTTGCTTGGCGTCATCCCCATTATCATATTTGCAGTCCATAATCATTTGACGATTATCTTTTTGGAGCACATGTGCCAATGCAAATCAAATTTAACCATTTCTTTGCAAGAGCCTGGAAATGCTCCAATGAGTTTTGTCAATAAATTGTTAAACACATTTAAATTGCAGTCTTATTTTAAATATCAACAGATTTTGTTACCATCTTGGGTTGCTCGTCTAATCGTTTGAACAAACACTAAATAACGAGCATAGATGACGTCTATTTTTGGACAAGATTCACACTAATTCAGGAGATTCAACTAATGAGCATCTAAGTGTGAAAATATAAATTTTGATAAATATGTGAACTCCGTCAACTGCACAAGTATTTCCCTTGTCAAATGATAGCTCTTCGGTTAAACTTAAACAATATAAAAACAATTTTTCATCTTAGTGAACGCAATATTGTATGTTTTTTATTGATATCTAGAATCTAGGCGACCTTTCAAAGCCAGAGCGTATTTCCGCGCCGTTTGTAACAGATTAAAAAAAGTTATATTATCACATCGATACATTTATTGAATTTAAGCAACAATAATCACTAAAACTACGCTCGACTTTGGTTTCAAATCTCATTAAACACGCAAACAATTTTAAATAAACTCAAAAATACATCCATTCATACAATCAAAGTGCCTCAACTTGGATTCACTTAAGCATAACTCCATTTTGGAAGATTGGTGACAACATTTCCATTTCTCATCTGAGATCCCCAAGAATTTGTTTCTGGACGTCGAATTGTACTCTCAGGATTCTCTTCAATTGATGGTAAAATTTCATCCATGGATACAACAGTCAGATATGGATTATAGCTTACAACTGGAGATGCCTTATGCTTAACATCTGCAATGGAAAAATATCTTTTGGAATATTTTGGGCTCACTGATTTTAAATTTACTCACTTAAAGTTACAATGTAGGACAACACAGATGAGAACGATGCTTATAAATATGCTGGATATTTATAATTAAAAATAATTAACATTTAATCAGATAGCGAGCAAGATGGCAGAAGTCCTCTTTCGTCTGGAAAAAATATAAATAATTAGGTGAAATTTTATAGCGTATTAAGGCGTAGCTTCGCGACCAGTAAAAACAACAATAAGATTTTCACTACATTTTGAATACTATCTACTCAAAAGCTGTGATCAATTGAAACCCAAACCGTGCATCTGAACAAAATCAACATTGTATCTGCAAACATACCTGGTGTTCCCAAATTGCTTCTGAATCCAGCCATTTCTTTGGAACTGCACAAAGGCGTATCCACCATGGATGTTTCATCGAACTTTGAGTAGTTCACCTCGTATGATTGTTTCATTTTGCTGTAGTTCACCACAGGCTCGAACCTGTAGCCCCACTTGATCTCGCTACTTAAATAGCTGGAGCGCGCCTGTGTGGTTTGACCGGTAGATTCAACAGTCCCCTCCAGGACCACCACTATTTCAAACTTCTCGTAAAAAAGATCCGCGGCCGACATCTTGTAGAATGGTGAGTTTTCATCAATCTTGTGGGTGACGGTCATGGGCCAAATGAAAAACAGGTCCGACCCACAACTATCCGTCCTCACCTCCAGCTCAGTGTGATATGCACTCAACATTTCGCCTTCTTTGGTATTCTTGGGTCGAATAAGTTGCGCACGCACATTGGCACCGATAATGTGACTCTTTCGCAAATCGCCCACTCTGAACATGAGGTACAAATCACCATCCCTTTGGCAAATGACTGCATTCCGGGAAAACAGAAGTGTTTGGGTCCGTTGCTTGGATCTTGTCATTTTCGCGAAAACGATTCCTACCATAAACGCCTGGATCATGACTCCAGAGATGGATTGCAGGCACATTACAAAAATTGCTTCAGGACATTCTTCTGTTGTGGCCCGAACACCGTAGCCGATCGTATGTTGCGTTTCGATTGAGTAAAGGAAACACGACGCGAAGCTATAGATATTGAGGACGCACGGCATCCAACCACTGTCAGCTAAAACATGTAGAAAAATTATTGTATACACTTGGATCGTATCAAAGATAGATTCTGTCTCACCTTGATGTGGTGGCAAATGCATTTCCTCCAAATCGCCATGCGTGACTACAATAAGCCACCAAATTATAGCGAATCCCAGCCAGGATAAAATAAACCCCAAAGAAAAGACAAGCAGGGTCCATCGCCACTGTGAATCAACAAGTGTTGTGAATACATCTTGTAAGAATCGGATTCGTTGCCCAGTGAATTTAGATTGTAGCACGTTGCAGTCACCGTTTTTGAGGATGGCTCTTTTGCGAATCCGACGAATGCTTCCTGGGCGCAAATTACGGCTTCTATAAGCGACAACAAATTCTATTAAAAAATGCAATAAACTTTTGAACTGAATCGGTCAATAAAGTAGATGTAAGCCTCTTGCTCATTGAAAACTTTACAAACCTTTAAAATTAAGTCAAAATCATCCAAAAATCAGTCAAAACTGTTTGAAATCAGTCAAAAAAATTCGCATTAACATGCACTAGGTAAAAGATATTTTGAATATCTATCCTTCGGAATGTATAAATAAAATTGAAATGAAGATTAACAGGACTTTGCATCGTTAATCAACTTTTATATGAGACAAAAATAATAAACATAAGGATTTCGTAATAATTTCCTCAGCATGAATTATTCGGCTTAGGCAGTCGAAGTCTCCGCATTGAAAGAGACAATGAATGCATTTTATAACGAACTTACTTCTGAATTGGTTTTCTTTCCTTATACATTTCAAAGTAACCAGACATCCACTACATTTATCAGAAATCCTGATGATTTCCTTGCACCTCGTACCTTTCTTTATCTAATTCAATTAACATAGCACTCGTTGAAATCATTATTTGTGAAAATCAGATAAGCTCACCACTTGAAGATAAGTAATGTTATTAGATCGTTATTGAAGTTTAATTGTTACAGTAATGAACTACCATTGACTTCTGAAAATGTTCGCCTGAAATCGAACAATGAGATTGAACAATACGCGATCTGATAACAGCCAAAGGCCAATGGAAAATAGTAGACCTAATCTGTTTATTGTTGCGATTTTAATTGGACAATAATGAAGACAAGTGTATTGAAATAATTGGGAGTGATGGATCGCGCAGGCATCTGGGTACGCATTCCCTTTTAATTGCGTCGCGTCAATTGACCATGGGATGGACATCCAGACTGTGTTTATTGGCAATGACCTTGTATGCGAAACCACACATTCGGCCATCGTGTTACACAATTCAAGCTCTCGTCAACAAGATCACATGCAATAAGTTACATCCGCCCCCATGCACTTTACACTATCGTCTTACCTAAGATTCCTAGGAGAAAAGATAGGCGGCTGTTTGATAACGACCTACTAGATACTTCAGCCTGTGCTAACGAAGTTCCTAGTTTGCGGCTGGTGAGTTTGGTATGATCTTGAGGGAGGCCAGGCACGATGGATCAGTGCTACAGACCAGGGCCAACTCGGTGGATCAACGAAATCAGTGACGAAGCCCATTAAACATTCACGGCTGGATAATGCGTTCATTATCACACTTGGCTTGAAGCCGGCCAAGTTCAGCCAATTTATGCTGATAACAATGGAAGCATGTGCCTCGCATGCTTTGTTCAATTCCGCGCCATTCACATGATATGAATCCGAGGCCTGCGGTGGAGAACAGTGACATCGCACTACGGAACAACCCATTACCACTTCGACGTGATAGGTTCGGAATATGGAAACCTATTTTGCAAACGGGGGATGAATGCATGGATGGATTGATGGTGACGACTCAAAAGTGTCGAATGGCTGCTTCTGACGATTAAACCATTGAAACATGTGTTGTTGTCCAATGAATCTTTTAATCGGAGGCAGACATGGTTGCATGCCAGGCAAATACATAGGGTGTCCAGCTTTGATTGGCATCAGCACCCGGAAATGGTATGCAGTGCCCCATGTGAGACAGTACCTCGCACCCTATTTGCTGAGTCCGCCAAATAAGTTTGGCACGCGGCTGGTAATCGACAGACATTGCAATTCAATGTGAGTGCCACGATTACAATATCGCGGCTGATCAGCCAACACAAATGGTGCATACTGCATGTATAAGTAGTTTTAGTTAGGTGGATTATTGCTGCACATACTAAGATGTTTGCTCATTTAAGCGCCACTGAGCTCCAAAAACGTATGCCAAAATCTAGACTACTTGCACGCGTTTTGTATGCTGTAAAACTGCATTCAATATCTGCTTTAAAGTAGGGAACATTTTTGTACATACATGTGAACATCATATGCCTTCACTCAACATTGTCGTCTTTTCCGCATTCAAAATCTTGACCAAAAGTTGTTTTGATGAACTGTTTTTTACAGACATGTACAAGAGTTGCGCACAATATTAAACTTCAAATTTGAACTTCTAATCTGTTTTGATTCTTAAATAGTTCAAAAATTGAAAGTCATGTGCCGTAACCGTTAACCGTGTTAATAAATAACGGTGAACCTGACTTTCATTTACACCAATCACAAGTGTAGTCTACTAGCTTACTTATTAATCCAACTAGAAATCTAATCGCTTTTAGACCTCTAGAAATAATCCCATATCTGAATTAAAAAGTGTTGGAAATGAATTTCAAATCTCCCTTTTATTCAAATGCTCTAAAATCGATATGAAAGCCTTTCCTAATTAATACCTACTTACCTACAACTGCTCTGTCGACTAAAATTCTTTCCGTGCACCGAGCACTTATACAAACTAGAAGGCCGACTTCGTACAACTGTGATAGGAAGTGATGCAGGATTGCTTATAATACTTTCTAATGAATCTGGTTCTTCATCGATGGTGATTTGTCGTGAGTAGCATTTTTCTTGTTCTTTGTCATTATCCTTCCGTGGGTTTAGCAACTCTTCTGGCTTCTGATCGCTATCCTCTTCGTTTTTCGTGGACGTTGAGAATAAATTGAACTTCATTGTGGATTTTAATAATCAATAACTGCAAAAAAGATGGATTATCATATTGATGAATAATTTGATATCTTCAATCGAAAAGTAAAAAAATGAGGTTAATGATGTTAAAAAAAGTATGAATATTTTATTGGCATTAAATGCAAGAAGGTCTTCTTTAAATTTCTTATTTTTGAAAAAAACTCCTGTAGCTGAAGTTGAATAAGCCTCTCTAGATATTAAAATTTTGGCAAAGTGAAAGTTTACGATTTTTGATTTTATTAAAGCAGAATATCATTGATGGTTTTAAAATGATTTAAATTGCACAAGCCAAGCAAAGGAATCAAAATATGAATAATGTTTAAACAAAGATTAAATTTTAAATTGTTCTGCTGTGTTCCTCTTGAAGTTTGAAGAGGAGTAGAGAATTGGCAACTGAGCTATTGAATTAAATTTGTTTGCAAATAAAATATAAAAATCACATAGAAAGTATGTACAAAATATTAGTAAAGAAATGATAAGAAATAAAAAGAACTTGCTTAAAATGACAAATTTTAGTTCCCTAAAAATTGTCCTGGCTAAAATAATTTTCAAATAGCAAAATTGATTTGGAGTTATTGCTTTGATGTGTTAATACATCAACGCAATATTTTCAGAATAAAGAAAATTAAACAGAAATATCGATGGAAGAAATATTATTTTCTATTATATTGCACAAAGAAGCACAATGTTTTGAAATAAATAAATAAAAAGATATTTTGTAATGTGCAATAAAGTTCAATCATTCAAGACACATCAAATTTTAAGTTATATGGAGGAAGAAGTAACTGGAATCTTACGAACGCTTGCAATAAATGAACTCAAAAATGACATATTTAAAGGACGCTCCTTTACTTACTTTACTTCATAATAAATAATTTTCAGAGGTATAAAAACTATGATGTTTTATTTGATGACAGCTTAAAACATCTGATTTCAGAAACGCAATAATTGACAGAAATGCAAATTAGATAAAACAATTTTCTGTTTGAAAAATAATTTCATTTTTTGCATTTTTTTATTAAATTTAGGGGAAAAAACATCTGCACTGAATTTATTGGAAAGTCCAACAATTCAAAATATAACAGAAAGCTTCGATAGATACCACAACCACGGCATTAGAGCTAGTGACATTAGGTTATATAATTGTTATCATGTTCATTTTAAATGTTTATTGTTGTATGCATTAAAAATTTTCTTTATCGATTTTAAGTAGTTTTTCCAAAGCATAAATAATAAGTAGTACGGGTACTAGAGCTAAATTACCGAACATTTGTTATAAAATTCACCACGTGGAGTTCTGATGCATATTAGTGTTCTAATTTGCATCAATGCACATGTCATTCACACATTAATTCGGTCGTGGCGTGTATACGTATACGAATTGCTGGCACACAATTGCAGCCTCGCTACAATACATTTGCCCAATTCCGCGTTTTTCCGCTCGCGAATTTTGAAACGAAAACCAAAATGGTCTGCTAAAGGGATGATTTTTGTATCTTTTGTCTCATGTGGTCCATGCTATATTCTTTATACTATGGTTTTTTCTTTAAAATAAAAAACGGCAGTATCAAATTTTTTGAAATTATGCAAATAGTAATACGCTTTAATGATATGACATCAATGTCATTAGAATAAGAGAGATCAGGTAATATTATGGGTATCACCCTTTACTCGTAGCGGCTCATAATGGCTTTTTTATTTTAATTGATTTGCTTTGGCGAAAATAAATTTTACTAATTTTTTGACAAGAAACTGAGCAACTGGTGCAATTTAAGTGGAAAATTTACTTGTTGGAAAAGAATCCTAATTTTTTGCACTATTTGAATAAATAAAAAAAAAGCTGCGCTAAATATTTTTACACTTCAATATCCTACAAATACTACTATGCTTCGATTGACACTTAACGATGCAAATTTAATGTTTGGTTCACGAGATATGGTGCATAACAGAAATGATCTTGGAGTAAAAAAAACCATTTTTGAAGTGAACATATCACTGAAGAAGGCTACAAGTAGTAGCCGAAATATATATTTGAAAAGTCGGAAATAAAATTTGGTAAAAGAAAAAGTCACGACTTTTATTATTATCAAAAAAAACACTCGACCGAAAATTTTCAAAATTCTAATCATCTCGTAGCATTGCAAACACGCTTCGATTGCAAACCCCCAACGAAGTCGATACGACGAATTTTATGTGAGCTATGCTCGTAAAAAAAACTGTCCGCCAACATACGTATGTACGTATATATACAAACACACACATACTTCATTCCAAAAACACTTAAAACACTAATAATTTAGTATTTTCCCACCTCAGATAACAATCGACGGTCAGTTTTAATGGTGTACCAGCCCAAATCGATCCTTTAAATGAAATATTCCAGACCATAAATAAAGACATAATTTTTCGCACTCTCTATGCTAGTCGAAAGTAGACATTTCCTTAAAGCTAATTTAAAAAAAATATCATTTGAAAATTTCATTAAAAATTCATCGGGCATTCAATCGTAAATATTCATAGGAAATTCGTTCAACATTCAATCACCTAATTTGCAAATAATACTACCTAATCTGCACACTGCAACACAAAAAACGTAGCTGAAACAAATGAAGAACACATTGCTATTTCTTTAGATATGAGCATCACATCTAAGTATAGGTGCTTCAATTTCATGTACGTGCTATTCTGTTCAAAATGTGTTAAATTTGCCATTTATCTATGAAAATCACGATCTGTGTACTATGTAATCTGTTTACGTTCAGAATGCAGATCAAATAATAAAGTCATGTAAATTATCTAACAATAGATTGCAATATCTATTTGACTTTAAATGAGTGTGCGAAGTCGTAAAATATCAGTTAAGTTACAGCTACCGAAAAAGCAATAGTCGTGGCAATAACACAAAATTTTGCGTTTTCTATTTTTTCCAAACGATACTTATCTGTGAATGTCGAAGTATTCGTATCTTGCTCCTGGACTATAATAGGCGTAATATCACTCTGTTAGTGGTACCACTTGCATTGATCATTTTTTTAGGCTCAACTTTTTGGGAATACTCTTTGTTACATAAATAAAAGTGAACATTAATGAGTTGATTTACAATCTATTTTTGGTTTCCTTGTGTTGAAACAAGTTTGGATTTGAATATTTCTGTTACAGACTCTCAACTGGGTGTGTAGGGTGTGTTTTCTTAGAAGCATAGAACTTTTCAAACAAATAAAACAAAGATACATTATTGTGATGGCCAATTTTTTGGCTTTATTAGCTTGCAAATTATATGGCATTTAGTGTTTAAAACAATTTTTGGCATATGATAACCGCAACTGTGTCTTAAGAAGGCCATCCTGTCGGTCCAATTTCGCATCACTTTTTCCAGCATAGCCGGCCTTATTTCGCCAATAATGCGTTGAATGTTGGCTTTCATGTCATCTTCTTGATGGATCCCCACAAAAGTGTCAAATCACATGATCTGGGTGGCCAGTTCCCAGGTCTATTTCTTGAAACGATTCGTTCACCAAAGGTTCGACCCAATAAAGTAATGGTTTCTCGTGCCATATGGCATGTTGCGCCATTATGTTCCAACTATTTGCCCCTGCGATGATTGGCATTGATGTTGAGAATTAAAAAATACGAATCGTTTGTCCTTAGCAATTGCCATTGACAGTCATGTTGGTTTCGTCTCCAGATTAAAAACAAGAAAAGACCAGGGTTTGTCCGGAAAGTAATAGGACTGATTTTATTCCGCCGCGACTGTACTTTGGAGCGCGCGTGCATCGACTGCATTCGTTAGAGGGGGTTCCTAGTAGGCATGTGTAGCTCATCGCGGATATGATTCAGTGATCCGAATCATCTTAGAGATCCAAATGATTCGAATCAGTGAAATCGGTTCATTTGGATATCTCATGGATCTTTCATATCTCATGGATCTTTCAAATCTCATGGATCAGAAGCACAAGACACAAACGCGATCATGTTCCATTCAGTAATCTCTCACAAGTTCCTCCGTAAGAGAGGTAAAGAGAAATACACTTTCCACGCGAAGAGACGGTGCAGCTCGCATTTGGATGGGCATAACGATGAATGTGCACATGAGACGATATGTTTGTAAATTATTTGCAGGGCTGCCAGCAGTAGTTTACAAGTAGATGCATATATTAAGATGCAATTTAAAGTTTCGATTGTAGTAATTTAAAATGTGAAATTATACAATATGATCGTAATTGAAAGTACAGATTTTTGTCATTGTCAGACAGTAAAGGCGCAATTGTGCTTTTACATATTTTGTGTGGAAATTATATATTAATATATTTTTCATATCAAAATGTAACTTTATTAAGGTTTTTTTCAGTCAAATATGGGCTTCAAGATTCGGAAAGCTACGACCGTGGGTATTCCGAATGTAGTTTTATGAACTCAAAAATCAAGTAAACAACATCTACAGATTTACCTAATTGTATGGTAACTCTGTAGAGTGTACAGCGTACCATATCTCTTTTGACTCAGTGATCCAAATGATCTAGATGATCCAAATAATTCAAATGATACATATCACTGATCTGGATCTTTTTACTGAGCCAGATTCAAATGATCCATTCACAACAAAGATATGTTTTTGCCACCTCTAGTTCCTAGCTAACGAACGAGCGGCTGGTCAGCTATCTCCGAGCACCTGAAGAGTCAGGGCAGGCTTTTTCGCGCGACGTGTTTCCGTGAGTGGTGCAAGCCGAAAATGCAGCGTTCGTTAGAGCAGAGGTACGCAATTAAATTCTATGTGAAACTCGGTAAATCTGCGACAGAGACGTTTAATATGATGAAGCAGGCCTACCCAGATGATGATTTAGCAAGAAGTGGTGTGTTTCGGTGGCACAAGGCCTTTACCGAGGGCCGGGAAGAGGTCGCCGATGAAGACCGTGCTGGAAGACCTTCGACTTCGACAAGCACCGACAATGTGACTCATGTACACGAAGTTTTGCACTCAGACCGTCGACTAAGTATCCACTTAATTTCCCAGATGTCAAATTTACCAAAATCTGTGATTCATGGCATTGTGATGGAGCATTTGAACATGCGCAGTTGCACCACGACAACGCCCCGGCTCACACCGCCTTTCTTGTGAACAGCTACCTGACCAAGGTCGGCATCCCAACGCTTCCGCAGCCGGCCTACAGCCCAGATGTGGCCCGCCCTGACTTCTTTTTGTTTCCTCGCCTGGAAAGGCCGATGAAAGGCAAGCATTTTGAGACGAAAGAGGGGATCCAAGCAGCTTGCACCGCGGCTCTCAACGCTATTCCGGAGAATGCCTTCCGTGACGCCTTCAATGCTTGAAAATCGCGCTGGCAGCGCTGCGTCGACGCAGAAGGAGTCTACTTTGAAATTCTTTAAAGAATTGTAACGATTAGCTCAATAAATTTTTTAAAATCGGCTCAGTCCTATTACTTTCCGGACAAACCCAGTACATAGACTCTTTCAGAATGTAATGGGGCTTCCAAAGTCTTTTGGGGATTATTCTCACACCAAAATTGGCAATCTGGCTTATTTACAAACGCATCAAGGCAGAAATAAACCTCCTCGCTGAAAATGATAAGTGATTGTAAGAATGCGGTTCAAGTTTCAACTCACTCTCAGCCCATTCACCGAACGTACGACGCAAATGATGGTACAATGCCTTTAATTGCTGCACTAGTTGCACCTTACAGGGCTTGAGTCCAAGATCTTTACTCAAAATTTTCCATGTAGTGGACGCACGGAGGCCAAGTTGATGAAAACGGCGTCGAATCGATAAATTTGGATCCTCAGTCACACTACCCTCTTCAGCAGTTAAAGCTGCCTAGATGCGCACTGTAAGAGCTCGTGTTGTATGATCCTTGTTCAATGGAGTATACCTGGACATAAGTTTTTGCATCGCATTGCGTGTTACCATCAAAAATTGGATGAAGCGCTCTATAAGTTTGGCGCATAGAGCACGAATTTCCAACTTTTTTTTAGACGATTGCCGGATGTAGGCCTTTGGTAATTCGGCAATGTAGTTAAACATTATTTCAAAATGGTAACAAAATTTGACAGATACAATGACCTCTAAAAAACACTCGATAGTTGGCGGTCGAAAATCGTTGGAGCCGTTTCTTAATGTAAAGAAAAAAAGTGCAAAAAATTAGGTTTTTTTATAAACAATAAATTTTTAACCTGATTTACGAAAGACAGTATTCAATTTTTATAAAATTTATATACTTCAAGCAGTGCTTGTAAAAGCACCATCAAAACTTTTTCTCATGATAACAAGAAACATTAAATAAAAAATAAAAAATTATTATCATGATTTCCAAGGTCATTTCTTCCATTCACTATATCTCACGAACCAGCTATAATATTTGCATCATTAAGGTGTCAATCGACGTATTTTAAAATCTCTTTGATTATTTTAACATTATAAAGATCCATTTCAGCGGTTTTTTAATTTAATAGAAAAAATGAGAAAACTTTGGGTTTTTTCATATAAAATATTTTTTTTAACCTGATTTGCACAACACAGTAATAAATATATATCATGTGTTAGAACATCCTACTCTAGTCAACAACATTGTCTTCTAGTGTGCAATTTTGGTTCGCAACTCTGCTAACACTATTTAATGCACATTAATGGAGGTTTTTTTTTGTTCCAGATTATAGGCTGGTTCCTAATTAATTTTAGTAGGAAGTGTGGTTTCGGCGTGTCGGATGGCATCCTCTTCAGGTGCTGTCATTTGCCATCCGTCACGAGACATAACAGTGATAAATGTTTATAAAATTTATACATTCCTATCAGTTTTTGAAGAGAAACCAGCAAAACTTTTCTCATGATTCTGAAAAAAATTCAATTAAAAATAAAAATCATTCAAAGTTACCATATGAAAGGGGTTCTTCCGATTGGTATTACCTTATATCTTTTATTCTTAAGACTTTGTTGTAAATTCAATCAAAGTTTTAAAATGTTTGGATAATTTGAGCAAATTTTTAATAGTTAAAGCGGCTTAAATTTTGAAAACCATCAAAATTTCAATCAAATTTTCATTTGTGGTAATCAATCATCATCACCCATCCACCAAAAGCCTTACGTAATCAGTGGATACTCCCGTAGATGATATGATTAATATTAACTCATTCCTGTTACTGCTATGAATACCTTTCATTATTATTATTTAAAGTAGTATAATTTTCAAAATTATTATTGTGTTTAATATTTTTAATGTTTATCTAGATATTACTGGGAAGTTGACCGTGTGGACTTCAAGGGTCGCACTTCGCGGCTTGTTTATAGTATATTTAAATTCAGAACGTATCCAGACAAGATTTTTGCAAATATTTTAGTCTCCTCTATCGAGGAGATCGCTTTTTGATTGCTACATGTATACCAGCCCAACAAACATTTTAGTCTTGGATAAAGAAGCAGTATTCTTATAAAGCTCGTATTACAGCTTCGAATAAGAAACATTTCGTATAAAATGATTATTAAGGTTATTTCTAAGATGGCTTATAATGTCTTCTAATTTGGTAATTTGAAGACTTGGTTCCTATTGTTACTTCAACATGATTTAGCCAAGAGCAAGGTTGTATAATGCTCTAATAATGCTCTTGAATAGAACCTACTGATTATAGTTCTTATAATAATCTTATAACAGCTTTTCCCAAAAGTAATTTGTGCTCAGTTTTGACATTTGTCTCACTTTATATTTGTAACAATCTTGAACAAGAGCTTTATAAGTATAAGGGCTTATAACTTACTTATTAAAGTCACAATGAAGAAACTATCCTATAATGGGTTAATAAAAGCTTTTGAACAGATAAAAATCATCGACCATATTTTCTTCTTTTGTAAAAAATGAAAACATTGAAGTGAAATGCAACCAGGTTGAATTAGCTAATCTAAAGATATTTTCATAATTTTCATACTATTTATTTGGTATTGCTTGTACACATTTTGTCAAACGACGATTTATTACTTATTATGAACTATTTTGAGCAAGTAAATTACAAAAAGATTTCTTGTATGAAGTATTGAAAATTATATACAAGTCTAATTTCAAAGGCGCTTCAATTATTTAAGGGGTAGAACAATATACTTTATCAGTGAAATTCCTTTCGTGGAAAAATTTCACGTTCGTATAGTCATTATTTAACTTTACTAGTTTGCAAATATGAGACACCATATTGCTTCACTTTTGCAATCTTTTCCAACGCTATCACCTAAACTAATCAACACACTACCATTTCATACAAAAACCACACACACACAGCTTTACTTATATTCTTTCCGCCGAACGTCATCGTAATCAAGAGCATAATAAGTATATAAAGTCTTATACCAGCTTCCTCTAGGTTGTTATGGGAATTAGTTCTTATAACTTCTTTAAAAATAGTCTTATAAGGGATTTCAAGAGTTATTCAAATATGTTTATAGAGTGTTAAAAGGCTAATTACGTACGCCACTTTCTCGCTACTAACATTCTTCAAGAATGCTATAAGAACAATGTTAAAAAGCTATACTCCTAGCCAAAGCTTGATTTGATTCTTATAAAGCTCTTGAAGTCCTTTATAAGAACAATAATGTTTGTTGGGAGGTCATTTAATTGTTGTGAGAAAAATGGCAAACTCAGGCTTTCACCGCAACTCAAGAAGGAAAGTTTACTGTATGAGTAATAAATATTTGGTATTAAATATTTGGAGTGTTATTTGATTTAATTTGAATGTATAAGCTACGAAAGTCAAGTTAACAATGTATAAACAAGGAAGGAAATGAGGAGTAGTGCTACGTGAAACATTCTGCAGTGAAGTATTATAAAAGATCCCACAATTACTTCGATAATCCACAAGTAGTAGTCAAGATTATATTTCCTTTGGGAAACTGTTGCAAATTTTTAACTTTGCAAGCGAAAGTAACCCAGGGGAAAATTTAGACTTTTTGGATAAAATTTAGAAAACGCCTCAACAATTTCTTTTCTTGACAATTGAAAATAATGGATTCTGTAAATTACCATCGCTTATTATTGGTATTAAAAATGATGTAAAATAAACAACGAGTTTGAGCATTGTAGTGTTGGAACACATTATAAAACGCTTACTAACAACTAAATAAGATGTTTTAAGAATGCTAAGATACAACAAGAGCTTATTTGGCATCTATTGTGATCAGTTCCTACAAAAGAATACTTCAGATAAAAGAAGCATCGCGGAAAGGAAATTCGGGTTTTTTTTTTAAAAAATTGTTACCTGTATAGTTGTGAGTTGAAAATATTTGCATTCTTAATTTTATGCATTTTCGTTTCAGTACCGTCTCACATTGGTGGGCAAAACCAAACCATGGTTGCCACCCAATCAACGACGATAGTGGTGAGCGTAGGACACAGTTTTTCTGCATACCAGCAAATGACAAGCAACCCTTCAAACATTGCGAAGCCTGACATATGGTGTCCAATTAATAAATTGTACTTTTCTGTTCACTCGATGCTTGGACCGAACAAAGTTCACAGGAAAAGTAATATCTTGAAACATCCGTTCGGAACAGCTGTGTGAAGGCGACGGATATTTTTGGGCATTGCATTTGAAAGCACATCTTGGGAATCCAATTCGTGACAACCGTAAGCCACTTTTTAACATAATAACAGTACCATTAGGTTTAGTGGGGCTGCGAAGATTTTGTGAATTGACATTCATGATGGCAAAAATGCTTGGCGCACGCTGATCGACCGACAGTTATCCAAGCACTCAAACGTCGAGAAAATTTCGAAGACGTGGATTGGAAATCGCTTTTGAGACTCACAAAATGAAGAACACGGAACAATGGAATCTAGGCGCGACAGTATAATGTCTTCAGGAGCCCAAGACTTTATTTGGGCTGGTGCGCCATTAATAATGTGGTTGAGTTCTTTTTAGAAAAAATATTTATTTTTCCATAATCTCGTTAGCCTTATTTGATTGCTTCAAGGCGGCATTCAACGCATTTCAGTCGTCACCAAAACTAACTAGCAACTTTTGCAGGTTTAGTGTGGTTTCTGAATAATCCAACTTGTTGATATACTCTATTTTTCATAAATGTATCTTATACATACTAGAGATATCAGCCGTGACACATCTTAAGTAAATATTTTCATTTTTATCTAGCTAAAAAGTTTACTATCTACAAGGCCATTGACACCTACCCTAACCAACGTTAAAATTAAAAATACGGAAGGCTTATGGCCAAAGGGCATTTGTGAACGACCTTCACCCAAAAAGCAGCGGTTCCTTCAAATTCAGTTACAAACCAACAACATCCCAAAGCCATCCGATTACCATGTGACGCTTTAGAACACCTAGTTCATAAATCTTTCAGTCAAACAACCGCTTCCTGTTTATCAGAAGTATCTTTGTCAACAGATAAGATACTTTCAACAAACCAATGACACTTTAAGTCATATGTGTAGAATAAACATATAATGCCTAAAATCCCAGAATCTTTCTAATCATTCCTCAATCAAAATCAGGTCTTCGACTGCTAATTAAAATCCATTTGCCGTGCTACACTCTACTTCAGATATTGCCTTCGATCAAAATGTTCTTAAATCCATTCTTGGTGGATGTCTTAATTATTTCCTGATAACTAAGAGTGCGAAAATATTTAGCAAATGTAATCAGCGTTGGCCAATTCAATGCTTGTTTGAATTGAAGCTCCAACCTGATAGCTTTGTCTTTAATGGAGTTTAACACATTTTTGGCGCAAAGATTTCCGCCAATGTTCGTTGTACAAACATTGCGTTCCACATAAAAAGGAATTATTGAGTCAATCATTGGTCAAACCAGTGTTCTTAATTGGGCAATCGAAATGATTTACAATAAACAATTGGAAAAGCATGTTGATAGGAAAGTGACGAGATGATAACGAAACATTTCCATCGGGTTATTAAGTTTTATTTGGCATCGGCTATAAATAAGATATGGCATGCCGTCAAACATAAGATACGTGATTTCAGATAACTATCAGCGTCATTTGATTTCAGTACAGTAAGTCAATAAAAATTGATAATTCATTTATTTTCTGGTTTTGCCATCGATTCCGCCATTTGATAAGAAAGTTCTAGCCAAAGACAGCAGAATGTAGTGCTGATTGCATTGCTTGAGGTGGGGATTAGTGACAATGCTACTGGCTCATATTATCTAGAATTAAAAAGTAATTCAGAAAAGACTTTTCGAATGAATTTTTGAAGAAGTCTTATGATTTTAGAACTGTCCAAAGCGATGAAATAGAATAGAATTTTGATAATGATTCATAATTGTTTTTTGAATTTATCATGATTTTAAGCTGTTTAAGTGTTTGTGCATTAATATTTCACATGACTGGATGACGGAATAAAGTGTGAGCTAGAAGCTTAAAATCAAAATATAATTTGACTTATCGGAAAATAAAACTAACATCGATTGTATAAAAATTATTAAACAACCATTTCCATTTTATATTTTCAAATTATTAAAATGATTGAATAGGCTACAGCTATGGTTATCTATACACATTTATATAAAACAAAGTTGATGTTTGTGTATGCGGCAAAAAAAACTCGGGATTGGGAGAACCGATTTTGAAATTTTTTGTTGTTGTTAGAATGTTATTATTGAGCAGATGGTTTCCATTAAAAAAAATTTCAAAAATAAAAGTGAAATTAAAAAAAGATTTTAACTCATGTAAATTTGTGTAAATTTGATCCGTCTACACACACATACATACATAAGTACAGCATTTTATTATGTTCGTATCACACCGTTCGTCATCTTTGCCGTGTGTGCGCACACAAGCATGTTTTACCGACACGCGGTAGAACATTTTTTCTTTCCATTGGAGATACCGTGTCGAACAGAACCTAATTAAAAACTCTCTTCATTTTTTTTCATTTTTTGGGTTATTAAGTGAATGCTAAATTTTAAAATCAATAGACACAGTGAATTTTTTCCATGAAAATCCTGTGCAATTTTTTAGATTTCCAACGTAAACGAATTTACAAACAATTTGAAATTTTTCTCAATCATAACAGAACGATAGCTTCTATTCAATTGGTCAATCGGTGCATTTTATTCATCGGCTGTTTTTTGCATTGATGATTGGTTGTTCAAAAACGTATTTAAAGCTTTTTACGAAACGGACTTTCATCTTCAAGTGATGTTGTTGTTTGTAATTGATGGAAAGGTTATTATTAATCATAGCAATGGTACACTTGCAACAAAAAATGTATTCTATCACAACAAACCATTAAAACAATAAATTTTGCCAAAATGTACAATATTTTAAAACAATTTCGAATAAAAAAATTTTCTTTTAAGAAAGCATTTTATGCTGGAATTGAATTTAGTTCAGGAAATAAATTGAAAACTTTTCTTTTCCTACTTAGAATATAGCAATTGATAAAATGTCACGAAGAAGTCAAAATATTGATCGGCGAACGCAAAGGGCACAGAAAGATATAAAGAGAACCAAAGAACAACGTGAAAGACGTCTTCAATACAACCGTGAACGAAATGCCTGCTCTCGATCAAATAAATGTTCGAAACGCTGTAGATCAAGCTTATTCCAACCAGCATCTGCAAAGACGTTCAATTGAAAATCTCGAACTTGCAACTTTCCATTACACTCAAACCTGTTTTTGTGCTGTTTTTTTGTGCGAATTTTGATTTGTTCGATTTTTTTGTGCGATACACGAAAATTTCAATCAAATTGAAACATAATTGACGACCTTATAAATAAAAACAATTAGTAGGCTTGATCGGCCAAATGGCTGATGAATTACATATCAAAAATCGATAAAACTAAATAGTTTTTTATATGCAATTCATCAGTTCATCACATTACATACTATGAGCACCAAAAGTGAGTGCACACCTTTGAAATTTGTTTTTGGGCTTCAATTTAAAAAAATGAGAATATTGAAAAATATTTTCAATGAAATATTTTTAAACCTTAATTTGTCAAGAACATTGTACAAAAAAATCAGTCCCCAGTATTAACTCGCAAAAAATTTACAGAGTAGCAAAAACAATAACTCATGGAGATATGATTCAAAAGTAAGTGCACAGGTTTTCAAATATTTAGGAATTATAGCCGCAAACAAAATAACGGAACAGTTGAATGCAACTTCAATGTTATCTCAGGAAATAGCGACCACAAAAATTCTTAGTAAAGTAATTTGTCTGGAAATTAGTTTGGTTTAAAACGTGCTAGAAACAGTTGGCCCAAAATGAGAATAGAAACTGAGCCAGAAACAAGAAAAATTATAGTGAATTTGCATTGCGAAGGAAAAAGTTTACGGGAAATTGGAAAGATTGTGAAAAGACCACACAGCACAGTGAAAAAAATTCTTGATAAATATAAAAAATGTAAAACATTAGAAAAATTGAAAAGATCCGGACGACCAAGAAAATTAAATAAACATGATATAAGAAATATAGTGAAAGAAGTTAGGTGTAATCCACGCTCAAGTGCAGTTAAAATAGCAGAAAATTACTCCGCGACAAACAATCAATCTGATTCAGCTCGAAAAATATTAAATGAACACGGGTTCGGAAGAAGCCGTTCATTTCTAAGGTGAACAAAAGAAAACGCTCAACATATGCAAAAAAAGTATAAAACGTATGATTTCAACTTTTGGAAAAACGTTTTATTCTCCAATGAGAGTAAGTTCGAAATATTTGGTAAAATACAGAGTTCCATGAATCCAATCCCCAGACCTATATCCCATTGAGCATTTATGGGATTATTTAGACAGGAAAATTCGGGAACGTCTGATTACAAGCAAGGAAAGCTTGAAAACTGCGCTTAAGGAAGAATAGGAAATTATACAGATAAACATTACCAAAAAACTAGTCGAATCCATGACTAGGAGATTTGAAGCTGTTTTGAAAGCAAAAGGTGGTCAAACCTAATACATACTAATTTTTTTAAATTTATTAGTAGAATTGTTATTATATTGACTGTATACTTACTTTTGGTTCATATTTCATTGAGTTTTTATATTTGATGTTTTGTAAGATTTTCGTTAGTGAAAATGTGGAACAAGTTTTTTTGTACATTGTTCTTTACAAATAAAGGAGTAATAATATTTAATTAAAAATATTTTTGAATCGGTGTTTTTTTCAAAATTGAAGCCTGAAATCAAATTTGATAGGTGTGCACTCACTTTTGACGCTCATAGTAAGTATTGCGTTAGCCAATTTCATCACAAAAAGTGGTTCCTATTCACCGCAAAAACAACATTTTTTATGCTTTTTCCTTTTAATGGGTTAAACCACTGTAACTTTTTAAAAAAATTCGAAATTTTTTTATTGACTCTAAAAACATTTTACTATGTGCCGGATCACTGAAAAAAAATTTGAGATTAAAAAAAATTTTTGCATTGAAATTTTGAACTTTTAAGAGAGGCATCTCTGAGCTCGCCTTACAACTTTTCGATACGCATGGCACACCTATCGAGAAAAGTCAATGGCAGCTTTTAATTTTTTTTAAATCAATAAATTTGCTAATCGACGTCGTTGACATTGTGGTATGTAACGACTGACTACCAGCTTTGAAAACCAGAGGCGCTAGCAGCGTAAACGAGATGAAGGCTAGAAAACAGGCAATGTGTCCAGTTGAAATTCAGCCGCTCGCTAACGTAGCTTACATTGTGTCTAAATTTAATTTGGTATTACAAATTTTTATTACGGCAAAAATATCCATTGAAAACATTCCATTATGGAATCGAAAAAGGTGTTTTTTGACAGAAAAGGCACAAAAGTTTCCTAGCCAACGCGACGTCGGCAAAATAAAAAACGACCGCCAAATCGTTTCGAAGCGGAACAAGACATAAAAGGTGCAAGTACTTCTGCCAAAAAATAGTGACAATGAAACTTTTGAAGTGAAATCTGAATTCGGTTACCGAATACTAAACTTTTTTGCGGTATTTTCAGTAATTTCACAACACGTGAAGTGTAAAGCCTGTGACTCGGAAGTAACTTTTCGCGAAGGCAGTCCTCGTGGTGTGAGCTTCAAAATTATAATTTCATGTAACAATTGACGTTATACTATGGATTAGCTATTCGACGAAATACGAGTTCTGTTGAAGATATGAAGAGAGAAATTTGGGCTACATTGTATCATAAATTGTCTACAAATGATAATCCTCAACACGACAAATGCTCTGACTCGTGGTGCTACTGGAAGAAGGCACAGGCATCAAACACGTTGGATGAGTTTCAGCACAAACCACCTCTACCAAGTTTTCGAAGCCATAAAACCTATTTACGAGGAACTGAGTCGTGATGACCTATTAATACGTTGCTTAGGTGGTTACACTCAAAATAGCAACGAGAGTTTTAATGCAACTGTTTGGCATCTAGCGCCCAAAGTATATTCCAGCGGCAAAACAGTGTTGGAAATGTCAACGGATATTGCTGTTTCCACATTTATTAGGCTTATTAGTATGTTGAGAACTATGAAGGCTTTAGAAATGGAGTATAGTATACAATTTTTGCATCCCAGAAGATGGCAGGCGCATACAACGCGCAGAGCGTGCATAAACGGAAAGGGCAAAACAGGTACGCTCTGCCATAAAATCAACAACAAAAGATAACGAGGAAACCAATGTTAGTAAAGAAGGTCAGCTTTATGGCCGAGGCATATCAGACTAATGATACGTATTTATTTTCAATCAATTTTTTTATGCTTTCCTTTCGAAAATGCGTTACCAGTTTTTTGAATGCGGCACGCAGCATAACTCGCGTAATTTTCCCTTAATTCTCTTCAAATTTGAGCTGAATAATCACAATTACATTATCTAGTGAATGTCGTACGGAAATTTTGATAAGTTTATTTTTTCTATTTTTTTGTTAATATTTAACCCGAATTTTTGGCGTCAAAAAGAATTTTTTTTTCAAAAATTCACCATTTCTACAAAACTTAAAATTTTTGAAATTCCGTGCGACAATCACTAGACAATTTTATTTGAATCAACCCCTTTTTTTATTTTGATCTTCAGAATAAATTTATGCCTTTTATCGTGCGTTCCAAGGTGCCTTCCAGTGAAAACATGGATCGGGAGAAAAATAAATGTGCCCTATTTCCTTTTTTTTGTGTAAATAAAGAGTTAATTAGCAATTAACAATCATTTTTTTGTCCATTTACTGGCTTGAATTTTTTTTGAAAATTTTTCAAAAAACATGAAAATTTCGAGAGGTTACAGTGGTCTAACCCCTTAACTTTCCAGTATATGGGAAGTTCTTGTAATCGCCTCGAAAATCGAAATTGAAATTTTCAACATATCTTTACGTTTTGTGTTTTTAGAAAGAAGTATGTATGTGTGTGTGGACGGTTTTTCTACGAGCATAACTCACGTAAACAAAGTCGTATCGACTTTGTTGAGGTGTCAATCGAAGCGTCTTTGCAATTTTAAGAGCTGATTAGTTTTTGGAAAACTTCGGGTGGGGTGATTTGCCGTTTTGACTCCTTGAAGGTCATTGCTGTCATGCGCTATATCTCACGAACCAAACATGGGATTTTCATTATTGAGGTGTCAATCGACGCGTATTCACATTGGAGCTATTCTGTCATGTTTTTGAAAAGAATGTTATTAAAAAAAGTGCAAAAATTAAGGTTTTTTTCATAAACAATAAATTTTCAACCTGATTTGTAAAGCGCAGTGATCAATGTTTTTAAAATTCATATACTCCAAATAGTTCTTGAAAAACTAGAGCAAAATTTTTTCTAATAATTATGAAAAAAATTAAATGAAAAATAAAAATATTTAAGTCATCATGACCTTCAAGGTCATTCTTGTCAATCTCTATATCTCCCGAACCAAATATAGTATTCGCATCACTGAGAAATCAATCGACGCGTCTCAACATCATGATGTTATCATGTTTTTGAAAAATCGTTGGAACCGTTTTTTAATTTAAAAAAAATTGCAGAAACTTAGGATTTTTTCATAATAAATAAATTTTTAACCTGATTTGAACAACAGAATAATGAATGTTCACAAAATTTATAAATCCTTATCCGTTTTTGCAGAGAAACCAGCAAAACATTTTCCCATCATTACAAAAAATAATTAAATAAAAAAATAATTCAAAGTTACCAAGTAAAAAGTGTTCATACGAATGATATTACCTGATTACTCTTATTCTAAAGACATTGTTGTTGAATCAATCACAGTTTATTCATGTTTGCATAAATTGAGCAGATTTTTGATAGTTTTTATTGAACCGTGTTTTAATTTAAATAAAAAAACTGCTTACATTTTGAAAACCAAAAAAAATAATCAAATTTGCATTTGTTGTAATAAACGCTTTGTTTCAAATTAATTAACATTTAATTGTAATAATAGGGTTACATTGCGATACTTGTATGTTTCTCAACTCATGCAGTGCATATTTAGATAGTTGAGGATTATAGTAGCGCAGCATTTGTAGCAGCATATCATAGATTTTCTGCTCGAAGAGGTCATTGTTCTCATATGCATTCAGATCAAGGTACTACATTTGTCGGAGCTGATTCCGTTTTAAGGCAGATGCTCCAGGGTAACTTGGAATGGTCTAAAACCGTACAACGAAAATTGCTAAACCAAGGAACCCAATGGCATTTTAACCCCCCTGGTGCTCCACACTTCGGTGGGATTTGGGAAAGCGCGGTCAAATCCATGAAGCATCACCAAAAGACCGATAGTAAAACTCGTATTGTTGGAACGCGTTGAGCAAAAAAAATTTTTATTACATGTGTAAGACCTCCACGCAGAAGCTGTCCATTAGAAATAAGTATAATAATTGAGTTCATTTTAGGGGAATGTGAATGTTAGATTTAATTAGGTTTTACTTTTACTTTCATTGGTATAAGCGGTATTGTTTTTTGTATGTATAATAGTAAAATAAATGTTTTGTTGAATCATATAATATTGTAAAATCTTGCTTCACCACGACTTTTTAACGTTATATAACTTTTCGAATAATATCCATTTGAAAAACGATTCTTTTCTACGGCGCTGCGTCCTTTTGTTTACAAAATGCTAAAACTAGTGTGGTTTTCTGTCTCGCTCTACGATGGTCGCTAATTGCTTCAATTCTCTTTAGCGATTTTGTTTCCTTGGTTCTCTCTATTCAAAGCAAAAACCCATCGTTGCTACGACGCCTTACAATACCCATTGATTTTTGGGCAAGGTGACTACGGATATCACTTTAATTTGAATATGGTTAATCCAACGACTGGTAACTTAGTGGAAAGTATTAAACAAATATGCATAATGAACTTAATTTTATTACAGGTGTGAAAGTCAATACAAAAATCGGTGCCATGAATTATTATGCGTATAGGTTAATGATTCGCACCAATCAGATCAATCACATTTTATTGTGTCGATGATTATTTTATCAATATGCTGTCGATATGTACGCGAAAATAGAGACAGAAAGATTAAACTTTATTCGATTTAACCAAAAGAAGCTTCGATCGGAAGAGTACATTCACCTTCGGGATGCCATTAACACAGATAAAAACATTGATGACATTGGTGCCTGCAACCTACACTGGTGGACCCCGCCATATGCACGAATACGCGCTAGACGCTATGACTTACGTTCGTCGTTATCATCGTCCCGATTTGTTTATTACATTTACATGCAATCCGCAATGGATAGAAATAAAGGAACTTTCGTTGGCTGGACAAACAACGGCTGATAGAAATGATACATTAGCGCGTGTGTTTAAACAGAAATTGAAATCTTTGATGGATTTCATTGTTAAATCAAAAGTATTTGGTGAAGTGCGATGCTGGATGTACTCAGTTGAATGGCAGGTTTGCAGAGAGGTTTGCCTCATGCACACATTTTAATTTGGTTGGTGAATAAGATTTCATCAGATCAAGTTGATCATATTATATCAGTGGAGATTCCTGTAGTATGATTGATTCAGAATTATTCGAAGTTGTCGTTAAAAATACGATCCATGGCCCCTGTGATGCAATAGATACTAACTCACCTTGCATGGTGGAGGGGAAGTATACAAACGATATCCCAGGACATTAATGTCTGAAACAGTTACTGGAAACGAAGGGTATCCTCTATATCGTCGGCGGTTTCCTGAATATAATGGTAAATTAACAATTATAAAAGTCAAAAATGTGAATATTAAAATCGATAATCGGTGGATTGTTCCATATTCTCCGTTAGTGTCTAACACATTTAACGCCCACATAAACGTAGAGTATTGTAACTGTTACAACTGTTGTTGTAAAATGGTAAGTGCAATCACGCGGGAACTGCTGCCATTGGGAGTAACGCAACAACTTCTGTTCATAGGAATTACGAAATCACTCAATATCAAATGGGGCGATATATAAGCAGTAATGAAGCTATTTGGCGTATTTTTTCGTTTCCGATTCATGAAAGGTATCAAACGGTTGTTCATTTGGCAGTACATCTGGAGAATGGAAAACGAGTATATGTATGTTTGTATGAAAATGCTGTTGCCAGAGCAGCGAAGGCACCAAATACAACGTTGACTTCATTTTTTTCTTTGTGCCGTACCGATCACTTCGCAAAAACATTATAATATTCAGAAGCTCCCCAGTATTATACATGGAATGCATCGTCGAAATTATTTCAAAGACGGAGACAAGGAAAAGCAGTTCAAGGCTATTCTGGTGTTTTTTCTACTAATGCATTGGGGCGTGTATGCACCGTGCATCCTAATAACGCAGAACATGTTCATTTGCGCTTATTATTGTTCAAAGTTCTTGGTCCAGATTCATTTGAAACTTTGAAAACAGTCAATGGGACATTATGTGAATCATATCGTGAAGCGTGCCAACGATCAAATTTACTTGAGGATGATGCTCATTGGGATTCAACGCTTGCTGACGCAACTATTTCGTGTTCTCCACATCAAATACGTACACTGTTCGCCATAATAATATCCACATGTAACCCTTCAAGCCCACTCGACTTTGGCAAAATTATCGCAGTTCTATGACAGAGGATATATTACAACGTACATCGACATGGTGCGACGTCGAGTACTCATTTGGAAACTACACCGAAATGCATAATGAAGCGCTGATTTGATCGAGGACATGTGTTTGATGATCGCCAGCAATGCATTAGATGAGCCGCAGGTCCGTGACGTGACGCAGGTCGACTCATGGTGAGTTTTTCACCGCAGTGTGAGTCACGGCGATGATCATCGCTAGTTGTAGCGCAGTTTTTCCATTCTTCTATCAACGAAGTATTCACTGCCAACGTTCGAAAACTGCGAAGCAAAAACTGCGAAGCTAAAACTGCGCCACGCAGGCTCACCACGCGCAGGTCCTGCGTATGGTGAAGCCTTAGAACGCACCTTGAGGGATTTGCTAGGAAACCAAGAAATATTTGGTGGCGCCATGATACTCTTGGCTGGTGACTTTAGACAAACCTTGCCGGTCATACCCCGTTCCACTCCTGCAGACGAACTGAATGCCTATCTGAAATGGTCTGTTTTGTGGAGATACGTTAAGAAGTTCTCATAGACCATAAATGTCCGTGTGCAATTACTAAATGATCCATCTGCGGCAGATTTTTTGAAGCAGCTATTGGACATTGGAAATGGACAAATGCTTATTGATCCTATTGATGGTCTAATCACGCTGCCAACAGATTTCTATCGCGTTACAAATTCAAGAGCAGATTTAATTTAATTTTAATTTAATTTAATTTTAATTTAAATGGTCCATCTGCGGCAGATTTTTTGAAGCAGCTATTGGACATTGGAAATGGACAAATGCCTATTGATCCTATTGATGGTCTAATCACGCTGCCAACGAAACTATTAACCAACCGAAACTTACTGTCAAGAAATTAATGCAGAGAAATACAAAGGCAAAGACGTTTTGATTTCAAAAATTCCGATGATTTCATCTATTTCGCCTTGCGGTATAGATTTAGAATATGTATCCAGTGTTTTCACGTGGTCATATACGTAGGCTGTTCAAGAGTAGGGAAACCAGCTGCACTCTTTATTTATATTAAAGATGGAAAAACCAAAAATGTTGTATACCAAACGGGCTTACAATAAAATAGACCAGAACCAACAACTTTTCTAATTTTTCTTTCAAATACCTAGCGAAGCGGGTGTGGGTTTGCTAGTTATCTATAAAACTATAATTGACTCTTAATGGGGAAGAGGTGTAAGGATACTAAGCTCCATATAATCCATAATTTAAGACTTACTCCCTATCTCATATTCACAAGCTCTGTTGAGGATCCTTCTGCCACTCATAGCGTGCAAAATGTGTCCTTATTATTTTTACAGAAATACAAAGATATTTTGTGTTCTTGCATACGTTCAATAGTAAGAGTAAAAATCCAGAAAATATATTCTCATGTTTTTGGCTCAGTAACTCTAAGACTCATTCAAAAACTATTTAAAATATCAACATACGAGTATACATCGCATTATATACGAAAATATTAAGCCAAAAATGATTTATTGCTTTATTATAGTTATTACAAAATAGTAAAAGAAAATGAATGTAAAACTTACCATCTGATCGAATAAATAATGCACTGTGCTCAGTCAATATTAGATTGAAGCCTAATTTTTAGGCTGAGACTATGTTCAATTATGGTTTATATGAAAAATATCCGCCTACGTAGACATTATCTTACTTCAATAAATGAGTCTCAGATAGTTTATTCAGAAGTGTGACAGATTACACTATTTTCGGCTTGAATATTAACCGAAATGCAAAAACAGTATTTGGGAAATCGATATGCAGCTTTAAAATTTTTTTTGTTCAGTCAATATTAAACAGATTTAATGGTTTTCTTTTCAAGCATTACTTTTTTAAATTTCTGAAGCTCACAAGGGAAGTTATTTTACCATTTCATTATAAGATGGTCAGATGAGTACGCCAAAGCTGGGTACAAAATAATGAAACTGCTCTGAAAATCCAAGAAGCACTGAAGGAACATTAGAGCCTGACGATGTCTATCTAAGTTTCGGTCCACTCAAAAGAAAATTATGCTTTTCATAAATTTGCATGAAAGCCAAAATTTAATGCATTTTAAAGTGATTCATATTAGAGGGATAATTTTCAATGTAATTTTACTCCGGGCTGTAAAGTACGATCCATAAATAATTTACTCTGATTTACAAAAAAAATGCTTTATACGATTGGAAAAGCCATCCGAAATGGCTATTTTTTGTGCTGTTGTAGCATTTACACCCCTGTTCCACACTTGCATACCTTCGAAAAGGATCTTCTATTTTGCTTCAATAAGTCAATTTAACATTCGAAATATGACACGAATTGATAAAGCATATTAAAATGCGAAAAATATTATCACGAGTTGTGCATTTCTCCACATTAGAAAACAAAAAAATATATCATTGTAGGACTAAAAACTTGACAGTATATATGTAACTATTATTGTTTTTCTTTTCTTAAGCGATTTGGACCATCAAACTGTGATTCATAGTGAGCTTTTTCACTTTGGGAAGTTTAGACATCGTTGAAAAAATATCTTTGTCATGATTTCAAGAAGTTTGAGTTTTCGATTGCAGAAATCTTAACAGTTTCTAACAATTATAATCACCCTTAAAACAATTCTACTTTCAGAAAATTTAATGT
Organism: Oxycera nigricornis; assembly: GCA_963942545.1. NCBI lineage: Eukaryota > Metazoa > Arthropoda > Insecta > Diptera > Stratiomyidae > Oxycera > Oxycera nigricornis. Next base: position 40,120,537 of record OZ012659.1, read on the forward strand.
ACTTTTACCAAAGTTATTGATCTCATAACTTTCCAAGAGGAGCTATCTGCTTGTTATTTAGGTGTAGGATTTAAATAATTCAATTTAATAATGCATTTATCAAATTTTCCGGAAATGCTACACTGTGACGTTTTAAAACCTGTGAAACCTGTATGTCGCTGCATGTTTTTCGAAATGCAATCAACCACATTTCAGGATTAAAAGAACTATCGAAAACGTAAAACTTTAAATTGTGGAATGGCCTTCTTAACTCAATTGAAGCATTACACATTCAGATTGAAAGTTTGAATAGTTAAGGTGATTCAAACTAATTGTGATTATTGTGATCCTTTTGCATTTGCATCCTATGCATCATTTTATAATATTTTGTGGAATTTACTAAACCGATGATTCAAAGTAAGTTTGCATGTTGATTTGAGTTGTCTTTTTTGTGTTGGGTTTTCAACTTGTACCAATTTCGTTCACCTAATACTTTATAATATCTTTAAAATCTCACTAATTTGGTATCTGTCTTTAAAATTGAACGATGTACATATGAGTAGATTGTTCTTGTTTATTGCAATCCTATTGAAGTTTGAAAACACTCTGCATATTTTTGAGCAAATACATGAGTCTTTAGAAATACGGTTACCCAAAATCTGCTCAATTTTTTACCTGTTGCCTTTGGTCTTACAAATTTAGACAACAAGTTGGCAATTTCACAGATTCGTGGATGATGAACGTTGATCAATTTAAGATATTCGAGTGCTACCTATGAACGATGAAATCAAAATTCATGTAAATATACTAACAAATCCTTTCGCTTAAAACTTCAGTAGAAAATATATCACTTTTATTTCGAATCGAAATTAAAATCATATATTCCCGGCTTTCCCAGGAAAAAGACCTAAAGAATCCATTTTTAATACTTGGAAGGACTTGGGAATTCACAGATCTGTAATATATTTATTAGCTGAAAAAAAGTTGTTGCTGACGAAAAAAACTGACAAATGGGCTGTCGTTTTCATTAAATTCTTAATTGTGTCATTAATTATTAAACCAAATTTGAAAAAAATACTTCTCAATTCAAGTCACATCAAAAATCCACTGAAAATAGAAATATCATGAAATCGCTCAGAATAGCGTCAATAATAATTTAACATTGACTTTTGCATAATCAAAATGATTTATTCTGCGCATCAATTCGAGGGAATTTCGCATCTATGTTTGTGAATATGTTTGGGTTTAATAATTTCTACTAAAGCGACTTCTAATTAGCATGTAGTGTATATATACTATTGTCATGTCGTCCAATAGAAGACTTTACAGAAGAAATTTATGACTTTCCGGTAGACAATTATCTGTTTAGCGATGTTTTCCTCTCCATCGTCGTTGGTCAACGATAATTAAAGATAAGCCCCGACTGTCTGGAGAGAAGACAATTTTTATACAGGTATTGAAAATTATTGTACCTAACGATTTGCTAATTGATACTATGCAACAAATGAACCGCAACATGTTGATTTGTTTTAATTTATTAAAACATGATTTAGAGATTTGTATCAGAGAAAAAATCTTTTAAAATGCTTGTATCAAACCGTTGAACGTCATCTGACGACCAGAATTTTTACTCCATTCATAAACATGGTTTCATTTTGTTTCCCTAGCATTAACAGAGCGAATTTGGCAAAAGTTTAGATGCCTTCTTTGCGATTTAACACTTTGATAATCTTTATAAAATCGTAATGTTGCTTCTCTGTGAGAATTCAAATAGTAAGAACTATTAAGGTTCAGCATTTAAATGAGCTCACAGTCAAACAATGTAAACATGAAATTTTTTAGCATTGAAATCTATATGAAAGGGGATATTCTGGAAATCATAGACTTATAAAGTGTGACAAAATGTGAGAAAGAATGACACTTACTAAATTCATAATGCAGTGACCAGTAAAAAGTGGTAACGATCCTAGCTTTTGTCGTAAGCAAATCGACACAAATTTCCACGAGAGAATAAATGGACCTTACATAGGAATCGACTACGCCTGCAAGCGGAATAATTTTCGGAAAGAAATTTTCCCTTTGGTAGGCAAAGAGTGAAGGCAATGAAAGTGTGGAACGAAAAATACAAAAAATTTGGAAACCTTAACAAAAAGACTTGACAACGATGAATAATGATATAATAATAACACCGAATGAACTACAGAAAAAAAGCTCACCCGCACTAAAGCAAATATTCAAATATATATAACTAGAAAATCTCCATAAATCTATATATGAAATGCATGTAAAATCCAATTTATCTGTTGGTTTCTTTTTGAAGTGGATGATATTTCAACATTTCCGACGGTGTCAAGACAAATATTTTGAGATAAACCTCAACATTTTGAAATTGATCATACTGCGCTCGAATGACACTTAAAAATAATTGTTTTAAAATGACTTCGGTTTTAGACGCGAAATTATATTTTCAGATGATGTTGCTTTTCATCTTAAATTCATACAAGAGGATTGTGTAATCATGTATTACTGTATCTTGCAAGAGCTCTGATAAATTATTATTATTTTTCATGCCAGTTTCCACTACAAGTATAGTGTCCATGTTTGGAGGGATATTACCAACTGTTTTATTTATTTACTTATGCCTTTATGTTTGCAATTTATATGGTTAGCAACATTTTAAAACAGTGGTTCGGTCGAATAAAAACACGTGATGAATGTAAAAATTTCTACAAACTTATTTATGATTTTTACCAAGACTTTATTTAACACGTAATAAGTTTAAACCATCAAAATGAAAGATTAACTATAACCAGTTATTTATTTACACAGATACTATTTACATTAAAAACAATAACGTCAAGGATAAACTTGAAAATGATTTATATTAACTAAGTTCAGTGAGAAAATCATATTTTCTTTGCAATTATCGCTTAAACAAACAATGAAAACGATTAACAGGCAAATATCATTTAAATTTCACATATTGCATAACAGATATTTTCCACTGAAGATATCAGTTGTTTCAGAAAATAATGACTTTTTCTAACAGCATGATTATCTTCCAGCAAAAACTTACCTTAGTTAATTACGTAAGAGAATGCTTTTCGATTGAATATTGTTTTAGAGGTGATTGAAATCTCTATTATGTTTTAATAAATAATAATATATACCATCACTCAACAATCCACTTCACTTGACCAAAAGACACTGGACTCAATTTTCCAAGGAAAGGCAGAATCTTTGATAGTAACGGTTCGAATTCAAACTCTTCGACAACAGTTACAAATTTTCGCGCGTACTATTCAACGCGATAGACGAAAATGACAGACATTTAGAACGTGAATGTTCTTAAAAGCCCAAGCCATAGACTTCCAGCTCTTCCCTCGATTATTATTACGTGTTTTGTGGTAGCAAGATCTCAGCTTTCCATGAAAAGTGCTCCATATCAATTTTCCGATTGAAAATCACACAATTTTTCGCCTCACCTCGGATGCACTCCACAGTCAGACGCTACGAAAGCCGATCGACAGAAAAGACACTTGTGGATATTAGATAGTGTATCTGATTACTTTCATTCGTTGTTCAGATGCGACATCTTGCAATGCTAATCGAATAGGTAAATAAAGTAAGTGCACTAGTATTACATATTAATAATATTAAAGCTTGCTGTTTCGAATTTCAATGGGACGCGTGGGCATGTTACGAAATGCACTTTTGCAATTAATTAATAACTTGAATTAACTATTACGGAACTGGATGTAATCCATTATGCATCCACGTTATTCGCTTGGAATTTCATCCCGGCTTGAATGGAATGATCGTCCGCGATTAAATGGAAAAAAGGAATGAATCCCGCTCTGAGTAGGCCGATACTGCTGAAGGAGGTTGGTAGCACAATGGTGATAGGCCACGATACTAGTACGAACCACACTACTCGGGACTGACTCTTGGTAGCTGCTTTTAAGCTGATACGAGTACTGGTTGAATGCGTCGGGACTACTACCGAAATCCATCATATCTGTAATCACCGCTTGCAATTTTATACATCACTCACACTACATAGATACATCATCTATCTTTTCAACGATCGTTAAACACACTTGAGCACAGATAGGTGACACAACACTTAAATGATATGATAGAGAATTGTGGATCAGTAAAGAATGCCTTCCTGTCCACACTGCAAAAAAGGTTGGATCAGAACCGAGATTGCGGAAGTAATAATCCTTTTGTTTAGAATGTATCCTTAAATATATCTCTTCACTTGTGTTTCCCTTCAGGAACAATACTAAGAATGAAGCGCACAATGAAGTACTTCTCATTACCAGATCGCATTGTCTTCCATACATTGACTGATGTTTTGTCGAAACTTAAACTTAAACTGGAGCTAGGTCGGTGTATTGAGCTCTAGTTGAGATGTCAACTAATTAATTTAATTAGAGAATGATAATAACTGAATGAAGTCTGTGTGCGAATTAGAAAGACACATGATAGAAAACTCTTTAGATTATTGTTGTTTACTGAGAACAAATGAAAAATTTGAGAATAAGAAAACAATTCTAATTTATATCTAAGAATGACGAAATTCAATTAAATGTCAAAAAAGTAGACTCGTTTCATCTGATCGGCTTCATTTACACAGATATTATTGTATAATGAAAAGATTGTTCGGAGTTTGTCTGTCTGAGTATGTCTGTTTTGTAGGACCATATTTATTTAAGGACCTAAGAATATGTTTCAATTACAGTTGAGTATGACTCTTATTTTTCCTGAAATCGGGATATTTACATAAATTTTCATCAATCAAAGTCAATAACTATTATGCAAAAACCGATTCGAATGTCGTGATTTGTTAATTTTATACTTCCAAATGAGGTTGAGCCCCATGTATGCATAATTACCAACTTTTATTCTATATACTGCGCTTTCAATCGCGAGTAATCATCGAACATTAAACTTCCCTACCTCACCTTTCTGGGAGTGTTTCCATCAAACGGAACCGTTTCGTTAAAGAAATAACACTTCTTGGCATTGTACCTAAAAATGTGTGAAGTCTGGATTTGAAATACACATTAAACAAGCCGTGAGGTGCGACCCATGAGGTCCACACGGTCAACTTCCCAGTAATATCTAAATAGATATTAAAAATATTAAACACAATAATAATTATGGAAATATTACTACTTCAAATAATAAAAATGTACTTCTCGTAAAAGTTATTGGAATGATTTAAAATTAATCATAACATCTACGCGAGCGTCAATTGTTTAAGCAAGGATTTTGGTGCATTGGTTTGATTGATTATTCACGCGGATCAATCGGAGGGGGGACAGGTTACAAAGCAGTTTTTTTAATTAAAGTTAAAACATGATGCTGTGAAGACTATTGAAAATCTGCTCAAATTTTGCAAATATTAATAAACTTTGATTGACTTTACAACAATGTTTTTAGAATAAGAGATTTAAGGTATAATGATTCGAATGAACCCTTTTTACATGGCGACTTTGAATGATTTTTTATTTTTAATTTAATTTTTTTCGTAATCATGAGAAAAGTTTTTGCTGGTTTCTCTACAAAAATTGATAAAATTTTATAAATTCTACAAATATTTATTATTACGATGTGCAAATCAGGTGAAAAATGAATTTTTTCTGAAAAAACACTACTTTTCCAATTTTTTTCAATAAATTAAAAAAACCGCTTTAACGTTTTTTTAACATATAGAAACATCATAAAAATGATAATACGCGTCGATTGACACCTTAATGATGGAAATATTATATTTAGTTCTCGAGATATAATGAATGACGTAAATGACCTTGAACGTTTAATGATTTTTTATTTTTTATTTAATTTTTTTTGTTATCATGAAAAAAACTTTTGCTGGTTTTTTCACAAAAACTATTTGGAGTATGTAAATTATATAAACATTGATTACTTAGGTTTAAAAATCAGGTTAAAAATTTTGAGTTTTTGAAAAAAAACCTAATTTTTTGCACTTTTTTTTAAAAAATTAAAAAACGGCTGCAAGAATTTTTTTAAAATTTTTATGAAATCACATAAATGTTAATACGCGTCGATTGATTTCTTAAGCAAGCAAATCGTATGTTTGGTTCGCGAGGTATAACGCATGACAGAAATGACCTTCAAACGGACAACACAGCAACCCCCCCCCCGACCGAAGTGTCCCAAAAACTAATCAACTCTTAGGATTGCAAAGACACTTCGATTGACACCTCAACGAACTCGATATGACTTTGTTTACGTGAGTTATGCTCGTAGAAAAAAGTGTCCCCGAACGTACATACGTACGTACGTACATACACACACACACATACATCTCCCTTTCTAAAAACACTTTATATATACTCTATAGACCTCAAAACGTAAAGAAATGTTGAAAATTTCAATTTCGATTTTCGAGGCGATTACAAGAACTTCCAATATACTGGGAAGTTAAAAAGAAAAAGGTAACTATGGCTCCCAAGCATTCGAGACAAAATGAAAATACACTCCAGTAAAGCCAAATGCATACGAATACAATTCGATACGGTCGATCACAGAATTCAACGAGAATGGGGAGTGGGGAGCCTGTAGAAAGCATAATTTATATTTATTGTATTCTAATCTTTCCGAATAATATGAAATCGTCTGCGATCGATAGACAAGAGGGATCAAACAGAAGAGAAAACAGAAAAGATCGCCTCCAAGTTCAAAAAATAATATTTGTTAAAGAGTAGATCCTTGAAGAACTTCTACATATATGGGAGTTGCTAAGAATAAGAATAATTCAAAGACATCATACAAAATCATCCTTAAGTAATCAGAATGGTTCACAGAATTGATTATGGGGTTTCCACGTCTAACGGGCAAAAACGGTCTAACCGAAGCGGAAGCCAGTTGGCTTAGCAGCCTCGTAACCTAACGTACAAGATTAAAAGAAGAGACAAAAGTTAATTCAATGTAAAACATAGTACTTAAATGCAACTGTTAACCATATTGTGACTGCGCTTTTACGTTTCCCTATATTAAAAGAAAAAAATGTTAAAAAGAAGCATGTCTTGTTCTTTTTCCAAAATATTAGTAAACGTTTTGTTGGACGTAAGGCCATGCTGTCTTTTCGAAAATATTGTTCGCAAACCAAAAAAAAAAATCTGACGTAAAAATCCCTTTCAAATAATTTAGGAAAGAAATATATTTTTTCAAATCGAATATAATTTTATCATCCTTGCAATAGTGATCCCACTTATTTTGAAGCTTGAGTTGAAGAAGAGAAACAATGATATGCTTGATGAAGCTCAAAAAAGACTTTATGAAATTCTTTAGTTTAGGTCGAACACCTAGGAATGTTAGACACTGGGATCGGGTCAATATATTTGAAATTATTGTTTTTGTCCATCAATCTCTTGCTCCAAACTGCTACTGCGAAAAGGCAGAAACGCCTCATCAGTAAAATAGCTTCGGCACTTGCGTAGTTTCGTGTAAGAGCACTGACCAAATGGTGGAAGCTACAAATACTAGACTACTTTTAAGGGGTGCATTGCTTCAAATGTGGCTTTTCAGTAGAAAGCAATAACTTTCACTTCATAACAACCGTAAGAAACAAGTGCCCTGCAGGATATTGTTGTGAAAGAAATCGAAAGATTGTGAATATCAGTTTACGTCAAAAAGATGGAAACCTTTACAATTAAGAAGCAAGGATAGAATAGCTGCTAAAACTCTACCAGCAGCTAAGAAATTTTTTTCCTGTTTGACGCAAAAAGGGGTTGAAACAGAAATCCAGAATATTTGAAGAAATAGGTTTCGTTTTTGACTAAACTGAAACTACTTAACTACTCAACTAGCATTGCTGAAAAATTTCCTTCAACTTACGAATAAATGGCCACTTCGAAATGTTGAGTCAATCTGTCTGCCGGGGAAAAAATGCATGCGTGCGTGGTTCAATCAAAAATGAAGTATTCGCTCATAAAACGATGGCATACTACGCATAATAAATTCATAGAATGGAATCCAAACAACAGTGAAGCTCACATTCATCGCGAGATGAGCACCAAAAATGCAAAAAGGTCAAGATCATTGTGGTGTTAACAAATATATCATCCCCCACACCAGTCCACCACCATAATAAATAAGCGTATCATACGAGGGGTGACTAACGAGAATATGTAGTACATATGTATACAAAATATTATGCATAAAAGCACGTGTCAAATATGGTCATTGGTCCATTGTTGTTCATTTTTCATATTTACTCGTTGAATTGTTGTTTAGTGTCTGAAGTTGTTGATAATTTAGGAACGTTCTCTTGCGTAATTTATCGGTATGATAAATTTTTAGTGCTGAATAGATACATGTTGCATTGCAAAAGTTATGGGTGAGTTTTTGTTGTTATTTACGAGATTGTGGGAAGTCATCTCAAATGTCTGAAAATTAACTATTCCTAAATTTACAACCAAAAAATGAAAAGTAACATTCGCATTGAATTATTCTTGCGAACGACTCTGAAACAAGTGCAATAATTTACACGGAAGAATTATTGTTGATGATTCTGGTTGCACAATCTTCGAGAAGCGACACTAATCGTACTCGAAGTGAATAATTGCAAGTGCAAGGTCGTGCACAATTTGTGTTAATCTAGTGGATTAGCATAGGACAAAATGATAATATCCAAGTAAGCTATACTCTGTAATAGTACCTAAAAATTGCAATGCATATCCTATTTACAGATGATTTGAAGCAAAATATAAATAAGCAAACAGAATTCAAAATATGTATGAGGAAAAGATTCTTCTGAAAACACGTATACAATATCTACGATGGAAACATCAATAAGACTGTCAACTTTTCAAGAATAAACAACTTCACTATTTCAATTTGAAGTGAGTTAATCTGCGTCTTACAAAATGACTCCAACACTTTTGAAATGCGCCGATTGTTTCTTGGAACTAAATCAAAGAAGTTCATGTTATCAGTAGCTGGAGTTTATTTTTCTATCTCATTAACTACTATAATAATATCTATATATGAAAAACACATTTAGGCGTATTCTTTTCAATGCGAGTCCGGAATAAGTGCAGTTTTATATGAACCTAATACAGCCGTTACGTTGTATGCCGAATGTTCGTAAATTACAATATTCAAAAAAGGGCGCTTACTTGATTTCTTGGAAAATGGCAACAAACATACGATTACCCCACTCAAAGCTGTGGTTGAATCGTTCACCATACAGTGATATAATATTATATATATTATTTTATTATATATATTAATATTAAGTAGCTTTTCTTTTGTTTAAAGAAATCTACCCCATATATTACAAAAGTTCTTCATTCCTTATCCTTTAATGCGTCCATCCAAAAATACCAGAATTAAAGGAAGAGTTGAATGCTAAGAGTCTTCCAGGCGATTTCATTGCCTGAAAACATGAATTAGGTACATGGAAATATGGGACACCAAATGAGTAAGAGAAGTAAAAAAAATCTATTTCATTGCAACAAGGAACAACATGTTAATCTAGTAGCTGCAATATATTGTATAAAAATCTAGAAACTTTCTCGGTAATTTTACACTCCTGAATGATTTTGAAACAGAAATGGATTGATCGTTCTATCTCCTTACTGAAAACCGACCCTACATTGTAGGAAGTACTAATACTTGGTAGTGGACGTGTGCTGTGCTGTTTCACTTCATAAAAATCTTTCAAACAGAGACTCACGATTTCGATTCGTTTCCAGAGATGGCATCAAAAGAGAAATTCCAAAAATACGAGTATAACCCATTTACTATTGGACATCTAGAATGAAATTTTGCCTCTAATTCTTAAAACTTTCAGATTAATCAAGGAATGCCTTTGAAATCTTGCGAAAATGAAGAAGTAACCATGATCGAAATTCGAGTCTAAAATAGAGCTGGGAAAATAAGCTTGAGAAAGATTCCAATTCTAGGAAAGGGTAGTCTCACTATTGTATTTGAACTTAAATGAAGAATATGTTTAATGGGACAATAGTTTTGTCAGGCTTTTGGAAAAATTCTTTCTTATTTACCATCCTTGAAAGTCTTATTACTGAAGAAATCCTCAATTTTACAAACGAAATCAGAAGACTCATAATAATTATTTTTCGCTACTTAAAGTATCATACAGATAATGTGCAAGACCATCATCACTTGTTGACTTGGCTTTGAAAAAATTAAAAGTTTAAAACTTGTTTTGTGAGACAATCATGATGCTCATGACAAAAGACTAAGATGCAATGGCGGAAGTTTATGGATCCATACTAAACAAATTAAGTAACTAAATCATCTAAGAATTCGTCACGATTTTCTAAGCCGGTTCTTGTAAAACATTGATAAAAACAATATAAAACAAGCCGCGAGGTGCGACCCTTGAGGTCCACACGGTCAACTTCCCAGTAATATCTACATAAACATCAACAACATTGCAACAATAAGAGGTATTCATAGCAGTAACAGGAATGAGTTAATATGAATCATATCGTCTACGGGAGGGTCCATTGATTACGTAAGGTTTTTAGTCGATGAGGTCAGATTGAATATTCACGCGGATCAATCGGTGGGGTGCCTTTTTGGTATTGAAAATTTTTGTTGGTTTTAATAATTTAAGCATTTTTTTTAAATAAAAGACTATAAAAACTATTTAAGATCTGCTCAAATTATGCAAATATTTTAAAACTTTGATTGAATTTACAACAATTTTTTAGAATAAACAATATAAAGTAAAAGCATTCGTATGAACCCTCTTTAAATGGTAACTTTGAATGATTTTTTATTTTTCATTTAGTTTTTTTTATAATCAAGGAAGAAAATTTTGCCAATTTCTTTCCAAAACCTGATAAGAATGTATACATTTTATAAACAGGTATTACTGTGCAGTGAAAATCAGGTTAAAAAATATTTTTTATGAAAAAAACTATAATTTTTGCCATTTTCTTCTATTAAATTAAAAAACAGCTGAAAAGAATTTTTATAATGTTAAAAACTTCACGAAGATGTTAATACACGTCAACTGACACCTTACTGATGCAAATGTTATATCTGGTTCGTGAGATATAGTGAATGATAAAAATGACCTTGAAAATCATGATGACTTTTAATGATCTTTTCTTTTTAATTTAATTTTTTACGTTATCATGAGAAAAAGCTTTGATGTTGTTTCTACACAAATTGTTTGGAGTATATAAATTTTATAAACATTGTCTACTAAATTACGCAAATCAGGTTAAAAATTTATTGTTTATGAAAAAAACCCTAATTTTTTGCACTTGTTTTTCTTAAATTAAAAAACGGCTACAACGATTTTTTTTAAAATTTGATAGATTCACAAAAATGTTGATACGCCTCGATTGACACCTGTATCATGCAAATCGTATGTTTGGTTCGCGAGATATAACGCATGACAGAAATGACCTTCAAAGGGTCAAAACAGAAAACCCCCCCGGACGAAGTATCCCAAAAACTAATCAGCCCTTAAGATTGCAAAGACACTTCGATTGACACCCCAACGAAGTCGATACGACTTTGTTTACGTGAGTTATGCTCGTAGAAAAAAGTGTCCACGAACGTACGTACGTACGTACACACACACACACACACACACACATACATACATCTCCCTTTCTAAAAACACTTTATATATACTCTATAGACCTCAAAACGTAAAGAAATGTTGAAAATTTCAATTTCGATTTTCGAGGCGATTACAAGAACTTCCCATATACTGGGAAGTTAATAAATTCAGATCTCATTATTCGAAGACGTTTCGGAAATAATTTACTATTTAATATCAATCATAGCTTAGAACCCTGAAGTATTTGAAGCAAAATGAAGTGAATAAAACCTGTTTTCCTCTGTATTCAATAGAGAACATTTCACTATTTAAAACGGAATGCAGAAATAGATAAAAAACTATCATAGATAGGAGCATTCTTTTTCGCGGAGCGGAGCGAACTAAGTTCAATTAGAATGGACCAGCTCCTGAGCTTCCTTAAGAAATAAGAATGGTTCATAGAATGAAGTAAAAGATTTCACGTCTACAGGGCAAAATGCACCAAAAACTGCCTAAGTGAAGTGGAAGCCGTTGTGGCTTAGCACCCTCATAGCCTAACCTAATCTAACTTCACCTATCACAGATAATGCAAACTAGTTATACATACTAAAAACCAAGTTCACATTTTATTGTCAAACTATTCCCAAATCATTGCCTCCTTAAGAAGTTCAAAACTCAATAGGACATAAACTCCCCCACAGTAAGAGGAAAAAAATATAGCCTATTTTGTGTGAGTTCAAAGTGTTTTGTTGTTACAAAATAAACCATCTGCAGTACGAATTATGTTCCGAACGTCATAAGGATATTGCTTGGTCTTTTATTCAATCAAATAATTGATTACATCAATACCGATTTTGACCGTATAGCGAGGTATAGCTTCAGCTCTCAACCATTGTAACGTGCTTACCGTCTCATATCATGCCACGTAGCATAGTGAACACAATCTTTAAAGAATTGGAAAAATATATTATAATCATGTAATTTATCAAAATAAACTGTCGATAATAAATTAATATCATATTTGTGATAGATATAAAACTAGTATCATATTTGTGATAGATATAAAACTAGCATCGAGCCGTACTTGAAAAATATCGATACTTACATCCATAATAGACAACCCTTTTCACAATAATCTCGTGCAAGCTCCATGCTACAATTTGTTAGCCAAGACACCTATCTATTTCCCACATGATACACTATTTTCTGTCATGGAGTATGTACATATAGCGAAAGAAGTGTCAAGTCTGTTTTATTCCAACGGATGTTTTTAATAACACACTAGTCTGTTGTGTATTTGTATGCCGCACAGAGAAGACAGAAAATTTCGCAGTTTGTCCTGAAAAAAATTGAAGGATACCAAGATTGAATCTGGCTCGTAAAGTCAAATACTTTGATTTAATTTTGGACTCCAAACACACATGAAAAGGGAACATTGAGGAGAGGGTGAGGAAAGTATTCTGCGTAGAGTGTATGTTGCAGAGCCTGTAAAATCTATCCGTTTAGACAATTTAAGTCACAGGGTTCAATGGGGATCAAAAGGTCGATGCAGGCTATGCCATACTGGGTTTCCTCGGTGTAAATGCAGCAAATGCAATGTTTATTTGTGCTGCAATCCATTAAAAAATTGTTTTCTTTCGTATCATACTTGATTTTTAATAAAAACACTGTCATACTAGGCATGTATTATTATAAAAAGAACACTCAAAAATAAAAAAAATATAATGAACATAGTATTAAATCTCATAAAAATATTTTATTAGATTGTGTTCAATTGAGATGGTGTATCAGGAGATACCGTTTTGTGACTCTTCCTCTCTTCCTTTCACTAAGGATATAAGCTATCACTATGAAAAGTTTTATCAAAATCCATACTGATGCTTACGTGAGATGCGATCACAGACAGACAGAGACACGAAGAATGCGAAATTCTGGAAATGGTATGTTTGGATCCCTCAGGCAGGGTTGCCAAATTGGGGGTTTTCACCTCCATTTTCGGGTATTTTACATACCTTTGGGGAGAAATTGGGGGGTCAGTTAATTATATTTTTGTTTTGGGGGTGAAATGGGGGTTCTTTATTTTTTCAATTATATGAAGATTTCCAGGTCCAGCAGCTGAAATAAAACTCCACACTAGCAAGTAGCTTTCACCAAATTTAATTTATTTATATTTTTTATTACTTTCAGTGTCAATTATGCTATTATAACGTTTTATTTTGTTCAATACTGTTTTGGGAGCTCGACCAACTATTTCAGAGATTTTATGCACAATCTTACTGATTTCAGATTGCCAAATTATGGATTTTTGAATTCAATTGAAGTTTAAGTTCCTCTTGGTGTCGAGAAACACATTTAAAATATAATATATTTTCGACATGAGACAAAATATTTAAAATCGCTTAATCGTGTTTCGGGTAGTGCATGCGACATTAGGCGGTACGCGAGACAGCTACCGCTTGGTCTTTCGATAGCGTTTGAAACATCAGGCGGTACGCGAGACATCTACCGCCTGCTCAGTTTTTCGCGAAGAACTGAGCAGGCGGTACTCGAGCCAGCTACCGCCTGCTCAGTTCTTCGCGAAAAACTATGAGCAATTTATTACTGCAAGAGAACTGTTGGTAACAAATGGGGACTGAAACCCAAAATCGTATAATTAATCGGAATAGCGGTAGAAGAACCCCTTATCATGCAATCATCTGGTGCCCAGCTATTGAAAAGCTGTCAAACCAAAATCACATAAACTGGGTGAGAAAAGTTTCAGTCAATGCGATCACTGAGGCCCTATGATATGAACCACCCCGACAAATGCACTTTGTATGCTATTAAATTGGCTTCCGTCCGAGCTACCTACGAAACAGCAAGGTAGATGCTCTGCGTTCCTACTCAAACCTATACACTTAAGCTATGGTCAATCCCCAATCTTAAGGAGTGATGAGCCAATGCCAGAGGAAATGAAATTTGCTTTTCCGATTCATTGCTTCCATCACAACTTCAAGTCAGTCATCCCAAGCATAGAGGACTGGAGTGAAGAACAAGTCAAGCCAAAGGGGCTAAAGTCATGGCACTATATTAGGCAGCAGAATAGATGAAAGATCAAAAAAATTCTTCCAGAAATTTAAACACTTTCTCTGATAGTCGGGCTGCTAATCAATCACTATCTAATGTGCTTACCTCATCCAAAATAGTCATGAAATGTGGTACACGAATAAATAAGATGTCCCGTCTTTCCCAAGTGACCCTGTACTGAGTACCTGGAAAAAGTTATATTTCCGGAAATAGAAAAACAGATGCTATAGCAAGAACTGGCATGGTTGGTTGGTTGGCTGTAGTGGCAGCCCCTTTTATCCAAAGGTGGCTCACTTAGGCCACGAGAGGCCCATTGTAATACCACAGAAGATAATGGCGGCACTAGAACCTGCGGGATGACGAGAACCATCCAGATTCTCGAATAAAGCCGGCTATGCAGCCAATGTCTAAATCAGCTACTTCCGTGACGTTGTCCAGAAAGGGCGTGCCCAAGGTTTGCATGCGTTTCCTGGATAGAGCTGGGCATACACACTGAAAGTGTTGGATTGTTTCTTCCTCGTCTTCCGATCTGCAATTTCGGCGGAAATCGTTGAAAGGAACACCCAATCTTTCTGCGTGTCTGCCGATCAGACAGTGTCCCGTCAGTACGGAAACGACGGAACTCAGGGTTTCGCGGCTTATATTGAGGAGCCGCTTGATGCGATTGGAGCACAGTGCGTGCCAAGTTTGTACTTCTGACCTTGTTTAGCAGGTTTACATTTGATGATTTCACTATAGCAGGCCACCAAATAACTGCGCCATACAGAAGGATTGGTTCCACTATCGCCGTATAGAGCCATGATACAATTTTGGGTTTCAATCCCCACCTTTTCCAATAGCTCTTTTGCAGCAGTGTATTGCGCATGCAGCTTTGCGTGCTCTTTCTGCTATGTTCGCTTTCCATGCGAGTTCAGAGTCCAGAATCAGACCTAAATATTTGACCTGATGAGATGGGTTGAGACTTATCTCATCAAGTTAAGGTGGGACAAATCGTGGACTTTTGTACCTTCTTGTGAAGAGCATAAATTCCGTCTTTTGCGGATTAATCTTTAGACCACACTCTTTGCTCCATTTGGTGAGAATACCTAGGGCTAGGTTTAGTCTTTTAGTCATTGCTTTCCCCGAGTGCTTTGCCAATAGCCTTATGGCTGATATTGTTGCAAGCCCCTTCGATGTCTATAAAAACCGTTTGCGTGTATTTTTTGACGCTTAACGATTTTTCGATGTAGCTGGTGAGCGAGTGAAGAGCTGTTTCAACCGATCTCCCGTTTGTGTATGCGTACTGCGCACTAGAAAGTGGTTGCAGAGTAGCTCTCAAATGAATCTCTATCAGCCGTTCCAGAGCTTTCAGCAGAAAAGCAGTGAGACTAATAGGTCTGCAATCCTTAGGTGAGGAGTGGGATGTTTCACCCGCTTTAGGTATGAAAACTATTTTTGCTTCTTTCCAATGCTGTGGAATGTAAGCCATCCGTACACATGCTTTTAAAATGGCGTTCAGCCATGACAGTGCTATTTTGATACCCTGCTGGATCTCAACAGGTGAGATGTTGTCCATGCCAGGGGACTTAAAGGGTTGAAATTAGGTGATTGCCCAGCGTAGGAGCCTGTCATTTACAGGCACAGTGGTTGGCATACAGTTCGGGAGCGTGTGTGGATCCGCTTTGTCAGCCACACCCTCACTGCCCGGGAAGTGCGTATCCACGAAAACGGACAACGTCTCGGAGCTGAATTTCGTCCAGACTCCATTTGCGTCTTTAACGGACCCTAAAAATGAGGGTGAGCTCGTCATGACTTTTCTCAGACGACCGGACATCCTTGGAGTTTTCTATTTCTGCACAGAAACTTTTCCAAAAGATGCGTTGAGCCTTTCTGATGGGGCATTTGAATTCCTTAAGTTTGAGTTTACAAGAAGACCAGTCATTGGATTCTTTAGCCTGATTAAAGGGCCTCCTACATTCCTTCTGCAGCTCCGCAATGTCACTATTCGACCATTTGGGCTTATACTTCCCTCTAGGCTTCGTTGGACTGCATGCATACCTTGCTGCGGCTTCCTCAAGACCGCATATGTCTTCAATCTCTTAAGGTCCGCCTTCAAGCGTAGATTTGAATACTGATTGGTATTTCCAATCCATCCTCTTTTTGTTAATGAAGGTTGGATTTGTCGGAGGGTCAGATGCCAAATCGAACCTTATGTATAGGTGGTCGCAGAACGAGCACTCTTGTGATACGTGTCCTCCCTTGATTGCCTATTACAAGTGCTCGTTCGTCAAAGTGATATCCAGAACCTCCCTACGGCTTGCCGTAATGAAGGTAGGATCCTCACCTTTGTTAGCTAGGGCCAAGTCAGGCAATAAAATAAATTCAAAAAAGTGACTCCCCCCGTTTATTTGTGTCGGTGTTACCCCAAATACGATGATGGGCATTGGCGTCCGCCCCGACTATTAAAGGGATACCTCTTGCAGTGGCTTCCCTTGTGATCCTCTGCAGGCTAGTTGGAGGTGGCAGAACATCATGCGCCATATAGAAGGAGGCAGCCCAAAGGGGTTTTGACTGCCTTTCCACTGCTATGGCAACGGTGTCCTGGTCACTGAAATTATACAAGGTTAAAAACTTCAAGCCTTCCTTTACGATTATACAAGCTCTCGGTTTACATGTTGTATTGAAGGATACTGTATTGTATCCCTTCATGCTGAGCCCGCAAACCCGGTTTCCTACAACTCAAGATTCCTGAACCAGTATTAGCTCCTCTCCTTTTTGGGCCAGGTGGAGGAGAGTGCTGGAGGTTGATCTGTAGAAACCTCAGCATCACGACACAAGGTTTTGTTCGCTTCCTCGTCAGATAAGGACATCTCCTCCTCCTAGATCTGGTTGAGGGATTTGAGGAGGTCCCCAGCCAACTCCGCAGTGGAGGGGGTACTTCTTCCGTCATCGGAGAGAAAATCTGACTCAGAGAGGTCCACGGTCGGGTCTACTCGCTCCACAGTTACCTCACTCCCACTCTTCTTACTCGGTTCCCGTACTGCCTTCCCAGTACGGTCCTTGCGATATACTCGCAGGGTGATAAACGAGAAACCGTAGCTGATCACCCCGCGCTTCGACTCCAATGGAGACAGCCAATTTTGGTCTTTTACTAGCCGGCAGTTGGATGCTCGGTTGACTTGGGGCAGACTCATGAGATCTACATATTTTATGAGTTGCCTCTTTCTTTGGAATAGATGCTTTGTAAGCCTCTACTGTGGTGGTTGCCCAGTTCAGGGAGATTTTATCCTTCTGGGAAAGACCATCTGGAGGTAAATCTTTCAGCCTTTTCAGGACTTTGAAGGCAGACTTTCTGTCCCTGTAAGCCGCAATAGAGGGTGATTGTTGATTTTTGACACCCGAAGAAAAGACGGTTTTGGAGGGCGTGCCGGCAACATTGCGGCCCGGCTTGTTCGCCGTTACCTTAGTGTTACCGCTAGCGCCAATAAGCGTAACTGAGGGAGTACTTGCTCTTGGCATAGCTGCCGTGTTGCATGCTCCCCTCGTAGAAGGGGGGGTTGGCTGAGCATCGCGGTCTTCTTCCCACTAGTAGGACGCGTCACCTTCTTCCACTTCCCTTCTGGGCTGAGTGGATCTTCCTTATTTAATTTTTCCTTATTCATTGCAATTTGGGTCCCTCCTCGCAGCCGCTATCTCTACTCGTTGTGCAGTTTCCCTGAGACCCCATGGTTGTCTATGCCGAAGCAGGGAGGCTATGCGAAAGTTGGTGCATTCCCTTATGAGGATATGTGCTCAGAGCCGGGCCAGGAACTAATCAGGAGTCTGAACTCAACTGAACCTACACGGCCAGACTAGTGGCGACGAGTTTTGAACGTACCGCGAGGCCTGCCAGGATTTTACCGAGACGGAGGCAGCATTGGCATTAGCCTGAAAGCCATTTCCGTAAGATGTCACTCTTGCGTACTCATGTGACAGAATACCACTGCTACCAGCCCAAAGCATCAGATATAGTCGTTAACAATCAAAAGTCGTGCCGTGGTAGATCGTTTAGCATTATCCAGAATGCACCACGAGGAGGCGATCTACCCTACATCCCAAGAGCTGGCATACATACTAAAAACCTTCAGGAATACACACTGACCCCTCCTACTTTGAAGTTTCAAGCAATATTAAATAAAGACTAGCTTGGCTACGGGAGGAAATCTGCGGAATAATCAGGGCACGAAATGAGCCTCAAACGAACCAAATAACTCCTCAATATGAGTGGTGAAACAATAAGTTTCACTTTACAGATACTGACGTGGAAGATAATGACTTCTGTCGCAGTTATGGATCAGAAGAAGAAAAGGAAATAATCTAGCATTTCCTGTGCGAATGCTTGGCACTCTCCAGAGGAAAGTTGAAGACTTAAATTAAATGATGTTCTTAAATTGTAGATGGGTTGAAACAAATAAATCTATAAAAATTTATTTAAAATTTAAATACAAAATGGAACACGCACTTACATGATTTGCGTTGCCTTAACGAACTAGAGCTGACTTCCCTTTTATAATTTGAAGGGTGTTTGCCTACATACATTTGTCGTTTGATTTTGCCCATCAGGGAAATCCCAGCAATTTCTGCCTCACATTCATGAATTCCATGGTATCAATGATAATTTGCTGGATATGCCAATACTTGAAGTCTTCGAATGGCACAATAAAAATTATTTTTAGTGTGCAATAAGTGAATCAGATTTCATAAATTACATTTTGCAAACAATTGATTAATTTGATAAAACCCCCATTTCACCCCCAAAATAAAAATATAATTAACTGACCCCCAATTTCTCCCCAAAGGTTTGTAAAATACCCCAAAATGGGGGTGACCCACCCCCACCTTGGCAGCCCTGGCTGCCACTACCATCAGCCAATCAATGCAGTACAATATAGTCCCAAACTTTTTAGATCGCGACCCGGTACAAGGTTTTTCATAAAAATCAAATTTATTTCATACACAAAAATAGCGAAATAACTATATAATAAAAATATCAGTAATCAAAAAATTAACAATTATATTAATTTGCTAAAGTTAAGTTTTACATAATACTATATGTTTTACACATTTATTGCGAAGAACGATGTTGTTTGTCATCATATAACAATTTCAAATTAGGACGTAATGATGTTAATTTTATTCGCAAATTAGGTTCGACATCCAATCTATTTTGATATTTGTTTTTCACAAGTTTAAGTGATGAAAAAAGGCATTAAAACTTGTATCACTTTTTCACTTACGCGTTTGTACTCTTTTTGACAACGCAACCAAAATTTAATTAGTGGTACAGTTTCAAACACTTTTTTAAGATCGGTATCGCATGAAACTTCAATTAACTTATCAACTTCTCTTTCGCTAAGATTAACATCTCTTCCTTTTCGATTTCAACAGAAAGGGGATCTTTAATCCACATATTGTTTGAAGGGATATCCGGATAGTAGTCTTTAAAACTATTTATTAGCTCCGAAAGATGTTCTTGAATAGAAATTGATAGTGTTTGTAGATATAAATCTTCTTCAGCATAGTTCCAGCGAATGATAGATTTCTTACGAAGAGTTATGATCAGTCGCGGGGAGTTGCTGGGAGGTTGGAGAGTTGTACTTTGCGACTTTGCAATGCTTTGCATCACATTGTGTCTGTTGAATGATGAAATCGTAGTCATACAGGCGAACAGTGAGTAGGCAGATTTTTGCATTTTTTTGAAAAAGCAGTTGTGATCCAAAATAATTATGGCAAGCGTACATTACAAATGTGTTGTTTTCGAGATTGTTTTTTTTTACAATTTATTTTCGCGACCCGGCAAATTTTGGGAAACGCCGACTAGTCGATAATCATAAACAAGCCGCGAGGTGCGACCCTTGAGGTCCACACGGTCAACTTCCCAGTAATATCTACATAAACATCAACAACATTACAACAATGAGAGGTATTCATAACAGTAAAAGGAATGAGTTAATATGAATCATATCGTCTAGGGGAGGGTCCATTGATTACGTAAGGTTTTTGGTCGATGAGGACAGATTGAATATTCACGCGGATGAATCGGTGGGGGCCTTTTTGGTCTTGAAAATTTTTGTTGGTTTTCAAAATTTAAGCATTTTTTTTAATTAAAAGACTATAAAAACTATTAAAAATCTGCTCAAATTATGCAAATATTTTAAAACTTTGATTGAATTTACAACAATTTTTTAGAATAAAAGATATAAAGTAAAAGCATTCGTTTGAACCCTCTTTAAATGGTAACTTTGAATGATTTTTTATTTTTCATTTAGTTTTTTTTCATAATCATGGAAGAAAACTTTGCCAATTTCTCTTCAAAACCTGATAAGAATGTATATATTTTATAAACTGGTATTACTGTGCTGTGCAAATCAGGTTAAAAAATATTTTTTATGAAAACAACTATAATTTTTTGCATTTTCTTCTATTAAATTGAAAAAAGGCTGAAACGAATTTTTATAATGTTAAAAACTTCACAAAGATGGCAATACACGTCAACTGACACCTTAATGATGCAAATAGTATATCTGGTTCGTGAGATATAGTGAATGATAAAAATGACCTTAAAAATCATGATTATTGATTTTTTATGTTTAATTTAATTTTTTACGTAATCATGAGAAAAAGTTTTGATGGTGTTCATACAAACATTGTTTGAAGTATATAAATTTTATAAACATTGTCTACTACATTTCGCAAATCAGGTTAAAAATTTATTGTTTATTAAAAAAACCTAATTTTTTGCACTTTTTTTCCTTAAATTAAAAAACGGCTCCAACGATTTTTTTAAAAAAGCGACAGATTTACAAAAATTGTTATGCGCGTTCATTGATACCTAAATAATGCAAATCGTATGTTTGGTTCGCGAGATATGTATAACGCACGACAGAAATGACCTTGAAAATCATGATGACTGTAAATGATTTTTTATTTAATTTTTTATTTAATTTTTTACGTATTCATGAGAAAAAGTTTTGATGTTGTTTTTACAAGCATTGCTTGAAATGTATAAATTTTAGAAAAATTGAATACTGTCTTTCGTAAATCAGGTTAAAAATTTATAGTTTATAAAAAAAACCTAATTTTTTGCACTTTTTTTCTTAAATTAAAAAAAACGGCTCCCACGATTTTTTTGAAAATTTGATAGATTCACACAAATGCTAATACGCGTCGATTGACACCTTAATCATGCAAATCGTATGTTGGGTCAAAACAGCAAACTCCCCCGACCGAAGTATCCCAAAAACTAATCAGCTCTTAAGATTGCAAAGACGCTTCGATTGACACCTCAACGAAGTCGATCCGACTTTGTTTACGTGAGTTATGCTCGTAGAAAAAAGTGTCCACGAACGTACGTACGTACATACACACATACATACATCTCCCTTTCTAAAAACACTTTATATATACTCTATAGACCTCAAAACGTAAAGAAATGTTGAAAATTTCAATTTCGATTTTCGAGGCGATTACAAGAACTTCCCATATACTGGGAAGTTAATAAATTAACGATTGCGAATAATTCAAATTAACTTTTAAAATCGATCTTTGATTCGCGAGATTCGCTATTTTTATGGAGCACAAAATCGAGTGCCGAAGCGAGCAAACAAAAAAAGATGTTGTATAACTATCTGGCTATATCACGAATGTGACTATTTATATTTTCCTCAAAATGGGACACCTTCGTAAGAGTATACATAAATTTAAACAAACCTCGGGATGCGTCCCTTTAGATCATCTTCCCAGGACAGTAAATAAAAATATTCATAGTAATAATAAATATAGTAAAAGAAATAATAATAATAACATTGATAATAATTCGGGAGAGTCACCAAAATATTAAAAAAAATCATATTATGCATTTCATCCAATTTTCAATGAAAAAATATTTACTGCCAACTGTTTTTATTTGTGCATTTCGATTAGTATAAAATGGGAGTTTTTATTTCGTAGTGAATATTGAAGTATCTGATTGCTCAAAGTATCGATCATCGAACTCAAAATAAGGTTACAAAAATCTTTTTCATAATAAAATTGATTAGCTTCCCAGTATATGAGAAGTTATTGTGAACGTTAATAAATTTCAAATTACACTTTCTAACATACATATCTTTACGTTTAAGGCCTATCGGATACATTGAAAGTAGGGATGCCCCGATGCACCTTTTTGCCGATACGATATCGATAACGATACTCTTATAAAAATATCGACGATACCGATACGCTTATTGAATTCAAAAATGTTGGTAAATCAAATAACACACAAGTCAGGTTATGTTTTTAATTAATATAAAAAAATAGACAGGCTGAGGTTAGTTAATAGTTTTATTAATTAAAATTAACATTGATAAAAAATTTATTTAAAAAACAAAGTATTCTTAAGTTTTTCGGTAAAAGGCGATTTCGCAAGTCTGTTTAAGTAAGACCTGCTGATAACTAAAGCACTTTTGCGCCATTTTTTTTCAAGTTTGGGTATAAGACGTCATTGCGCCCGAAAACGAACGGATCTACAACTCTCTATATATTAGGAGACCTTAGGTATCTCTCGACTTCTTCTTTGGGAGAAATATAGTTCAGAGTAGACAGGGGCTCATCTTCCTCGGACTCTCTAATAATATTTCCACAAACCCACCAAAGACATCTTAGAACTTACAGTTACAGTACTAGATGTAGGTGTGACCATGCCTGACATAGTTTCGGAATGCAGTGCTACATTGAGATCAAGTAACTGAACACGACGCTTTTTTTGCCGTAATAATAGTAGACTGTAATTGAAATATTCTAAGCTATATGTTTCTTCATTTTCCAAACCATCAAGTTTTTCATTACGAACCAATACCAAGTCAGCCGCTATTTTTTTCGATTGCGATGAATTCTCCCTTGCTGTCGACGGACTTATTATGTTTTCCAATAATTTGTGTTTTGAAGTTGACATGACTTGTATTTAGATTTACTTTATTTGACTCAATGAACTAGTTATAAATGATATACACACACAAACTAATTACGATATGTAATTCTTAATGTTATTTGCATGGAAAAAAACTATGCGCGACAACAGTTAACCTAGCGAAACAAGAGACTGAATAAAGCGCGAAGATTCTCCGAGCATAGTTACTTCGAGACTCGTTTGCAACGAAATAGACGAGACAACACTACCGTTTACATTACATCATTTTCAAAACGCGAAATTTGAAAAGTATCGGTGTTAAAATATCGCCGATACCGATATATCGGCAAACCCGAAGTATCGCCGATATATCGGTATCGGTATCGGATGCATCCCTAATTAAAAATCTTTTTGGAAACCCTCTTAACTCTCGAAAGAAAAGTTGTGTCGACTTTGTTGTGGCGTTTTCGCAATGACATAAGATGATTAGATTTGGTTTTTTTCGGTTGGATTGTGTTTTTGATTTGCAAATCAGAGGTCACTCCTGTCATACATCGTATCTCGCGAACAAAACGTTCCATTAACATCATAAGGATGCCAATCAAAGCTTCACAGTATTTTTTATGATTCTATTACATTTTGAACAAGCCTCGAGGTGCGACCGTTGAGGTCCACACGGTCAACTTCCCAGTAATATTTACATAAATATTAAAAATACTAAACACTATAATATTGTAATTATGAAAATAATACTACTTTAAATGATAATAACTAGAGGTACTCATAACAGTAATTGGAATGAGTTAATATTAATCGTATCGTCTACGGGAGCGTCCCTTGACTACATCGGAAAGGGGCATGATTGAATATTCACGCGGATTAATCAGGAGGGGGAGGGTAGGTTACACAGCCTTTTCTGCGTTATTTGGTATTGTCATATCGATGTCATTTTTAACTTCCCAGTATATGGGAAGTTCTTGTAATCGCCTCGAAAATCGAAATTAAAATTTTCAACATTTCTTTACGTTTTGAGGTCTATAGAGTATATATAAAGTGTTTTTAGAAAGTGAGATGTATGTGTGTGTGTATGTACGTACGTACGTATGTACGTTCGTGGACACTTTTTTCTACGTGCATAACTCACGTAAACAAAGTCGTATCGACTTTGTTAAGGCGTCAATCGAAGCCTCTTTGCAATCTTAAGAGCTGATTAGTTTTTGGGATACTTCGGTTGGGGGGTTTGTTGTTTTGCCCCTTTGAAGGCCATTTCTGTCATGCGTTATATCTCGCGAACGAAACATACGATTTGCATTGTTAAGGTGTCAATCGACGCGTATTAACAATTTTGTAAATCCATCAAATTTTTAAAAAAATCGTTGGAGCGGTTTTTTTATTTAAGGAAAAAAAGTGCAAAAAATTAGGTTTTCTTATAAACAATAAATTTTTAATCTGATTTACGAAAGAAAGTATTCAATTTTTATAAAATTTATATACTTCAAGCAGTGCTTGTAAAAACATCATCAAAACTTTTTCTCATGATAACAAGAAACTTTAAATAAAAAACAAAAAATCATTAACAGTCATCATAATCTTGAAGGTCATTTCTTCCATTCACTATATCTCACGAACTAGATATAATATTTGCATTATTAAGGTGTCAATCGACGTGTTTTAAAATTTCTTTGATTATTTTAACATTATAAAAATCCGTTTCAGCGGGTTTTTTTAATTTAATAGAAAAAAATGAGAAAACTTTGGGTTTTTTTCATAAAAAATATTTTTTAACCTGATTTGCACAACCCAGTAATAAATGTTTATAAAATTTATACATTCCTATCAGTTTTTGAAGAGAAACCAGCACAACTTTTTTCATAATTCTGAAAAAAATTTAATTGAAAATAAACAAGCCGCTAGGTGCGACCCTTGAGGTCCACACGGTCAACTTCCCAGTAATATTTACATAAATATTAAAAATACTAAACAAAATAATAATTATGAAAATAATACTACTTTAAATAATAATAATGTACCTCTCATAATAGTAACTGGAATGACTTAATGTTAATCGTATCATCTACGGGAGCGTCAATTGATTACGTAAGGTTTTTGGTCGATGGGGACAGATTGATTTGATTGAATATTCACGCGGATCAATGGGGGGGGGGCGGGGTTCTACGTTATTTGTTATTTTCATATTGATGAAAGCTTTTTTTATAGCATATGATCTAGCAAAGTATTGACTACGAAACATTTTACCATTCAAAGCGTTCATTGCGACAAATGCAAATTTGATTAATTTTTTTTTGATTTTCAAAATTTAAGCAGTTTTGATATAAAAATTAAAACACGGTGCGATGAAGACTATTAAAAATCTACTTAAATTATGCAAATATTAATAAACTGTGATTGGCTTAACAACAATGTCTTCAGAATAAGAGTAGTCGGGTGAAATCATTCATATGAACACTTTTTACATGGCGACTTTGAACGATTTTTTATTTTTAATTTAATTTTTTTAAACATCATGGAAAAGGATTTTACTGGTTTGACCCCAAAAATTGATAAGGATTTATAAATTTTATAAACATTTATTTCCGTGTTGTGCATATCTGGTTAACAAATTTATTTTTTATGAAAAAATCCTAAATTTTTGCATTTTTTTTTGTTAAATTAAAAAACGCCTCCAACGATTTTTTTAAATATAAAAACATTACAAAAATGTTAATACACGTCGATTGACACCTAAGTGATGCAAATATTATATTTGGTTCGTGAGATATAGTGAATGGCAGAAATGACCTTGAAATCATGATGACTTTTAATGAGTTTTGATTTTTAATTTAATTTTTTTTGTAATCATGAGAGAAAGTTTTGTTGATATTTGCACAAAAACTGTTTGGAGTATATAAATTTTATAAATATTGATTACTGTGTTTCGAAAATCAGGTTAAAAATTTACTGTTTATGAAAAAAAACCTAATTTTTTGCACTTTTTTCAAAAAAATTAAAAAAACTCCTGGATGAATTTTTTTAAAAACTTGATAGAATCACAAAAATGTCAGTACGCGTCAATTGACACCTTAACGATGAAAATCGCATGTCTGGTTCGGGAGATATAACGCATGACAGAAATGACCTTCAAACGGGCAAAACAACAACCCCCCCCCCCCCCCCGACCGAAGTGTCCCAAAAACTAATCAGCTCTTAAAATTGCAAAGACGCTTCGATTGACACCTTAACGAAGACAATACGACTTTGTTTACGTGAGTTATGCTCGTAGAAAAAACTGTCCACGAACGCACGTACGTACGTACACACACACACACACATACATACTTCTTTCTAAAAACACTTAAAATATACTCTATAGACCTTAAAACGTAAAGAAATGTAGAAAATTTCAATTTCGATTTTCGAGGCGATTACAAGAACTTCCCATATACTGGGAAGTTAAAAATCATTCAAATTTACCATATGAAAGGGGTTCTTCCGATTGATATTACCTTATATCTTTTATTCTTAGGACTTTGTTGTAAAGTTAATCAAAGTTTTAAAATGTTTGGATACTTTGAGCAGATTTTTAATAGTTTTTGCAGTCTTTTAATTAAAAAAAGCGGCTTAAATTTTGAAAACCATCAAAATTTCAAACAAATTTTCATTTGTGGTAATCAATCGTCATCACCCATCCACCAAAACCCTTACGTAATCAGTGGAGTGCTCTCGCAGATGATATGATTAATATTAACTCATTCCTGTTACTGCTATTAATACCTTACATTATCATTATTTAAAGTAGTAGTATTTTCAAAATTATTATTGTGTTTAATATTTTTAATGTTTATCTAGATATTACTGGGAAGTTGACCGTGTGGACCTCAAGGATCGCACTTTGCGGCTTGTTTATAGTTGTTTTCAAAATTGCCATGACTTCGGTATAATCATTGAATTTGTATTTTTTCGCAATTTTACATCAATCAGACTAATATTTATTTCTTATTTTTAGTTGGTCTTGAAAAACATTGAATGTGCAGTCAATAATCAGTTCGATTGCATGTAAAAAGTGAAATATATTACAAATGATAATGGAGGAAGTAACTGTAATCTTACCAACACTAAAGAACAAAACTACTAAAAACTACAATTTTTTATTTGATGAAAGCTTTTTAAAGCATATGATATTGCAAAGTATTAACTACAAAGCATATTACCACTCAAAGCGTTGATTATCACAAATGCAAATTTGATTAATTTTTTTTCGTTTTTCAAAATATAAGCAGTTTTTGTATTAAAATTAAACCACGGTACTGTGAAAACTATTGAAAATCTGCTCAAATTATGCAAATATTAATAAACTTTGATTGATTTAATAACAATGTCTCTAGAATAAGAGTTATCAGGTAATACCATTCGTGTGAAAACTTTTTGCATGGTGACTTTGAATGATTTTTTATTTTTAATTTAATTTTCTTTTGTAGTCATGGAAAAGGATTTTGCTGGTTGCTTTTCAAAAATTGATAAGAATTCATAAATTTTATAAACATTCATTACTTTATTGTGCAAATCAGGTTAAAAATCTATTTTATATGAAAAACCCCTAATTTATTGCAGTTTTTTTTATTATATATTATAGATAACTCAACGTGAGTTATGCTCGTAGAAAAAACTGTCAAGCAACGCACGTACGTAAAGACACACACACATCCATACTTCTTTCTAAAAACACTTTTAATATACTCTAAAGACCTCAAAATGTGAAGATATGTTGAAAATTTCAATTTCGATTTTCGAGGAGATTACAAGAACTTCCCATATACTGGGAAGTTAATAAATTCAGTAGTCATTTTTTTAATCTAATAAAACAAAATGGAAAAAATTTTCTTTTTAAGAAAGAATTATTTTTCTGATTTGCACTTTTAGATTATGTAGATCAGATATTCAAAGAGGCTCTTATTAAAAAAAATTAATAAAATTGCTTTCATGTTTAGAAAATATAATACAGTAAAACCTGTTAATAACGGAATCCCGTGGGGATTTTATTTTTTCCACTATTAACAGGTTCCATTATTGACAAGTATTTGAGTCGAACCAAAATGATTTTCCATTATTGAGAGTAAAATTGAATAAAAAACCAATGCATATATTTTCATGGCCATTTAATGATCAAATCAAGTCATATAATGAACGTGAAAAGGAAATATGTACTGAGATAAAACTATTTTTTGATAAATGAAAGAAGGAAAAACTGAAAATGAAAACAGCAGCGAATGACAAACATTATTATTTAAAGTAATCGGTAATCGAAGATTGTTTTGTTTTGCTTGCAATCAAATCATCCTGTACTAAATTGATGGATTCTTCTATTTTATCGAGTAAAAATGTATTTTCATCATTTTGCGATGAAAGGTATTCGTCGATAATTTCTTTTTTGTCTTTAATAACCATGTACACAGCAGACTTGCCACATTTGTATTTTTCTTTCAAAATTTCGATTCCAAATTTTGACTTCATGATCTTTTATCAAATTGTACTTTTGTTTCAACGTGAGACGTGAACGTTGGATTGGTTTATTATCGCCCATTTTACGATTCATTTTCAATAGCGACGGAAAAATGTGAGAGTAATGATGTGGTGAAAGTGTTTTTCGCTCAAGTGCAATTGGCGAACTGAACAATCTATGGTCGCAAACACAAAGACAGTGCATAATTCATAGCCATCGGAACAGCAAAAACTGAATTTCGATTTCTTAGAAGTTTTGATTACACGATGCTGTTCAAACTAAAGAAAATAAAGAAGTCTAAACAATGACTCGAAGTGAGAAAGTAAACGATACATTTTTTGCAATGTCAAATTGCCGCAACAGAAGCGATAAATTTGGCAGTTTACGAAATGAAACAGTGATTTCAAAACGATTTTTCTAATCATTGGTTGTGAAATTGGAAAAAATGTAGTTTCAAATAGAAAAAAGACGAAAAATTTTTTGTTTCCAAGAATTGTTTTTCCACTCTTCGGAGTTTTGATTTTCCGTTATTGACAGGTCAATTTGTATGGAAGAGCTCAACGGCCAAATTTTTTTCCACTATTGACACGAATTTCACTATTAACAGGTTCCGTTATTGACAGGTTTTACTGTACAAAAACAATAAACAGTTGATAGTCACCATGAATAAGTAGTTAATGCGAATAATATTATCTAATTTAACTTACTCTCATAACATGATTGTGGTGCCGACCAATGTGTGCTATCCTTTTTATGATTTGACACAATTGGTAATAATCTCATCACAGATGTTTTTTAATTTAATAATACAACTGCAAAAAGCTAAATCGTTTTTCTAAAAAATATTAAACAAAAAAATGTTGTTTTTCTAAGGAGAAATGGTGAAATAATAGAGATACAGTATATCCTTACCTCGTGGAAATTTATGATTTAACTACCACAACTGATTATCACGTGAGAAAATCTAGTTCAGTTGGCGTATAAAAAAAATTGCATTCAATAACCCTTAAATCTTACTTTTCGCCAGCGTCTTTTAGTCTTTCAAGCGTGGATATGAAAATAGTCCGCTACGCAAAAAAGGCTTTGCAGCCTATCCCCCTTGCAATTGCCCTGCGTAAGTTCAATCCAAACACCTAGACCACCCCCCTCCCCGCCCAACCCGCCAAAAGCCTTATGAAATCAATGGACGCTCCCTAAGATGATACGATTAATATTTACTCTTTGCGATTAGTTCCTATTATTGTTATTATTATTTAGGGTATTATCTTTTGCATTATTATTATTTTAAATATTTTTAATATCTATGAAGGTATTACTGAGAAGTTGTCCTTGTGGACATCAAGGGGTGCACCTCGTGACTTAATTATGATCTCGGTTGGTACGGACGTAGCACAATAAATAAAACATCTCATAGTTTCTACTGAATCGAGTGGAATCTCCTGAAAACATAAAGAACTTCCAGGAACTATCTAGAAGAGGTGATGCGTAGACGCATTATTTCCATAGCAAACCTAAGTAAAGTTGATAGGCACTCAAATTAATATTACCGCTGGAAGCGACCAACAGGAGTATCCTTGAAATTGTAAATTTGGTGGAAAATAAAAAACGATTGCAAGTCTCTATGAGTATCGACCATTCTTTCTTGAAGAATAACAGATGCTTGGATAGCCAATTGATTCTTCCGATCAGTTTTACTATGATGTTGCCCAATTAAAAAGCTTTCATTTCAAATATTTATTAATTTTACAAAAGTCCCAGCTGTAGCGTAGGTCATCAGGAAAAAACAGCTCTTCTCAACTCAAGATACACTCTCTTCTCATATGATTCTTGATAGTGATTGTTTAGGAAATAACTTTGTACCTTGAATAAACATAAAATAGGCGCACAAAATAGTAAGTAATTAAAATCGACAAAGCTCAAAGAGATGACAAATAATTCAAGCATGACAATTTAAACAAACAAAGAAAATAATATCAAGAAAAAAAATCTACATAAACTGTTTTCTATTAATCGTACATTTGGTTTTCTAGGAATGATTGATGTATCAATTTCTTTGGAATATTTACTTCTATCTACTATCCCGACAAATATACTAAATTATTCAAATTAAACTTAAATTAAATTTCAAATTGAGGAAATATGTATATTACTATTCATCAAATTGAAAGTTTCCCCGTAAAGCTGCACTGCAAATAAAACACCCAAAGTAAGTGGTCTTATAATTTATTATTACAGTCAATTATAATCTTATGATGAATAAGACTGACATTAATTCAATATTTCAGTCCATCGTTTACAATTAATTTTTTTTGTGTTTTTAAAAAAATTCCTTTGAATTGTACATCTTTAGATAATAATTTATATTACAGAAATACAATATGATTTCTTTTTACAACATTTTCAGTCCTAAATTAATCTTTTTTGTGAAACAACTCAGAACTTAAAATTTTTCGTGTTTATGGAAAAAAACAATCCTTTGTTTCTGTGAAATTTTGCAGGCTTTATTGGGAAAAAATATCAAAAAATTATCAATCTCTTCCACTTATGCTACATCAACATGAACATGGAAGATCTTATAACAAATTCACTGGTCCTTTGTGATAATGAAAAGTAACCAAATATTCATTGGTCCACAATTTCATGGTGCTATTTGCCATTTCAAATAGTATGAATGTTTAATTTGTTACTGAAGACAAAATTCGTTTGGACGTTAAGGCCTAAGAAAACATTCTTCAGTCTATAAACATTTTATATCGACATTTCCGTGTGTTTTTTTTTTACAATTAAGCTGTAATCTACAATTAATATCATAAATAAATTCATTCTCCTTTAAATATCAGCACATTGAATCGATTGGTATTGTATCATTCTTGATGGAAAGTCGTCTGGCACTAGACATTCTTCTCACTTTGTCAGTGTTAATACTGTTGTGCTGTTGTACCGTCAGTAAATTGTTTGAGGGCTGAGGAGTGGGTGGACTAGTGTATACATTAGTGGTGGGAACGGATAAATTCGAAAACGACCGCATTTGCAAATGTTCAGATGATTCGTTGGACTCATCACTAGGTAGATCGATGGAAGCTGCTGAAGATACATGTGGCAGTATAACAGCCGAAGGAAGTCGTTCTGAAAAAGGATTCGGAAGTTAGTAAGCATTCAATAAAATCTGGACTATCTAGATTTGCTTGTGAATCCAGGAAAGAATACTTACCGATTCCATGCGGCGTGACATGCAGTTCAGCTCGAAGCTCGTCGAGCTGTCGGGAGCTACACAGTGGCGTATCTACTTCATACGTATTATTAAACCGAGTATAATCCACCTCGTACTCGCCGGTCTCCTTGCGGAAGGTCACAACGTGCTCAAAACGGTGACCCCACAATATCTCCGTTGGCAGATAACTACTTCGAGCTTGCGTTGTCATGCCCGTTGACTCGACGACACCCTCTGAGCATTTTAAAATCAAAAGTTTTACCCCCGTTCCTTAAGAAAAATATAAATTAACTACTCACCTAACATTACGACTAGTTCGAAACGCTCCTGAAGCATATCTTTTGCACTCAAAGCATACAACGGGCTCTGACGATCTATCTTATGAACTATAGTTGTTGGCCAAATGAACATCAAACGATCTTCGAAGCCGTCAACACCAACGCGCAGCTCTTGCTGATAAAACTGGAGGATTTCACCCTCTTTGGTAACCTGGAAGTAAAGAAAATATAATTATTTTAGAGTCAGCAATATTAAGCCAACCAGATTCGTTAAAATTTAAAATTGGGATATAATGATTATCCTAAATCTACTTCTGCATGATTTAAAATATCAACTCAAATGACTTAAACAGTTCCTTTATAAAGTTGGTGATCAAGCCTTTAGTTTTTTCAAAACTGAGGGCAAACTAAAGCCAAGCTCTGTCTGGTTTATTGGCATTTCTCACGGTTCATTTGAAATAAACTGCAGTGCATTCCCACCTTTTTCCTAATTATCTGCGCCCTCACATGGGCCTCGATAATGTGGCTCTTTCGCATATCCCCAACTCGAAACATCAAACAAGGCACTCCATCACGATGGCAAATCACAGCATATTTTGAAAATAAAAGCGTCTGAGCGCGCTTTTTTGGACGCGACAACTTCGCAAATACGATGCCAACCATAAATGCTTGGATAAACACGCCCATAATACTCTGCAGGCACATTATAAATATGGCTTCGGGACATTCTTCGGTGATGTACCGATTTCCGTAGCCAATGGTGTGTTGCGTTTCCACGGAAAACAGGAAAGCCGTGGTAAGACTCTTAATTTCCGTCACGCACACCCGAAACGTGCTATTCAGCGCATCGGCATTGCCCTGCTCGACCATTCGCATATACTCCAAATCACCGTGCGCAAAGGCTATTATCCACCAAATTACTCCGAACCCGGTCCACGACAAGAGGAAACTCAAAGCGAACACGAGCAGTGTCCAACGCCATTGTGCATCGACTAGTGTTGTGAAAATATCCTGCGAAAAGTATTGGAAATCAGATCAGTTCAAAATCGCGGATTCCGCAAAAATTACCTGCATGTAGCGCCTGCGACGCTTGGCAACGTTGCCCTGCACCACATTGCAATCGCCATGTTTGAAAATGACACGTTTGCGTATTCGACGTGATGACAATCGCGTCTGGCGATATCTGCGAGAAAAGAAAGAAAGATCGGTTCAAGAGCGTTAAAATAAAACAATGAACTCGTGCAATCGCTTTTTATTGAATCATATTTCTGACCCAGCAGCAGACACTTATTTAAAACTTAATTTGCAATTGTTTAGTTGAATTTAGTATGTTCCAGTGAACGTGCTACTAATTTAAAGAATAAACAATAACACGGTACGTGAAAAAAGATGAACTAAAAAAATGAAGAGGTACAATGAAGACACTTTTGATTGCACTAACTTGCCCTTAAAAATCTCAAAAAATTAATTATACGATATTTGACGATTATAATATGGTGCAATCAAGTCAAGTCAAAACTTCCAATTGTAATTATAATCCTTTCTCGCGATTATAATTTACTTTGAGTTCCATAGGTGTAGCATCAACCATTACTTTAGCAAATTTTTAAGAAGATCCAAATTAGATATTGGTTTTTTTTTTGATTGTTATTGTATAATCGAGTGTTATGGTGACTGAACTTCAGGTAATGAGATTCGGCGTCCAGACTGGGAAAGCAACCCACAACATAACATGTCGAACTGAGTTGGCGCAAACCTTGATCTTGTATCTGTATCAAAACTATTTACATTTAATATTGTATTTCCACACATCCAAGCTTCTTTCTAAATTCATTCAACAACATTTTTGTATTCTTTTTCTAATAAATTGGCAAAATTAACCACAGAAACCCACACTGTTGTAGCAAAGTCCGCTTTCAAGTCATCGGTGCCATTGGTAAATTCTTCTCTGTCCAGATTGCATCCCATTTTGCATTGGAGCCTTGATAGTGTCGTATTTCGTTTTGATATTGTTAAAGTACGTTCACTGATTGTAGTCATAGGTTATCGTGGTTTAAAATTATAAAGTCACTTTGGAAAATGAGCTCATCAGCAAGCGCTTGCTATTATCAGAAATTATTGCAACAAAGCTGAAAGCTATTAATATTTTCTTCTGTTCTATATTATATATTTTTGTAGATGTGGTTGCGCTAAACAAATGGAAAAGAATTTTTAACACATTATTTTCGAAAGATTCAGTTGATTCAAATTTTGTAATCCGAAACATTCAGTTAGTCTAACTACATCAAAATTTTCTCAGTCGTTTTTCCGTTCAAATTCAAATTATTTCATACCAATCCCTCCAAAAAACGGAGACAAAAGGTTCTGAACGTTTAATGAAGAATTTAAGAAATCGAAAATCGATTTTGATTCAAAAAAGAAACGGGCGTGTATTTTCCGGTGAATTCTTTCTCCACGAGTAATTGAATGACAGTTTTAAGCCCAGAAAAAAAAACAATTGACCTGATGCATGATGATGTTCAAAAATACTATTGGTATGTCCTCTGGTCTAAAACTCGCTTTTCCTGGTGAAATTATGTTTGATACTCTTGCAACCAACACTGGCAAAAGCGCAGAATTTCTAAATTGGACAAGATTTTTGCAAAATTTTAAGAGTTTTAACATAAAAAAGTTTGCTATATTGTTCTTTAACATTTTTCTACTGACTTCTTCCTAGAAATTTTGCGAGCGGATATTTTTTCTAAATGCTTTTTGTGTGCAACACACTATATTCGATGAGAATACCTGAATAACTATTTTAGAGGTTCGATTTTTTTCATCGATATTGTAAGGTATAACTTGACGATTTTTTTCGCTGTTGCAATATTTTCGAGGTAGTATATTTTTGTTTAAACATTCTAATAAATAGTTCATTGATATTTGCAAGAACAACAATATTTGACGATTTCTTTTCAGATATCATAATTTTATAGAATGGAATCGGTATTCGTTCGAACAAATATCAGCAAAATTTTCAGAATTTTCGAATTATTATTTCTATTGTTTTGCACAAAGTTAATTTGAATCAATTTATTGAGCACGGAAAATAATGATGTAACTTTTTCGTTTTAATATTTGTGTGGAAGGCTTGGCCTGATATTCCTGTTAGAGCTTCATTTGCATAATTAATCTATATCGGTAAGAAATCAAAGGAAATTTACGTTTGCTTAGTCTCAATCAAAGAAAATTTTCAAAACTATCTGCTTTAAAAATTAAATAAAGCTGCTACAATACAATAGATACAAAAGTCGTAAACCGTAAACGACGTCACTTTCTACCCGTTGGGTCGGAAAAACTATGCTTAAAATTCACAGAACATCGTTTGTAATAATAAATAGTCAACTAGTCACATCACTCATTGTTGATGTCCCTTTTACGGAAGCCGAAACAAATTTCACAGCCTTGCATTCTGTTTCAAAACTATAGGGTCAAATTCAAGTTATTATTCTATTTGGACCGTCCTATATGTATATTTGTTTGAAGCAGTCACATCCACAAAATTGCTCAAATCAAATAAATTATTAACTATTTCTATCAAAATGACAACACGGTTAACCAATCGCCACAACATAAAATCACGAACCACCAAGTCGAGACGCATCGCCCGTAACAGGTAAACTGATCTTCTACCGAAATAACTACTGCGAAATGGAGGACCACTAGATAGAGATGGCACAGCTGCTATTATCCAAATCTAGATACAATTCTTTCGCATACGACGACACTAAACCCATTCGTCACGGGTCTATCAAACATGTCCGATTATATCTTCAACCTCTTCCACACAATGGCAACATTGCTTCGGACTTGATCGTTTCTATTTTTGCCAGTTTCAAAAAAAATTCCACCCTCCGAGTGGCATTAAAAGATTTCAATAGAACATTTCCTTTTTAAAATTTGCTCTAAATTCAATAATTAAATGAAAGATCGCCATTATCGTTGTCGTCGGTCGATGTCATGCCGCGATAAGCCAAATTGAACGTGCTGTACTGACTACGAGAAGAAGCGCGAAGATCCCGTAATAGGAAGATTACCCCAACAAAGAGCCGGATCATACTCAAGATTTGCGCAAGATTCGTTTGAGTCAGTCAAGAGGGAATATTATTCGTTGAATGATATTCTAGAATACCTATTAAAGTGAGCTATAATACCCCAAAATGAATGATGAATTAAGGTTGGTGGTGGTGAGGTCAGTAGTGGTGGAGCTGACGATGGAAATTTACTGCAGGTGAACTCGGGTAATTTATCAGGTATCGATTGATATTTGCATTAGGAAAGAATTTATTTGTACAAACCGAATTGACCGTTTCGCCAGGTTGAGGCAGCTCATAATGGACAATTCCCTTCCAATCCCACCAAAAAATCAACATAACTTTGTTTGCCGTCAATCCAGGCTTTGAAGTCGTTTGTGAACGGTCACCGGCCTTTGACCATGATTTTTTTGGTTTAATATTCTCGTATTTAATCCACTTTTCATCGGCCATAATGAGTCGCTTCAAAAATGGTTTGATTTCGTTGCGTTTCACTGATGGGTAATTCGGCCAATCAATTTTTTTTTGTTAGTCCATGTGACACCCGAATATCGAGCTTCTTTAAATAGCCAGCCTTTTTTAAATGATTCCAAACTGTCATGTGGTTGATGTTCGGTGCCTCCGCTATCTCCTGACAGCTTGCATGCCAGTCTTGCTACACCAGTTGCAAAATTTCATCGACTTCTTCAGTGACTGACCGACCAATGCCAAATTTTTCGGCATGTTTTTGCAGCGTTTTTACCATTTTTAAAATATATAGTAAAAAAAGCATCACATAGCCTGTTTCTTCAGATATTTCACTCATTTTCAAATCAATATAACTTTTTACACGAACAACAAATTACGGAACTGACTTTACAAAAATTGTAGCCTGAAGTGTCACCTTTCAAACAAATGTTTATTTGACACAATTGAATTAGTGTGGGCTAATATATGGGCATCATCACCATCTAGTGACAAAAAAACCGGAAACTTTTTATATGACCTAGACTTCATATCGATCCACATCACCAAGCTATGGGTTGGGCGAAGAATTCACTCGTCATCATCATAGTCATCAATGGAAGTTGAACTGATTTATCTTTTGGATCATACATCATTCTTTTCATAAAAAAAATGTATGCATTTGAGAACTTTACAAAGAAGTTCAAGGACATTCTGACCGTCCAAGCAATACAACTGTATGCAGTCAAACTTAGTATTCACGAAGAAAAATTTGGTCCAACTTAAGACAGTAGGCTATGTAAAAGATATTTCAAACTCTATAACGTCAGAACTATTCAATTCCCTTTAACGGCATCACCTGAATAAGAGCAGTTTCACATAGGATGAATTAGTCATTGCTATCGCACGATAATGAGTAAAAATTGTACACGACTCTTTGATTCCACGGCATACACATATGTACATATATGACTGTAGCCTCTACTTGCATCAAAAAAAGAACGTGTACATATTTCCAGATGACCCTATTTTTACAAATTACCCACATACCACCACCATTTCTATAAATGGCTTGAATCAATATAAAGAGGGACCAGAACAATTCCAACTCCTTAGCTCATCTTTTTGAAAAGAAATGGATCTCGGAAAATTGATGATTGAAAAAAATACAAGGTACTCAAGGTAGACGATGCATGTACCAACAGTAAACGGACAAATGTAGTGGCGGATCAGAAATAAAAAAGGAAGTTTTTGAAGCTATTCCTCCAAAAAAGCACCTTATCTATGAAAAATTCGAAATGAACAACAAAGTTGCTAAAAACTTGCCTTTTCCATATTTTATCAAATATATGAGGCAAACGACATGAATCACACATGCTTTAACTTCCAAATACATACATTTCCATAATCATTCCTCATATGACTCGTCTTACAGTTGAAGGCTTTCACTAATCCAAATTCTTAGTGCTTTTATAGCAGCTAATTCAGATTTATTGTATTGTTGACAACAATCTTAGTCATTTCGAATGCAAAAATGTAGTTTACACTCAAACAAATACTTTGCACAACGCAACACAGCAGATAAGATATCACCATGCATAATAAATTTGTTAACCTGTGTGACTTTAACATTTAAAGAGACATTTTCCTTTTCTACTTTGCTTCATATGCAAATCACAATGATGAGTGAATGATAGATAAGTATCTAAAGATTGTATTGCCTATACAAAGAGAAGCTTGAACGTTAATTTGATTATTTCTTGCGTGGAATATGCGAAGCTTTTAGGGTGATTAGGTAGAGCTAGCTTTGAACATTAGGAAGAAGGAAAATATCACGATAAACATTTTATTAAGTAGGTTCACGGTTGTACCGATTCAGGAAGTACATTTAGAAAAGAACAGTTGAACAATGACTGGTATTAATTCAGAAGCAACAATGATGTTGATCCAAGAAAGATGAAATTTTACAAGGAATATAAGAATTATTAACTTCCAAGTATATGCGAAATTCTTGTAATCGCCTCGAAAATCGAAATTGAAATGTTCAACATATATTTACGTTTTGA
Source organism: Oxycera nigricornis (assembly GCA_963942545.1). NCBI lineage: Eukaryota > Metazoa > Arthropoda > Insecta > Diptera > Stratiomyidae > Oxycera > Oxycera nigricornis. The sequence continues at coordinate 40,159,616 of OZ012659.1, forward strand.
GTATATTTATGGTTTTTTTATGGTTTTAGAAAAAAGTATATATGTATCTATGTGCGTGTGTATGTACGTTTCAACGATTGTGGACAGTTTTTTGCTACGAGCAAAACTCACTTAAACAAAGGCGTATCGACTTCGTTGAAGTATCAATCGAAGCGTGTTTGCAATTTTAAGAGTTCATTAGTTTTTGACACTCGGTCAGGGGGGGATGTTGTTTTGACCCTTTGAAAGTCATTTCTGTCATGCGCTTTATCTCGCGACCCAAACATATGATTTGCATCATTAAGGTGTCAACCGACGTGTATTAACATTTTTGTGATGTTTTTAACATTATAAAAAAATCGTTTGAGCCGTTTTTTTTTAATTTAATAAAAGGAAATGCGAAAAATTAGGCTTTTTTCATAAAAAGTAAATTTTTAACCTAATTTGTACAGTTCAGTAATAAACGTTTATAACATTTATACATTCCTATCAGTTTTTGAAAAGAAACCAGCAAAATTTTTTTCCATGATTCTGAAGAAAAAAACTAAATAAAAAATAAAAAATCATCATCAAAGTTACCATATAAACATGGTTCATACGAATGATATTACTTTATATATTTTATTCTAAAGACTTTGTTGTACAGTCAATCAAAGTTTTATAATATTTGCATAATTTGAGCAGATTTTGAATAGTTTTTACAGCGTTTTAATTTTAATAAAAAACAGCTTAAATTTTGAAAACCAACAAAATTTCATCAAATTTGTATATGTGGTAATCCACGTTTTGAATGGTAAAATGTTTTGTAGTCAACAGTTTCTAAAATCATATGCTTTGAAAAGCTTTCATCAAATAAAATATTGTAGTTTTTAGTAGTTTTGTTCTTTAGTGTTTGTAAGATTTCAATTACTTCCTCCATCATCATTCGTAATGATTTTAATTTTTACATGCAATTAAACTGATTGTTGACTGCATATTCAATGTTTTTCGAGATCAACTGAAATTAAGAATTTATTATAAGTTTCGCTGATGTAAAATCGTACAATAATACAAATTCAACGATTATGCAATTTGGAACAAAATTATTATTCAAAGTAATATTATTAACTTCCCAGTATATGGGAAGTTCTTGTAATCGCCTCGAAAATCGAAATTGAAATTTTCAACATTTCTTTACGTTTTGAGGTCTATAGAGTATATATAAAGTGTTTTTAGAAAGGGAGACGTATGTGTGTGTGTGTGTGTACGTACGTACGTACGTCTGTACGTTCGTGGACACTTTTTTCTACGAGCATAACTCACGTAAACAAACTCCGATCGACTTGGTTGAGGTGTCAATCGAAGCGTCTTTGCAATTTTAAGAGCTGATTAGTTTTTGGGATACTTCGGTTGGGGGGTTTGCTGTTTTGACCCTTTGAAGGTCATTTCTTTCATGCGTTATATCTCGCTAACCAAACATACGCTTTGCATGTTTAAGGTGTCAATCGACGCGTATTAGCATTTGTGCGAATCTATAAAATTTTTAAAAAAATCGTTGGAGCTGTTTCTTAATTTAAGAAAAAAAAGTGCAAAAAATTAGGGTTTTTCTATAAACAATAAATTTTTAACCTGATTTACGAAAGACAGTGTTCAATTTTTATAAAATTTATATACTTCAAACAGTGCTTGTAAAAACAACATAAAAACTTTTCCTCATGATTACGTAAAAAATTAAATAAAAAATAAAAAAATCATTAACAGGCATCATGATTTTCAAGGTCATTTCTGTCGTGCGTTATACATATCGCGCGACCCAACATACGATTTGCATGGTTAAGGTGTCAATCGACGCGTATTAGCATTTATGTGAAATTGTCAAATTTTGAAAAAAATCGTTGGAGCGGTTTTTTAATTTTTTAAAAAAAGGTCAAAAAATTGTGATTTTTTCAAAAACAATAAATTTTTAACCTTATTGTCAAGTCCAAATAATCAATCTTTATATAATTTATGTACTCCAAAAAGTTTTTTAAAAATGCCATCAAAATTTTTTCTCATGATCCCAAAAAGAATCAAATAAAAAATAAAAAATCATTAACAGTCATCATGATTTTCAAGGTCATTTCTGTCATGCGTTATATCTCGCGAATCAAACATACGATTTGCATTGTAGAGGTGTCAATGTACGGGCAATTTCATTTCAATGAATCTGTCGAATTTTTAAAAAAATCGTTGAAGCCGTTTTATATTTTAAGAAAATAAAGTGCAAAAAATTTGGTTTTTAATTTTTAACTTGATTTGCGAAATGTAGTAGACAATGTTTATAAAATTTACATACTCCAAACAATGTCTGTAGAAACAACATCCAAACTTTTTCTCATGATTACGTAAAAAATTAAATTAAAAATAAAAACTCATTAAAAGTCATCATGATTTTCAAGGTCATTTTTATCATTCACTATATCTCACTAACCAGATATAATATTTGCATCATTAAGGTGTCAGTTGACGTGTATTAACATCTTTGTGAAGTTTTTAACATGATAAAAATTCGTTTCAGCCTTTTTTTAATTTAATAGAAGAAAATGCGAAAAATTATAGTTTTTTTCATACAAAATATTTTTTTAAATTGATTTGCACAGCACAGTGATAAAATTTATACATTCTTATCAGTTTTTGAAGAGACACCCGCAAAATTTTATTCCACGATTATGAAAAAAAACTAAATTAAAAATAAAAAAATCATTCAAAGTTACCATGTAAAGAGGGTTCATACGAATGCAATTACTTTATATCTTTTATTCTAAAAAAATGTTGTAAATTCAATCAAAGGTTTAAATAATTTGCATAATTTGAGCAGATTTTTAATAGTTTATATAGTCTTTTAATTAAAAAAAATGCTTAAATTTTGAAAACCAACAAAAAATTTCAAGACCAAAAAGGCCCACTACCGATTGATCCGCGTGAATATTCAATCTGTCCTTTTCGACCAAAAACCTTACGTAATCAATGGACCCTCCCCTAGACGATATGATTCATATTAACTCATTCCTTTTACTGTTATGAATACCTCTCATTGTTGTAATGTTGTTGATGTTTATGTAGATATGACTGGGAAGTTGACCGTGTGGACCTCAAAAGTCGCACCTCGCGGCTTGTTTTCAAAATTATTATTGTGTTTAGTGTTTTTAATGCTTATGTAGATATTACTGGGAAGTTGACCGTGTGGACCTCAAGGGTCGCACCTCGCGGCTTGTTCTAGGAAATATTGCCATTAAATCTGAAAACACATAAATTAGCCAATGTGATTGGTGACTAATGTCGCATTCTGCATGCAACTCTAGATTCAATTACATAACAGATAGTATCCAAAGCCTGCTAAACGCATAGTCGAAAGCTACTTTCAATTGGGCATTCTCATGTGCAAGGAAAGTTAGGTCGTTTGTTATTTGCAATCATTTTGAGTGAAAGTTTAAATTTGCACTTAGTATTAACCTATCTTTAGAAATTAATAAGAAGTGTTGGTAAAGGGCCGAAATAGTATATTTTTACAGGCCAAGCTTGAAACGGTATCATTTGTGTTGAAATGTCAAAGAGTAAACAGATTTGGCTTCATCGAAGTCTCATAATTATGACATTTCAACATAAATTTAAGTAAATTTAACTTTAAAAATAAAGGAAGAAATGACAACTCTGGTTTGCTGGTCTGTAAATGCAAGCGTGTTAAATCCAACTTTTTTTTCTACGAGTGAACAAGCTCTACGTTCCTTGTGACATACCGTATTTGCAATCCGTAATTTCACTAATAATTGTAAGAAGAGCTCATTTATTTTTAGGAATTTTACCGTAATATCTCTTGAATATTGGATACCCTACAACTACAGTGAGAAGTCTACAGTGGTTGGAAGCTGGTGATCTCTCGGTGCTACAGGTTCCAAAAACAATGCTGCCCCCAAGCAAGTTCATGGTGACAGTCGAACTTTATACCCCTGTGGGCTAGTGTAACATTAATTTCTGAAAGTTTTTATCATGAAGCGATTTATGATAAATCCGATTTCCGTTAGGGCCGCCGAACAGCTCACGCAGAATAAGAATATGAAGTAATCTAAACTGGGTACTCTGTCAAACTCGCTTATTTCGAAGGACACAGTTAGTTTTATGAAAAAATATCATAGTAACTCATACATCAAAAACCAATTTGCCACAAGAAAATAATTCAGTCAGCAAGAATCCAATTATTGGTCAAATAAACCAATCACCAAACAAACAACATCAAAGTCAACACTCATCGAAAATCACATGAATTCCCAAAACACAGGCAAATATTTCTGATTTCAGATCAATATTTTTGAGATGTAAATTACCTTTAAAAAATTTCGATTATTTATTATCATAACTTAACTTTTATAAACTCATAATGAGCATGCTCGACTTGACGCACAATCCTTCCATATACCTCTGAGTTAAATAGCTTGATGAAATCGAACAGCTATTTCAGAGAAGCACAGTGCGCTAAAATGGCTATTTCGATCGATATTTGTGCTGAAAATAGTACCGACGATGGTGGATTCATGCTTCGCCCCGTTCTCTCTCCGGCCAAGCGATTCAGCCGGTTGTGGGGTAAAGCATCTCGTCTTGATCTGCTCTTCGATGCATGGATTTGAGGAAGGCACAATCGGGACCATAAAAATGAATAATTATGGACTCCTGGCGTTTGTTTTCCATATTATTTTCATTGTTATGCTATAACATTAGTGCACAGCCATGCAAAGTGAATAAACAAATTTTCGACATCGTTTTATTGGCGTATTTCCAAATCAATTTGTATAAAAGCGCGTGCAAGGACAATCTTTTCTTTTTTGGACAGCTGAAAATCGGAGACATTGTTTTCACAAAGAATCATGCAAGAAAATAATTTGTCGCGTTGTGGCTATGTGATGGAATTGTGGTAAGGTGAGAAACCTTACGACGAATTTTCGTTGACATTAAAAAAATATGGATACGTACATATATGTTCAATGGAAGCAACTCCATTGACGTTCATTTCGTGAAGTTTTGTTGAATCAAACCTAAACTAATATATATTCGAATGAAAGTCAGTGCGATTTCCAAATGTTGAACTTTTTCATGATGAAAATTGAATCTTACTGCCTAATAGACATTTGAAGAAAATTCAATAATGGTTTCTAATGTTTTTTCCATCCGTTCTTTCATATGAAACGTACAAAAGTGTACATCCGACAATAGCATTTTTCGAGCGCTTGAAAACTCTGAAAATAGGCTGTTCATCATTAATTTATAAAAATCTCATTTTACTAGTAAGTACATATTCAAATTACCAACTATCCCGAGACAGTGTTGAATTTTAATCGATATTCTAAAGTGCCTTAGTTGACTCAGCACTACGTTCAACCGTGGTCTCAGTTTTTCACGTTCCACGTGATTATCTTGTGTCAAAGATGAAGAAATCATGATTGACATAGCAGACAATTTTTTTTCCGCAGCGGATGTTTTTCAATATTTACCGTGAAAATAATTATGCATTTACACAAATGGTGAACATACATCGAGGAATTTAAAATTTCAGTGAAACGAGTCTGGGCAACGTTGAAATTTGCTTTGAATATTATTTTTAACAAGCTAGATAGGTCAGTAGAAAATATGGTCTCACTTCAGTGTCTTTAGTAGATATGAAACAAAAGGGAAAATATCTATAAATTTCAATCACGGTTTGAAGTACAGCGTACTAAATTACTGTCTATTCTTAATCGAAAAAATTGAAAATAAAAGATGTACTTCATCTAGTACAAATAGAACCGACTAGAAAGATTTACCGTAAAATTTTTGATTGTCGCTTGTTAATAAACTCCAGAAAATTTTATTTTCAGTTAATTTTTTTAAATCAATTGGATACCACTATTTGTTGATCGATAAAATCAAAGAAACATAACTTTAGAGGCTGGGGCAGTTATAGTATTTCCATAAATGTTTATCTTCTTGTTAATTTTTTTTCTGAATGAATGTACAGAATTCAACAATTGTAAGTTGAACTCCCAGATCGTTATGTTTACTCATAAATTTAACACATTGTGCCCTAGTTGGTTTGTTTTGGTTTGCTGGAAATTAGTTACTAAATTTACAATTGCAAATTTATTTATATTCAGAAATTGTTCTTCTTTCCATTTAAAATAACATCCAACGAATTTCAGAATGCAGCGTTTTACTCTACTTCATTTTTATGGTTTTGTGCTCAAAACATTTTGTGGTTAAAAAAGTTCAGATTTATTTGAGTAAGTCTATAGTATATGATTTCGAGCAATTGCAATTCAACAAGTTTCTTTTATTTCTGGCTTTGCCAACTTGAAGTGTTTGATGATTTCAATTTTTTTTTGTATACATTTCGGACGAATTGAGTAATTCTCTTTATTTATAATGGGTTTCAATTTCAAGGAATTATCAGCAATGAAAATATTACACTGATTACACGTATTTTAAGCCAATTAGCGATTCGGTACTCATCTTCATTGATCAGATATTCTTGAAAACTTTTCCAAGAACTTTGGCCTCGACGCAAATCTCATTTTTACTATCTGACTAATATCCCCGATAGATAAACATAACACGTATATTGTGAAATGTCTTTCACTCACTCCAGCCTCAATATTTACCTTAAAAATTACCACAACATTAATTGCCCATGAATTGAAAACAAATTGATGTATCGTTTGGTTAACAACACCATTAAAAAATGGGAAACGAAATGAATCAGAGTGAAAATTTTTTCCATATGATAAACACGTAAATGTTATTACGAGGCTACTGATGGATATAGCTAATTTTAAGAATAAGTTGCACTTTAAAAAGCGTGGAACTAGATTAAATAATTGACATTAATTGTAGAGTAAGAGTAAAACATATTCAATAAATCAAAAATGATCATAAACGAAAATTGATGGACAAAGTTTACTTATCAATTTAATTTCTTTGCAAAACAAACTGACTTTAAAGAGAATTTCATGATTTGAATTTTAATATTTTCATCAGTACATTTAATTTTCCCGAATAAAAGAATCATGAGTTTATCAAAAACAAAAAATCAAGCAAATGCATCCTTCTTTAACTGTAGATCACTTAGTAAACTTTGGCACTTTATCAAAACCTATCAACTTATCAGCTTTAATTTTTTAACCTTACAAATTGCCGATAAAAAATCCTTGAAGATACACGATCTCTGATCGCTTACTACTAATTACAACTATTAATTGAAACATGCATTGTTTTTAATTAAATACCCCCAAAAGCATACTTGGCACATTCTTCCTTCCACGCTGGCTGTTTCGAGTGTGTTGGACGAAATACAATCATCACGACTTTACTCCAACAGCGTTTGATGTCAGCAATAATTGTTACCATGTGACAGACTAAGGCACTTCTACTTCTAAAATTATTGTTTGTAACTCTAAGCCAGATTTTATCACTTTGAGTATTTTTGGATGAAACACCTTATTGCATTTTTTCTCCATTGACAAAATATGTAGAAGTCATTTTGAAGACCTTTTAGGCACTATGTGTCCTGTGGCGTCGTTGGTATAAATGAAATCACTTTCGGTATTCACAACTTTCGTCGTATTTTAATGAAACATGTAACATACTTCTACAGAACTTACTAGAACTATCCTTTGAAAAGAAAGTCAGTCTTCATCACTTGAAAGGAGATTTGTAACTATCTACTATTAAAGATATCGTCGCTATTGCTATGCAACGTATCAAAATATTTAGACCGCACCATCTCACGTCCATTCTTCGACTAAATCGCCTAATGTGTACCAATCACGGCAAAGAAAACCAACGTGTTTTTTTTCCTTTCACATGTTTTCTCTCTTTTGGCAAGTTTGCCTTTATTTTTGAGTCAATTTATTTTTGCTTGTACATTTATCTTATTTTTGCAGCACCGCAGTTGTTGGCGCCATAGAAAGATACTTTACCAAGCAATTATGGGCAGCGAGCAACGAGTATTCCTCATCTTAACAATTTCAGCGCTAAAACACAGGTGAAAAAAAGGTTTTTGATAGATTTTTAAGCACATTTTTGTTAATTCAACCTTGAAAGAAAAAGGAATACTTTGCATATAACCAAAGAACTAGATTAAAAGTGGCTGGTAGGCGAAAGCGCATGGTGGAAATTTAGATGAGAGTTTATTTTCCTTCCGGTAAACTTTTCCGGTTAGTTTTGAGTTCACCGAGAATCCAACAGAAGCTTTGATCTCCGTCGTATTTAGGTGTTTTTATTATGAACGGAAATAAGCTCTAGGGCAACAAAAGTCAAAGTGAAAAATATTCCCCGTGTGATTTATAGGTTGTGTAAACAGTTCTATTTTTTGCACTACCATTTCGCGGTGAAGCTCATTTAACAGAATTACTACAATTATATCACGATTTTACATTTTCTCAGCGAAGTTTCGCATCCAGGCTCTATTTGCACATGTGAAATGTACTTAGAAAAGATCCCACTGGTGGTTTTCTAAAAATGTTTCAGATAGTACCCTTTGTGCACTAATGTATTTATGAAATTCAAAAGCAATTTTCATAAGTGACGAGTTCCTGCAAGTAAGACAATCTTCATGAAAACAATGCCAATTAAGAAACGCACAAACAGCAATGCGTGCAAGTATTATGTGTAAGAAAATCCCAGAAAATCATATGTGTTTTCCGATGATAAATGGTAAACTACATATTTCTATAAAGAGATTAATTTGCAGCTTGCCTAATTGATTATTTGGAACAGAAAAAGTTTTATGAAAAATTCGCCGAATCATTCAAAAAGGCTTTGCATTCTTTAAATGATTTTGAATGATTGCAGGTATTGAAATGAAAATAAGACTTTGATCAAGCATCCATTATGAAATTCTAGCCATGGACTAAGCTTGCTATCGCGAGGGTGGGTCAATAAGTCCTTAAAAAAGATAGAAAAACAATTTTTTGGGAGTTTTTTTTATTTCTCAACATAATCTACTTTAAGAACAATACACTTTTCCAGGCACCTCTCCAATTTTTTAAATTTTTTTTTGTGTCAAATGAAGTACAATGATCGGTTTAATTTATTTCAGAAAAACAAGTTGGTGAAAACCAAAAACACTTCCAAGAACTCGCCGGTGAAGAACGCATCTTTGTCTATATGGTCTTTAGTATATAATATGAAACAGGAAAAAATGATCTGGAGCTATTAAACGCAATTAATAACGATTTAAAACAGCTTTTACTGAAAATGTAAAATCGAATTATTGTCATACTTGTTCACGTGAATTATGAACATTAAATCAGTATAAACTCTTTGAATGATTAACCTTTAGAAAAAATATATATAAGTAAACCAACAAACTCCAAAAAGGAAATTACGAAAAACCAGTATTATTTGGCTCGATCAGCAACATTCGCACTCAATTATATTTATTTCGAAAATAGCTACATAAATAATTATTATGTGTCTGATCAGTAAGACGTAGTATCCATCGAAAATACACGATCGTTGCGCTTGAATTGAAAATAGGAGCTATTTAATTAATGTATACTTGATCGTTCGACTAACGCAGCTAATTATAAGTTTCAATGCCTCCTGTTGTCTGTTAACTTGTAATCTAAAAATACGCATTGCAATTAATCCTAGAAGCACACTATCATGTGTACGTGTTTGTAACGCATCTAATTTGAATATTAGCCACAAATCATCAACAGTAAATGGGCTTTCTTTCATTTATGAAATAATATTTTAAATTTATTTCGAATATTCTTCCCTCACTTTTAATTGAGCACAGTTTTAGACCCAAGCGCAAGTATTTTACTTTTTGTTGTTATTTGCTTGAATCATAGTTTCAAATTCAAATTCTACTGCCACCAAAACATTTTGTTGTATTCTCGATTGGATCTGTGTTGCACCATGGGCATAACTTTTGTTATATCATGTGTTTCTAGGTAGCAAAGACTCCACTTGCACTTTCATTCTGGTTGGTCAAATTTTTCGACTTATGTTGGAAACGTTGACAACATATGAAAATTGAGAGGGCCAGAAAGTAAGTAGCATAAGTATGGTGGCCACTGTCGAACTCAATTGCAATTGAAAAATCAACAAAATTATGCTTAAGTAAAAATGGATTCATTAAGAATGATAAAAAATATAAATATAATTTTTTCAAGGAAAAATAGTCCTTAGTAGTCGATGTTGTAATGTAATATGTATGACATTGCAGAAAATCTGGATGTTGTGGAATTCATTTATCAATGTTATTCAATAAATCAATAGTGGCGGTATTTCCAGAACACATTAATGAATTCATCTTTATTACCAATTAATGACCTCAACCTCAACCTGCAAAAGTTATCACCACAAAATCCTTCAATTTTCGAAAGCAACTTGAACGATACATAAATACAAATCGTCTAATATTATTACATCCCTCAAAATACACCCTTTTCAGCAAGAAAAATCATCGCACACAAAACATTGAACAAGCACAACAACATTTTTATACGAGTTCTTCATAGAATGACTACGTCTGTTAATTGTTAAAATTAACTAACTCGTCATGAAGCACAACAACAAAATATGCAGACATAGTATTTCATAGTACACTATCGACAAAAAAAAAAATTCGATGTACAGAACAGAACATTTGTGATGTGAAAAGCGTTTTACCAACTGTTATGTGCATAAATTGTTTCGTGAATTTTCCACGCAACTTGAGTTTCACTTCCGTTCCAAATTTGCTAAACATTTATATTTAAAGTAGATTTTTTATGTGAGTGTTTTTTGAGTTCGACTATTAAGTCGATAAAGTACGTGATCTGTTCATTGTAAGATAAACATATAAGTGATACATAAACAACGTGAGTTGACCTCGAATGTATTCGATCTTGGTGGATCCATAGTTTATATGAACGCCAAAATTAGTTGTAAATATGCAAACTGATAGAAATATTTACTCCCTATTTATTTCAAGTTAGGCAAATATATCCTTAAGATGATTGAAGTCAATCTTTCGATTATTGCAAATCAGCAACAGATGCAAATAAACAAAAGATGTTTCAAACACTGATCTACATCACCAAATCACGTATTTAATTTGGAATTTACTAGTAGTTTAATCAGAATAACTGCACTGAGTTAATATGTAGTAATTACCGTACTAAATAAAAGTATAAGCAATATTACTTCGTTCTAAATATTTTTATCTATATTTTCCAAAAGGAGTTTTACACGCAAAAGCAGTAAAGTAAAAAGGTCTGAACTGCCCACACAAAAATCTTGCGGAAAAATATTCAACACCTAAACGGAAAATTTGGTCACCTACCGACATTTATATGAATTTTAATTTATTTTTTCAGCATTTTAAGCTAGAACAGTTACAAATGATGATATCATAATAAGATGGTATTATTTGGCATAGAAAAATATATTCCAGAGATTTTTTTAATTGTTGAAATTATTGGATAGACGACATTTATTCATAAAAATCCTCTGCATGTTATATATTTTATTGTACGTTGTCGGCAATTTAAATCGATTGTTATTTTCTACTTCATATTATTTATCATTTTAATTTATATTAAGTATTGTTTGATATTTATTAGTATCGTAAAGCTTAAGGATATTTTTCAATCTAATCTTTTGATATTAACGCCTAATCACACTTTCATATTGATAAGCCAAGCTTAGCGAGACATTGAGAATATATACTTGGTATGCATTCAAAAAAATTGAAACAATCGATAATTACTATCTATTTCTTCGTAATTATACTCTTCCCTCTAATAATTTGAGAAACTTATCATTCGAAGGTCGTAACGGTTACAGAAACAATTAAGGTTTCAACGCTTTTCGGTCAACATTTTTTTATAAATATAACACAATCTCAATTATAAACAAAATAAAATAATCCAACAAGAGATAATGAAGCTGCAATCAACCAAAAATATTGAAAATATTGTTTTTGTCTGACGCCGAGTGCAAATAAATTGAAGACAATAATAGACAACAATCTGCTGTATTAAACAATTTTTAAAATATTTCCTCGTCAACATTTCCTCGCTTTTGTTTATCAAAATATATGTATAAATAATCAAAATTCGTATTGTTTCGAATATTCATTGGTTTTTTAGTACAGCGAAATCAACCACAACAGATTAAAAATGTTGTCTTAACATTAGCAAAGATCAAAATACTTATGATTTGTATATAATAATAAAATTGTTTTTATTTTGTTGCAGTTATAGTCTATTCGAATTTTCGAATAATATGTCGTGTAAACCAAGACTACGTAATGATATTAAAAAAATCAAAAAGTTTTGATGAGTTATTATTTGACGCTTCCAAATAAAATAAAAACCATCATTGACGTATCTTCCATAATTCGACTAGATTTAAACTCTACACATAGTACATAGTACGCAGCCAAATGTTTATTTAGAATAAAAAAACGTTGCTTTTGTTTAAATTGTTGACGACACTTTCAGAATTTCATGGACTTTTCGTAGACATGTCGTTTGTAAATATCCACACAAAAATATGAATATTATTCAACATGAGACATCATGTTTGCGCACATGTACAAAAGGAGGCCAATGTTACTCTGTCGCCCTCTAGATACGGTTACAGAATCAGATTCAACTTCAGATACTTGACTAGATAACTTTCACACACACGCTCTTTGTTTGTTCATTTTGTCCACGAAAATGTTTGGATGTGAAATGGCAGAATGGAATTTTGAGGAAATTTATTTAATTAATTCTGTCGTACATAAAATAATCATAGTAGTGTGAATGTGATGAGAAAAGTGACGCTGAAATAATATGTTTAGATATTTTATTTGACATTTAAATTTATTCGAAATAACATACATATATGACATGGTTACATGGTAACTTTGTTAACTTCCCAGTATATGGGAAGTTCTTGTAATCGCCTCGAAAATCGAAATTGAAATTTTCAACATATCTTTACGTTTTCAGGTCTTTAGAGTATATTTTAAGTGTTTTTTAGAAAGAAGTATGTATGTGTGTGTACGTACGTATGTGCGTTCAAGGACGTTTTTTCTACGAGCATAACTCACGTAAACAATGTCGTATCGACTTTGTTAAGGTGTCAACCGAAGCGTCTTTACAATCTTAAGAGCTGATTAGTTTTTGGAAAACTTCGGGCGGGGGGCTTTGCTGTTTTGACCCCTTGAATGTCATGCGCTATATCTCACGAACCAAACATGGGATTCTCATTATTAAGGTGGCAATGGACGCGTATATATACCATATTGGTGTTAATTTCTCAAGTTTTTTTTTTTTTAAAATTCAAAGCCGGTTTTTAATTTATTAAAAAAAGTGCAAAAATTAAGGTTTTTTTCCCATAAACAGTAAATTTTTAGTCTGATTTGCAAAGCGCAGTGATCAATGTTTTTAAAATTCATATACTCCAAATAGTTCTTGAAAAACTAGAGCAAAATTTTTTCTAATAATTATGAAAAAAAATTAAATTAAAAAAAACTTTAAGTCATCATGACCTTCAAGGTCATTCATGTCATTCTCTTTATCTCCCGAACCAAATATAGTATTCGCATCACTGAGAAATCAATCGACGCGTCTCAACATATGATGTTTTCATGTTTTTGAAAAATCGTTGGAGCCGTTTTTTAATTTAAAAAAAAAATGCAACAACTTAGGGTTTTTTCATAATAAATAAATTTTTAACCTGATTTGCACAACAGAGTAATAAATGTTCACCAAATTTATAAATCCTTATCCGTTTTTGTATAGAAACCAATAAAACATTTTTCCATCATTACAAAAAACAATAAAAAAAATTCAAAGTTACCATGTAAAGTGTTCATACGAATGATATTACCTGATTACTCTTATTCAAAAGATATTGTTGTTGAATCAATTAAATTTTATTAATATTTGCATAATTTGAGCAGATTTTTGATAGTTTTTATTGTACCGTGTTTTAATTTTCATAAAAAAACTGCTTAAATTTTGAAAACCAAAAAAAAAACAAGCCGCGAGGTGCGACCCCTGAGGTTCACACGGTCAACTTCCCAGTAATATCTACATAAATATTAAAAATATTGAACAAAAAGAATATCTATGAAACTAATACTACTTTAAATAATAATAATGAGAGGTATTCATAGCAGTACCAGGAATGAGTTAATATTAATCATATCATCTACGGGAGTGTTTTTTTTGGATTTTCAACATTTAAGCATAAAAAACATTAACACTAAAACACTGTAGAAACTATTAAAAATCTGCTAAAATTATGCAAATATTATAAAACTTGGATTGAATTTACAACAATTTCCTTAGAATAAAAGATATAAAGTAATATCATTCGTATGAACGATACATGATACATGATAACTTTGAATGATTTTATATTTTTAATTTAGTTTTTTTATAATCATGGAATATGGTTTTGCTGGTTCTTCTTCAAAAACTAATAAGAATGTATAAATGTTATAAACATCTATTACTGTGCTGTGCAAATCAGGATAAAAAATTATTTTTTATGAAAAAACCCTATAACCCTAAAAGACTAATTTTTTGCAATTTCTTTTATTAAATTAAAAACCGGCTGAAACAATTTTTATATAATGCTTAAAAAATCGCAAAAATGTTAATACACGTCTGTTGACACGTTAATGATGCAAATATTATATCTGGTTCGTGAGATATAGTTAATGATAAAAATGACCTTGAAAATCATGATGACTTTTAATGATTTTTTTATTTTTAATTTAATTTTTTACGTAATCATGAGAAAAAGTTTTGATGATGTTTTCACAAACATTGTTTGGGGTATATAAATTTTATAAACATTAATTACTTAAGTTTAAAAATCAGGTTAAAAATTTTGTGTTTTTCAAAAAAAAACCTAATTTTTTGCACTTTTTTCTCTTAAATTAGAAAAAAACCTCGAAGATTTTTTTCAAAAATCTGATAGAAACCCATAAATGTCAATACGCGTCGATTGACACCTTGATCAAAGAAATCGTATGTTTGGTTCGCGAGATATAACGCATGACAGGAATGACCTTCAAACGGCCAAAACAGCAAACTCCCCCGACCGAAGTTTCCAAAAAACTAATCAGCTCTTAATATTGCAAGGACGCTTCGATTGACACCTTAACGAAGTTGATCGGACTTTGTTTACGTGAGTTATGCTCGTAGAAAAAAGTGTCCACGAACGCACATACGTACGTACGTACGTACACACACACACACATCCATCTCCCTTCCTAAAAACACTTAATATATACTCTATAGACCTCAAAACGTAAAGAAATGTTGAAAATTTCAATTTCGATTTTCGAGGCGATTACAAAAACTTCCCATATACTGGGAAGTTAATAAATCAAATTTGCATTTGTTGTAATAAACGCTTTGAATGGTAAAATGTTGTGTAGTCAATACTTTGCAAGATCATATGCTTTAAAAAGCTTTCATCAAATAAAAAATTGCAGTTTTCGGTAGTTTTATTCTTTAGTGTTTGTAAGATTTAAATTACTTCCTCCATCATCATTCGTAATGATTTTACTTTTTACATGCGATTAAACCGATTATTGACTGCACATTCAATGTTTTTCAAGACCAACTGAAAATAAGAAATGAGTATCAGCCTCATTTTTGTAAAATCGTGAAAAAATACAAATTCAATGAGTATATGAGTATATGAGTAAATCTCTTCAGTGGGCGTAATAACAAAAACTCCGTTAATTTTTGCTAGCGCTCTTTTGTTCTTCAAGCATCGACATGAAAATAACAAATAACGTAGAAAACGCTTTGTAACCTGCCCCCTTTCCGATTGATCCGCGTGAATATTGAATCAAACCAATCCACCCCCATCCACCAAAAGCCTAACGTAATCAATGGACGCTCTCGTAGATGATATGATTGATATTAAATCAATTCTATTACTGTTATGAGTAGCTCTAATTATTATTATTTAAGATAGTATTATTTTCATAATTATTATTTTGTTTAGAATTTTTAATATTAATGTAGAAATTACTCTATATTACTGGGAAGTAGACCATGTGGACCCCAAGGGTCACACCTCGCGGCTTGTTTTAAATTCGGATTTTATTAAAATTAGTTTGCAAATGATAAGAAATTATTTCTAGTTACAAACCGCCCTGTTTATTTATTATTCGAGATCAACTCAATTTTTCCCATGTTTATTATTGTGCATATCATATCGACAAAACTAAATTAACATTATTTTACTGGTGGGCTGCTTAACTTTAGTCGCGTGGGATAGTCGAGTCCTACCCTACCTCACAAAATTCAAACGTACATTGTGTTTAATATGCAAACGATTTGATTATACTATGCACTTTATTACCCATTTACATTGAATTGTTCGACACTAACCAACAATATCGTGCTTTTAGTATAAATTAAAATAATTTTGCCTGTTTAAGAGAATAGTGTACATTTGTTTAGATTATTATTTCACATGCCAAGAAAAAATCAGCAAAACTGATCAAGACGTCACATGTCTATTATCTGTCAAACAATAACATCTCAGAAGCATTTTACTGTTGTCAAAAACATGAATCAAAAGCATATGCTTTAATGAGATTTTTAAATAGGCTGCAGTTTCGTCTGGTTACATTTTCATTGAATGAAAATGAAATTTCCTAGAGAACTTTGCATCAGCAAACAAAAACGAAAAACTGAAAAATGACTGAGCAGCAAATGAAATTCATAAATAGTTACCCCTTCCACCATTTTCAAAATCCCAGACGCATGTCTACTGAATTAATAAACTTATAACACATGTACCATGTACTCCACGATAAATGCGAAATGATCAACTAATTAGAGTTGCACTATATCTAAACTTTGCTCAAATACGATATGAAAGTCTTGACATCTTCCTCCCAAACGCCTGACTTGCTCATAAATTGTAGCGATAATCTTGTCTGATAGCATGAGGCAAAAATTCCTGATTTGATTTTGATGTGTGTACAGTAGTCAGATATCTGACTGGACGGTTGTTGGTGGGAAGACCCTGCACCAACGAATTACAACATCAATGATAAATATAATGAAGAAGATAAGACTAACGACTCATAACGGATTGGTCGATTTTTGATAGGAAGTGATTGCTAGGCTAAAATTAATAAATTCTTAAGAAGTACATATGTTGAACAGATCCAATAACTTTACAGAGCAGATCCAGATCGAATTTAAGTTCTCAATATACTGTAACCATCACTTGTATAGGATATTCCGTTTCTACTATCAATAAAACACGTCCAACTTGGTTGAGGTTCAAATCGAATATATATTTCTTTTTTCTAAATTCGTACGCAGAAGATGTATCTTAACATTTCTTATTCTTGGAAAAAGGAAAATACATTAAGAACGCAATAACAACATCTGTGCACACTCATCCTCATTATGTGAGTTAGAGTTCAGCTGTTCAAATATCCTAAACAAACAATTCCAGGGCGAGCTGAACAGATAATAAGTTGAGCGTATATAAAAGTATGATAACTTGTGTTACTCTTATCCTAATGAAAGATAATTTTTGTTGTTATAAAAGGATATAACCAACACGCCCTTTCAAAAATTAATCGATCAAGAAATGATTTGATACACGGTAGCTTACAAAAGTTTACATCATTTAATTTATCTAAAAAAATCGACACATCTTTTTTGTACTTTCTATCGTGAATATCACTTCCACCCCAATCTGAATCAACAAAACCAATCAAAGTATTGCTATAATTATTTCTTTTATACACTAATTTAATGTCAATTGAACCTTTCAAATACCTTAGGACTCTTTTCAAAGACGTCCATAGTTCCTTATTGTTTTTATTCATATACCTACTCAAAAGGTTTACAACAATACTTAAATCCGGTCTTGTGCATATCATCAAATACATCAAACAACCTATTAAATTTCGCCATGGTGCATTGCACTTTTCATCTGAATTCAACGCTGCATAGTTCAATTTACTTTCTAGAGGAGTATTAACGCTTTTACTATCATACATATTATATTTACACAAAATTGTTTTTATATATGCACTTTGATCTAACGTTATTTCATTTTCATATCTTGTAATTTTAATGCCAAGGAAAAGCTTAATATTTTTCAAGTCAACCATCCTAAACTTATTGGTGAGATAATATTTAAAGCTGTTCATTATATCTATTTTACCAGTGATAATAACAAGGTCATCAACATACAAAACAACATAGATATTTTCAAAAACGTTTCCCCTATCTAATATAAAAATACAACGGTCAACAGGGGAATTTCGAAAAGACTTTTCTTGTAGAGTTTTCTCAAATTCTTCAAACCAACACCTTGCAGCCTGTTTTAAGCCATATAAAGCTTTATTTAATTTACAGACTTGGTTTTTTTCTTTAACATCTATTCCTTCAGGAATTTTCATATATACATCTTCTTTCAATTTACCGTTTAGAAATGCGGTTTTCACATCCATATGATGAACCAATAAATTAAATTGATTGGCAAAAGCTATTAAAAATCTAAAGCTGCCTATTCTTGCAACAGGAGCAAATGTTTCGTTATAGTCTTTCAAATATGTTTGACTAAATCCTTTTGCAACAAGACGGGCTTTGTATCTAATGGGTTTGCCAAATTCATCATTTTTAATATTAAACACCCATTTACAATCAACAATGTTTACCCCTTCCGGTGTTGCTACCAAGGTCCAGGTTTCGTTTTCGAAAAGAGAATTCACTTCGTCTTTAATAGCTTTCGCCCACTTATCTTTATCATCGCTATTTTGAGCATCTTGATATGAAGTAGGAATTTTACAGACAACTGATTGCGCACACATTAAATAGTCTTCATTGTCTATTGTATTGTCTTGATTATAAGACACAGAAGGAATTTGTTTAATTCTTTCACTTCTTCTTAGTTCTGGTATCTTTCTTTTTCTATCTTCTTTACCTTGAGATGGAGGGCTTTCTTTTTGTGTGCTATCTTTACTTTGTACAGGAGCATTATCAATTTCGTATGGAGTATTTTCTATATGTGAAGTATCTCTCTGATTTTCATCAATTGATTTTTCAGAGTTTATTACTGACTTTGAATTTGGGTCAGTTTTCTCAGAAGAGCCATCTATATTAACCCTTTCCATTTTTGAAACAGGTCTTGATGCTCTAAAATTAACTTCATCTACTATCACATCTCTAACAATTACATATTTTTCAGTTTCCACATCCCACACTTTATAGCCATTTGGTTCATAACCTACCAGTATTGCTTTCCAAGATTTCTCTTCAAACTTTGTTTTACTGGTTTTGTTATGGACATAGACTGTTGAACCAAAAATTTTCAAATACTTTATTTGTGGCTTTTTACCATTCCACAATTCATATGGTGTTTTACATTGCTTCAGAGCTTTTGTTGGTGTTCTATTAATTAAATATGTAGCTGTCAGAACAGCATCGCCCCAAAAGACTTTAGCACCAACTATCATTGCACGGGCTTTTTCAGTAATTGTTCGTACCATGCGCTCTGATACACCATTTAACTGTGGGGTTCGTGGAACTGTCAAATGATAACTAATACCCTTTTGCACGAAAAACTCCTTCATTTCCCTAGACAAATATTCTCCCCCATTGTCACAATACAGTTTCGTTATTTTGGAGTTGAAATATGTCTCACTTTTTGTTACAAAGTCTTTGAAAACAGAGAATACATCTGATATATGTGTTATTAAATACGTCACACAATAGTGAGTATATTCGTCTACAAATAAAACAAAATAATTTTTATTATTTATCGCAGTAGGATTGATTGGACCGCAAACGTCTGAGTGTATATTCAACAATGGTCGTTTTATATAACTTTTGTCTTTATTTTTATTAAATGGAAGACATGATTGTTTGCCCTTAATACAAGATTCGCATAAACCATCGTTTGGTTTGATTTGTTCAATTTCCCTTAAATCTGCAATCATTCTTTTGTTCTTCAACTCTAGAAATTTGTTTTTACTGATATGACCTAATCTTTGGTGCCATATATCGTAATTTATTTTTACCGTGTTAAATATTTCAATCGAATTCTCAATTTTAGAAACTATTTTAAAGTCTACTGAAATTAGATTATTTAAGGACTTACCAATCATTATTATCTTACCACCTTTATATATTTGTACTCCTAGTTCATTGAACACAATTGTCATTCCTGAACGTTGCATTTTCGATACAGATAGCAGATTATATGGTACATCTGGACAGAATAATACATTTTCCAAGGTTCCACGTATTCCTTGGTTGCTGATCACATATAATTTTCCTTTCATTGTCGCTTCAACGAATGTGCCATTTTTCGCAACAGCAATTCTAGCCGGTATTTTCAATTTCTCAAAATTTGTCGTCAGATCTTTCCTGTTTATGATGTGATCTGAGGCTCCAGAATCAAGTATAAAGTCTATTGCACCCTCATCATTTGTTTCTTGGTGATGATTTCCAGCCATAAAAGCAAAACCTGTTGTTTCCTTATTCGATGTTGGCATTGTAGTATCTACCAACTCAACAGTTTGTACTGTTCTTTTCCTTTCAGCACCTTTGTAATCAAGGTTCCTTTTATAATGAAAGCAGTCACTTTTCTTATGTCCCTTTCTTCCACATTGATAGCATTTTGATTTAAACCTTTTATTAGATTTAAATGAATTGTTTCTATTATTTTTGTATTTATTATATTTCACATAGCGAGTGTCCTTTGCTCTTAACATTTCAGCGTTATTCTCACTTCTACACTCAACGTTGAGCATTTTCATGCTCGTATCTCGATTCTCATTTTTTAATTTGATTTCTTGGTCTAATAGTCTGGATTTAACAAATGCCAAGCTTATACTCTCATTTGATAGCGTCTCTATCGCTGTTACCACTCCGTCGTAAGAATTTGGAAGTATGAGTAGTAAATGTGAGATTTTGTCAGTCTCATCTAACTTTGCACCGGCTGCTAGTAGTTCGCTGATTAAATTATCGAAGATATTGAAATGTTTCAGCAGGGTACACTCAGATTGTAATTTCAATCCTAATAGTCTCTTTCTCAAAGCCAACTGGGTGGCAAGACTTTTTCTTTCATAAATAGCATCTAGGCTGTTAATAATATCTTTCGCCGTGCTTGTTGCTTTTGCAAAGCCAAGAAAAGTATCTGCCAAATATTCTACTAAGACGCTCTTTGCTATGCGCTCAGCTTTCTTCCATTCTTCAGTTCCGTCTTTTGGTGCCAAATCATCAAGCACTTTAATAACTTCTAATTCCGTCAATAAAGCACGCACTCTGAATTTCCAAACACTGTATTTCTCCCCATCAAAGGGTTTAATGTTTCTTTTCACACTTGCACCTTCCATTTTATTTGTCACTTATCACAAGTTCGCACTTTTGATTTCAAGAAAATTGGCAACGGAATAATAGTTTTCTTAAAAGTATTTTTCACGTTCACACTCCTTTTCACTTTCACAATTAATATACTTTACGCACGATTCACCCAACGCGTTTTCCTGGGCCCATAACCTATAGGATATTCCGTTTCTACTATCAATAAAACACGTCCAACTTGGTTGAGGTTCAAATCGAATATATATTTCTTTTTTCTAAATTCGTACGCAGAAGATGTATCTTAACATTTCTTATTCTTGGAAAAAGGAAAATACATTAAGAACGCAATAACAACATCTGTGCACACTCATCCTCATTATGTGAGTTAGAGTTCAGCTGTTCAAATATCCTAAACAAACAATTCCAGGGCGAGCTGAACAGATAATAAGTTGAGCGTATATAAAAGTATGATAACTTGTGTTACTCTTATCCTAATGAAAGATAATTTTTGTTGTTATAAAAGGATATAACCAACAACTTGCACCATAGGTGCACCTTAAGAAGAGAAGTTCCATCTTAATTCAGTAGTAAGAACGTCGTCGTGCATAGACGTATAAGTAGTTGAATTGAAGTTAACTAATCAAAAGTTGTGTATTTTACAGCAAAGCATTTTTCACTATGATCTTACAGAAATGGAAATACTATATTAATGCGCCACCAATCAGCCAGTCTTTAAAATTCGTAAATAAATAATTACCTAATCGCTTTCTATTCCCAGCCAACGATATAAATAAAGCTGATATTTAAGCAATTAATAAATATTTTTTCGTCATGCGACAATAAATTTATTTTAGGAATGCAAATGGAAACCGATGGCAGTTTTAAACCCTGTGACGCCATTGAATCAAACAATCGCATTATGTTTATCTAACCTGTCCTACATATGCTCAGCAATTTTTAATTGGACATTCATTAGTTGACACATCACGTCTTGGGCGGAATCAGCAATATTTCAACTAATTTAATATTGAATTAAAAACAAATGAACATTAATAACCCATGTCAGAAATATTAAATATGATGGGGAATTGTAATTGTAATTGCAACGTCTGCAGACTTTTTGTATTGATGGGTCTAAAAAATGTCTATGTTCTGGTAGGTAAGTATGGATGCCAGGTGGGAATGCAAATATAACTCCTATTGATATTAAGCAATTTTTTTGGATTTGATGTAGTTTCTATGATGAAATTGTTAATTTTCTAAGATATTGGCGACATCTGTATTTTTGATGCAACGCACGTGACGAGCACATATTTTAGTTAGTCATCTAACTTTATGCTTGTACTGTAAAGCATTCTTGGGAAGCCAAAAACAACGAATTTTCCCAAAAATCAGATCTAAGCTTAATTTAGTTTCATCTAAAGATTTCTTACTATGATTTTGACGGTCCGCCAAACGATTGATTCCAATCAAAAGCAAATTTTTATTATATTTACTAAAAAAAATCTTTCTTTACAAGCATATGAGGAAATAAAATAAAATCTTTCTCCCTCTTTTGCGCCTCCTTTAAATGTCTTTTTTAATATATTTTATTTGTTGATCTTTGGAACATATTATGTGTGAATTTTAAGTGGATTTCTCATTTAAATTAAGCGCTAGAAGTCTGTGGCAAACAGGTGGACAAAATTGCCACAAAAATAGGGTTCCGTTTGATAACTATGCAGAACTCTGAAAACTGATTTGTTTCGGATAAAGTCTAAAAATTGTAAAACAGAAATCTGTTGGCAACAAAATTTACTTATTTTCTGGATTAAATTTCAAATTCGAATGATTTTTGAGTCCTCTGATAACAAGTCTTATTTTTAATGTCGTCACTTTTGTGTTTGTATTTATCTAGTTGATTTCAAAGCTAAATGCCACTGCTTGCAGATAATTTTTATCGCTTCTACGTTCATCAACACTATTGCTTAATCGCTAGTCTTTGACTTGGAGTACAATAGATGATTATAAATCGGTGTAAGGCAAACACAAACTCATATTTGGAAATCCAATCTAGGCAGCATTTATTTAAACACTCACCTTTCCGAATCCTCGTCACAATCCATCAATATTAAACTGGCGTATCTCATTGTTGATTTGATTTGACGAAACTCTTTTATTTAATCGTAATAAAAAGGACCAGACTACTATCAATTCCTTTGTGAAATTGAGAACAATGAAACGACCAAAACACTTTCCTTACTTTTCACTGGAATATCCAGAACTCTTCGATTATAGTCAAACGGCAAACACCGATCACTAAATCATATTCGTAGCAACTCATAGAGTCCAAATATATTCGTTCCTCACAAGAAATTCAACACTAACTGATTTTATATCTTAACATACATTTGCTTAAAAGTAGCGAAACCTAAAACACTTCCAACTGAACATCAAGATTCAAAGATATGACTATTTTTTGTATTCCTGTCACATATATTAACGGACTTTATATAAATCACAGACAATCGCGAAAAATCGTCTCAACGGACGGATTTATTTGACAATACTGAATCTGAACTACCTGCAAACTTACTTAATATCTGCTTAATTGAAAATATGATATTGTGTGGTGAGCCTGGACAAACAATAGGGGGAATAATCTGTTGAATTTACGCTAGCTCACGTACTAAAAGCACGCACTTACTGTCAGGAGAGAGAGTGCAAAAATTAAATCAGTACGATATGTCGCTTGGCAAATCTATCATTTCCAACTCTCGTAAATCACCTGGTCAGAGTAGAAAAAGCCGTAAGCGTAACGAAAGCTACTCCTTATCTGTTAAGATACGTTTGGTTTGGCTAGCCGTAATTTATGCGGACAGTTGCCATACATATGTATGTGCACGGAGTAGAAGGCGAACACTGCAGGCAAACATGCGTTAAGTAAACGATGATTGGTTCCTTTTTAAATCTAAAGTTAGAATAAACCCATTATTATTTTTGATAAGAAAACCACTAAGTCTGGTTACAGTATCGAATTAATGTCGGCAAATTGGAATAATTTTAAGGTCTTACAGATTTATCACGAAATGAATTACGTCAATAACGGCATTTAAAAAGCCTATTACATCTGTGGCGTTTTTTGAATGATTTTTGATAGTATGCATTGTATTTCGATTTCCTTTCATTCAAATCGCGTGATTTTAATTCAATTTATGCATTTCAACTGATTTCGTTGCCAAATTTACAATTCCAGGATTCCTTAAAATATTTATTACATTCCCGAATATACTATACCTACGTAATCTGGCCTCGACTATTCAACAGGACATCAATTACATTATATAAACAAAGGATTCAAATCTTATATCGTACGAACAATTTTCATTTGAAAATTTCCTCCATTCTAAAGATAACTAGATAATTTATTAACTTTTGTTCTTCCAGGTTTTACAAATATTCACTAATCGGAAAATCTTTCATTCGACGATAAAACATGAGAAACAATTGTCGGTATTACCAGGAATCTACATACATTTATCAGTTTATTTTTAACTAATACATAAATAGATACTTTATTTTCAATCGTAACAGCCAATCGATTATGCGAATTTCGTTTCATCATCAATAGATATTTGTGGGTGGTGAAAGTCAATCTTCAGTACAGGGAAAAAATTTATTAATAAAGAATCAGATTAATTCATATGTTAAATAAAAACTTTGTGATTTTTTTTTCAAATTATTTAAAACAAATAACGATGTTTTAATCATTTTAAAACTAGACTTTTGACTTGCTTGGACCGTAATTATATAAGTTGGACAGTCATGGAAAAAGTTTTCTTTTATATGGATATGACATATGCAAATGATTTCATGAAAACATCTTTTTCAATAAAAACGAACACATTCATCGTCCTGTAGTATTCATAAGAATCAGGGCGCAATTGCATGCGCACGTGTTAATAAAAATCAATTTTTTATATCAAACCGTAAATGACTCGCCAGCGAAACTCGGATTATCATTTTTTCTTAGACTCAAGGCTTCTTACTCCGATATACGCGAGAAAAATTTATCGTAACTCAGCGTAAATGCGCAGAGGTTGAGTATCTGTAGCAATCAGTAACTAACAGATAGTAGTAGATTCTGTGCGGAAAGACATACTTTTCAAGCGAGAAATTGAAATCAAATTGAGCCAGGAAGCTGATGGAGTCAACGCCGCCCTGGTAGTGGTTGAAAATACAGGGTACCACACCAAATACTACAACCAAAAGTGAGAGTGTCCGACTTACGGTATCGCGTGATGTTCGTTTCATTTTTATTAGTACAGTAGAATCTCGAAAAAGTTAACCGAAATGTCCCAAGGGTAATTAACTTTTTCGAACTATTAACTTTTCTAAGTGGTTTTCAAAATTGAAAAAAATACAATAATAAGTATAGATTTTTCGTAAATAACACGCTAAATTTATTTCAATGATTTAGTTTTCATCATTACAAAAAAATTTGTACCGGGTGATCATTGATCATTTTCGTGCGATATATTAATTAATTTTTGTGGAGTCGTTTGAAGAAGCAGTCGAGACTTGTTTGTTTCTTTTCTTTTGTGTAATAGCTCTTTATCATTTTCGTACGCATGTGGACAAGGTCTGCCACCTGATTTGCATCGTTATTGTTTTCAAACAATTTTATCAAGATATTGATGCTTTCAACAGCTTTCGAGAAGCTCACTTTTGGTTGTTGAATATCTTACTCGATAATTGACCCGTCGTTATCATTATCGGAAACTTCGAAATCATCGTCATCTTCCGCAATTTGATCCTTGTTCCAATTTTCAATGACATCAATGCTGATGTCAACATTATCACCCAGCTTCGACATCAACAATTGAACTTCTCGAAGTGTATCGTCGTAAATTTGATTTAATCAATTTAGACAACGGAATGTCGTCTTCACTATCGTATTGATAGGAGCCAAATTGCCCCTTTAGTGACCGAAAAAAGCGGTTGGTTTGAAAAATTCGTACGCTCAGAAAAGTTAACTGAAAAGTTAACTTTTCAGAGCGGCACGTGGAAGCTGAAATTCGGTTAACTTAACCGAGCGATTAACTTTTCCGCGAGTTAACTTTTTCGAGATTCTACTGTTTATACATATGTATGTATGTGTTTTTATATTTTATTTTCTAGATATACGAATAATAATAAACGTGTCTTCAAAGTGTTAACCCTATTTATATTAAATTTACGGTAAAAATGAAATTCATCAATTTTTTATTTTTGTTTAAATTTTTTTTATTTTTTGCCAAAAAAAAATATTTTTTATTTGTTATTTTTTCGACTTCCAAATATGTATTAAAATTACTTCTCAGATCAACTTTACGGTTTTATAGGAGCTCTAAAAATAGGCGAAACAATCACATTTTAAATGGGAAACCCCCATAACTTCTCATGGGGCCATGACCGCCACGAACTTTTTATGCCTTAGTAGGGGAGCCCCTTCTTTCGACCGACAGTACTCCCGCCATAATCTTAACTTTTACCGAAATTTCATCCACAATTTTTTACATTTTGAAAGTTCTCTTTATTACATAATATGAGATGAAGTTTTTTTTTTGTGAATTAAAATATGGAATTTTTTAGATTTATCATTCCAAAATAAATGAGGCAAAAGTGAATTGCTTTTGTTTAATAAAAGTAGTTCAATAAATATATTTGATCTCTCAAAGACTTCGGCAGGAAATAAATTTCATCAAATCGGGAAGATCAAATTTCTATCAACTTCTATCAGTCCTTAAATTTGAATTTTCTCAAATGGCACAACTCAAAGAATAATACAAATCACGTCAAGAAATTGCCAAACCAAGTTAATCCATTTAACTTCCCTTTTCTCTTTGTTTCAAAGTAGATCGCCGCAACTTTGCCGATTATTCCATCAATTGATTAGCATTATTACAGCTAATAGTTAAGCAAATAACTTTTTCTCCTAGGAAAGTTACTTGTTGATCAAATTTGCAACGATGTATGGATCGTTGTATTTATGTATTAGATGCCGGTGAGTATTTAGATATTTTTACGCATACGGACATATTTACTATCTTCATACATATGTATGTGCATTCGTGACGCATCATATTATTGATTTTGGGAAGCACGCTTGGTAACAGCAAAAGAGGTTAACGTGTCTGCAAAGCTTATAAGCGATTGAAGAGATTTGAGAAACTTTACCACTTTTCAATGATTTGGTTTTCTGACGCATTAATAAAGAAAAATATTATGAAGATTGTGAGTATTTGCTATGTGATTGAAATGTTTTCTTAAAAAAGAAATCGTCCGTATTTCAGATGGTTCAAGAAATTGTTTAATGAAAAACACACCACCGAAATAATTTTTGAAAAACGCAGAGTTTATTCGCTAACTCATTTATGAGAAGCCAAAGCTGATGATTATTTAACCACTCTACTCTGAATGATTAGCTAATATTGGTAAATGAACAATAGTCTCATTATAACTCATGCGCTCTGCAATTAGTTCTAGGTTCATAATAGGCGTTGAATTCAGAGGAAGCAATAAGGAGTGATGAGCCATGTAAGCCACTGAAGAACGGCTAAAACCGCAGAAATAAGAGGCGTTCAATAGAAAATTGAAGTGTGAATTAGAAGTGTCGCAATTTATTGTAACCACTGGATGATCTGAAACTCTACAAAGATTCAACATTCTTTTTTGGGTAGCGATCCTTCTATTATGTTATCACGTAGCGTGGAAATCTGCAAAAAATAAATATGATGAAGGAAACTATTTTGGACGCAGTGAATGAATTTCTATAAATGTGAGAAGTGTTCACAGTTAAACATCTGGCTAGCCTGCAACTTTCGTTTTAAGTTACTGTGCATTGACTTTATATTGGATGTATTTTAATAATTTTCATTTTTTGGACAACTGCCCAATAAAAAAACAATAAAGCTTTTCATGATCGTAGGCTTCTCAAACACCTGCCTTTTAATTCTACCGACAAAATGATTATCAGTTTGAAAGTGTTTTTTTATGTACATATGTCTGCACAACGCAAGAAATCATTTCCATGCTCAGATTTATTTATCGATTTTTTTAGAACTTCCATTCCATTATTTATAAAATGCTGTTGCCAAAGAAAACATTTACAACTCGTGTAGATGATAACAATTAGATTGGTATAACCAATCACTTTTTTTAAAATTCTACAATACATTTTGATTGCTATGCCAGATCATCTCTTGCACTCAATTTTTTAATAAGCTATCTTTTAGGAATTATAAATAGAACTTGATATGATAGAAGTTGCAGCGATCATCGTCAATTCATAATGTACAGAATTATTTGGACCTCAATTTACATTTATCAGAAGAACCAGAAGCTTGATAACGAGGATTTATAAATTCGAAAAAAATATAGTCATCATTTTCATATCAGCAGATTTGCTTCATGAATAAATTTATTATTTTATGTAGTTGAAGTGATAGTCAACTAGCAAGCAAAAAGATTGTTTTCTTTCGGGTCCAAGTCAAATTACAGACTTTCCTGGGGTCAACAACAAAATTTATACTTTGATTTTTGCAACATGAAAAATCAATCTAAAATTAAAATCCTAACTTGGAATTTATGGTTTAAAGATATTTTTTTCCAACAAAGTAAAAAAATCGTTTGTCCTTTTTCTTATTCAAGTGTTTAAAAAGTACCTTTATTTGCCACACCAGAAAAAACAACAAGTTTTTAGTCAATCTCAAGCGAAGAATTTATCTCAGTCCTATTGGAGAAGTTATTTTAAATAGCGCCAAACAACAAACATTTCTACGCAAACTGCCTTAATGAATACATAGGTTTGAATAAACAAGTGGGCAGATAGACATACAACGATTAATTTTAGGAAGGTTTATACAACTGGGTAATACACATATGCAGTATTAAAATTAATCTTTCTCAAATTTAAACAGATATTTTGCAACGGAAACCAGAATTTAAATTAACGACAATGGACGATTACTTTGTACTCATTTCAAGTTTGGAATGAAAGTGAAGTTGCGAATTTAAGGCAGTCGAAAATTTAATCTGTATTTGAAAAGACTATATTGTGCTGGTTTTTTTTTCATGGATTAAACAAGATTTTCTCATCATATAATAGAAACAAAAAAAATATTTCTCTGACCTCATGATAAAACATAAGCAATTTTTTTAAATATATAAATGTAAATTAAATGTATCCTACTCAACTTGTTTGACTTCGTTGTTTCATTTACTCAATGAAAAATCTAGGCTAACTAGAGCATATCATTGGCTAGAACGATGCATCATAAGAAACATATTGTATTGTATTGTTTTTGTAAAGACAGTTAGTAGAATGTATTTTTTATTGCAGAGTAGAATATAATATGTATGTCAGAAGATTGTATATGTGCATACTAATTTGATAAAAAGAATCAGCAGAAAAATTTGGGTTCAGGCACCAAACAGAAAACTACTAGTTGAATTACTTTGGGCAAATATATTAGCAGAAGTAAATAGTCGAAAGAAATATGGCGGGCGCTTGTACTCAACCTTTGACTGTTCTTATTGCGTCAAACTTTAGTATTTATATTTTTAACACTTTAGTGGCCATTACAAAAATGCAAGCAAGGACTTTCTTGAAGGCAAAATCTTATATTACACCCTTAAAATTATGCTACAAATTCCTTCATTTTATTTCAAAACATTATCTTACCTTCTTATTGGACCCGATGATTCGCCAACAGCACGTATTGACTGTCTTAATTGTCTATGGAACGTTTCGAAAAATGAATCCTTACGTGGTAAATTATTAACAGGCACATCCAACGATTGTGGACTCTCTTTGGGTGGACCATCGTCCATTGTTACTTTGACTATACCGTTGGGTTGTTTCTTTTGTGCATCGTTCTCTGGCAACAGTTTCGTCCAAGCACTTTCATTGGCATTCTCTGTTTTATCGACAATCATTTTGATCGTTATTTTAATAAAGCATCACAATAAACGGAATAGTGGTGTGATTGTAAAAATACACATATGACAGCATTGGATGATTATCACGACGTATAACATTGAAGTGCTGAAACGTTGATATGATATTTATTAGTTTTTTTTTGTAAGAGGTTGTAGTATTATTTAACAAAAGACATACTATTATTTTGATATTTTTCAAAAAGACTATTTTATTTTTTAACTTTCTTTTTATTGCATATTTATAATAAATATAAAATTCAAATTTAAAAACTTCATTGACGTGAATATAAATACCATCTAAAATAGTATGAGAAAAAATAAGATAAAATGTTTTTTCTGAAACAGAAAATTAGAAATTCTGCAAAACTCCTTTAAGTTTACTCAATAGCAATTAACACCATTATTGATTTTTCTCCAAGTTTGTTTCGTACGCATTTTTGTTTTATTTTTTACCTCATTTGTAGTATTTGAATTGCACATCAATAAAACTTCTAGTTTTCAATCCTACATGCATCGTTAAATCTTTTATGCGGTACAAAAATCAGTCAGATATCATATTCATTATTTGCAAGCGCGGAGTTTTATTGGAATCATATAAAATTTATTTGAATTTTTAACTTCCCAGTTTCCTATGGGAAGTTATTGTAATGGGTCGATTTTGCGAATCCCAAATTTTGACATATCTCCACGTTTTAAGATCTCTAGAATCCAAATTCATCGTTTTTAGAGAGATGTATGCGAGTGTGTATGTACGTATGTGCGGATGTGCGTATGTACGTGTGTGCGTTCGGAATTATTTTTCGTCTCGATTATCTCAAGAACCAAAGATCGGATTGACGTGGGACCTGTTTCATTTGACGCGTAATCACGTAACTTAAAACTGAATGACTTTCAGCAAAATCGGTTTTGCCGTTTTTTATTTAGGATGAAAAAACTGGAAAAAACGACTAAAAATTGCTTATTTTTAAACTGTTGATACGCACTATTCATTCGTGCAGATACCAAATACCTTCATAGTAATGTTGTTATTATTGTGCGTTTTAGCAAAATTGTGATCAAACTTGTAAAAAATGTTATTTCAAAAAAATTAAGATTAATTTATGAAATTCCAAATTTATATTATCAGGTTTGGGTGAATGGGAGTAGAGACGCTAATGCATTTAATAATTGGATATTATTATAACTACATTAATATTGTTAATAACAATCAAATAATATTAGTTATATTTGAAATTGTATATATAAAGTCAATTATAATTATTCAGTAACGGTCAAACATTCTTAATAACGAATGATTATTGTAAATAATAATTAAATACCCTCAATAATAGTTCTGGATTCCGAAGCTGAGATGGATAACGAGGTTCAGGACGAAAATGAGGACAAGAAGGAAGACGAGGACGAGGTTGCTGAGGCTTTGGTAGAGAGGGTGAACTGGTGGTGGAGACGTCTTCCTCTATCAAACCTTTAATGAGTAGATAAAAAATTGATAAAAATAATAAAAGTAATTAAAATAATTTAGAATAATAATGTTTAATAATAGTAATTATTAATAATAGTAATAACTAATAAAAACAAATTAAAGCTTTTTTCTTCACCCCACTGAGAATTTAGTCGTGTGGCCCTCAAAGGTCGCACTGAGACCACTTTTTTAGCTTAATAAGTTCGAGTGGAGTTGATAGATATATTTACTTTATTCTCGTTGATCAGCTAGCCAATTCGGACGAGGTAATTAAAATTATCATTGATTTGATTTGATTTTATAGCCAAAATTATATTAAAATTGATTTATTTATTTCGAAACTTGCGGACCTATAAAAATATATCACCATCAGCTCTTTTCATTATTAAACTTCCCAGTGGGAAGTTTTTGTAATGGGGCCGATTTTGCGAATCCCAAATTTTAACATATCTCCACGTTTTAAGGGTTCTAGAATACAAATCCATCGTTTTTAGAGAGATGTCTGTGTGTGTATGTACGTATGTGCGTATGTTCGTTCGTAAATATTTTCTTCTCGATTATCTCGAGAACCAAAGCTGATATGGACGTGGGACCGGTTTCATTCGACGCTAAATTACGTAACTAGGTAGTCCAGTAAAATGGTCCGAATTTTGCCGTAAACTGTGCATTTTGGGCTGTCAAAAAAACAATGAAGCAGGGGCGTTCGAAAGATGTTCCTCCCTTTTTAACTTAGCAGTATATGGGAAGTTCTTGTAATCGCCTGGAAAATCGAAATTGAAATTTTCAACATATCTTTACGTTTTGAGGTCTTTAGAGTATATTTGAAGTGTTTTTAGAAAATGAGATGTATGTGTGTGTGTGTACGTACGTACGTCCGTAGACAGTTTTTTCTACGAGGATAACTCACGTAAACAAGCATCGACTTTGTTGAGGTGTCAAACGAAGAATCTGCACAATCTTAAGAGCTGATTAGTTTTTGGGACACTTCGGTTTGGAGGTTTGTTGTTTTGACCCTTTGAAGGTCATTTCTGTCGTGCGATAATTCTCGCGAACCAAACATAGGATTTGCATCGTTAAGGTGGCGTCTTGGCATATGTGAACTTTGGAGCCGTTTTTTAATTTATTACAAAAAATGGCAAAAAATTAGGTTTCTTTCATGAACAATAAAGTTTAAACCCGATTTGCAAAACGCAGTAATCAATGTTCTTAAAAAATCTATACTCCAAACAGTTTTTGTAACAAAATCAGTAAAACTTTTTCTCATGATTACAAAAAAATTAAATTAAAAATTAAACAAGCCGTGAGGTGCGACCCATGAGGTCCACACGGTCAACTTCCCAGTAATATCTAAAGGGATATTAAAAATATTCAACACAATAATAATTATGAAAATAATACTACTTCAAATAATAAAAATGAACTTCTCGTAAAAGTTATTGGAATGACTTAACATTAATCATAACATCTACGCGAGCGTCAATTGATTACGATAGGATTTTGGTGCATTGGTTTGATTGATTATTCACGCGGATCAATCGGAGGGGGGACAGGTTACAAAGCAGTTTTTTTAATTAAAGTTAAAACATGGTGCTGTGAAGACTATTAAAAATCTGCTCAAATTTTGCAAATATTAATAAATTTTGATTGACTTTACAACAATGTCTTTAGAATAAGAGATTTAAGGTATTATGATTCGAATGAACCCTTTTTACATGGTGACTTTGAATGATTTTTTATTTTTTATTTAATTTTTTTTTGTAATCATGAAAAAAGTTTTTGTTATTTTCTCTACAAAAATTGATAAAAATTTTATAAATTCTACAAACATTTATTATTACGATGTGCAAATCAGGTTAAAAATGAATTTTTTTATGAAAAAAACACTACTTCTCCAATTTTTTTTTTAAATTAAAAAAAATCGCCTTAACGATGTTTTTAAAATATAAAAACATCACAAAACTGATAATACACGTCGATTGACACCTTAATGATGGAAATATTATATTTAGTTCTCGAGATATAATCAACGACGTAAATGACCTTGAACGTTTTATGATTTTTTATTTTTTATTTAATTTTTTTTGTTATCATGAAAAAAAACTTTTGCTGGTTTTTTACAAAACCTATTTGGACTATGTAAATTATATAAACATTGATTACTTAAGTTTAAAAATCAGGTTAAAAATTTTGTGTTTTTGAAAAAAAAAACAATTTTTTGCACTTTTTTTTTAAAAATTAAAAAAACGGCTGCAAAGAATTTTTTCAAAACTTGATAGAATCACGTAAATGTTAATACGCGTCGATTGACACCTTGTTCAAAAAAATCGTACGTTCGCGAGGTATAACGCATGACAGAAATGACCTTCAAACGGGCAAAACAGCAAACTCCCCCGACCGAAGTTTCCCAAAAACTAATCAGCTCTTCAGATTGCAAAGACGCTTCGATTGATACCTCAACGAAGCTGATACGACTTTGTTTACGTGAGTTATGCTCGTAGAAAAAAGTGTCCACGAACGTACATATGTACGTACGTACATACACACACACATACATCTCCCTTTCTAAAAACACTTTATATATACTCTATAGACCTCAAAACGTAAAGATATGTTGAAAATTTCAATTTCGATTTTCGAGGCGATTACAAGAACTTCCCATATACTGGGAAGTTAAAAAATCATTAAAAGTCATCATGACCTTCAAGATCATCTAAGTAATTGACTATATCTCGCAAACCAAATATAATATTTGCATCATTAAGATATCAAGCCACGCGTATTTACATTTTTGTGATGTTTTTAAATTTATAAAAAAAATCGTTGGAATCGTTTTTTAATTTAATAAAATAATTGCGAAAAATTAGGGTTTTTTCATTATAAAAACTTTTCTCGTTTCCCAAATGATTATGCAAAGGTTAAAAAGTTGTATGTAGATAAATGCAGGAAAAATTCAGGAATTAATGTGGCAAATTCAAAAATCTAGGATGCATATAATATGACAAAATATGATTTTTTTTCGCTGCTCACTGAACCAGCCGCTCTACTCTTATACATATTTGCAAACCATTGCTATGTATAGTGCTCACTTTGAATTTTAAGACAAACTTCCGTTCGCTTTTTTGTTCGGTACGCTTTTTCTGGGCTCACTCTTCTCGTTCACTTTTCGTTAGAATTTCTGTAAAGGAAGCTAGACTTCCAATAAATTTTCTACCTGATTTGCAGTAATAAATGTTTATAAATTTTTTAAATCCTTATCAGTTTTTGTAGAGCAGCATTCAAAACTTTTTTCCATGATTACAAAAAAAATTAAATTAAAAATAAAAAATCATTCAAAGTCACCATGTAAAAAGTGTTCATACGAATGATATAACCTGATAATACTTATTCTAAAGACAATGTTGTTAAGTTAATCAAAGTTTATTAATATTTGCGGAATTTGAGCAGATTTTGAATACTTTTCACAGTACCGTGTTTCAATTTTAACATTAAAAAAACTGCTTAAATTTTGAAAACCAAAAAAAAACAATCAAATTTGCATTGGTGGTAATCAACGCTTTGAGGTCAATACTTTGCCAGATCATATGCTTTAAAAAGCTTTCATAAAATAAAAAATTGAAGATTTAGTAGTTTTGTTCGTACAGTTTGAATTATTTTCTCCATCGTCATTTGTAATACATTTTAATATCATATTACATTGCCTGCATATTTCCAAGACCAACTGAAAATAAGAAATAATTATTAGTCTCATTGATGTAAAATCGTGAAAAAATACAAATTCAGTGATTATGCCGAAGGCATGGCAATTTTGAATGCAACTATTCAAAACTGCATTCATTTTTGTCAGCGCTCTTTCGTCCTTCAAGCATCGATATGAAAATAACAAATAAAGTAGTAAAGGCTTTGTAACCTGCTCACCCACGCACCCTCACCCCCGATTCATCCGCGTGAATATTCAATTAAACCAATACACCCCCCATACACCAAAAGCCTTATGTAATCAATGGACGCTCCCGTAAATGATATGATTAAAATTAACTCATTCCAATTACTGTAATGAGTACCTCTCAATATTATTATTCAAAGACGTATTATTTTCATAATTATTTTTGTGTATAATATTTTTAATATTTGTGTAGATATTACTGGGAAGTTGACCGTGTGGACCTTAAGGGTTGCACCTCGCGGCTTGTTGGATGTCTTTTTAATCTTGTAACTATTTAATTATTGATACCACGTGAAAGTTATGTATGGACAACTTGCTGCAAATTTGTCATACACAATTTTCTTGTGGGAGCCATGGTTTCTGAGATATGGAAGTGTCCCACTTTCTTTTGTTTTTAAGATGGGACCCAGAAGATTGGAGCTGCGACCCCAGAGACTTGGACTTAAGCTAACTATAGAATTGGCCACACATTGCAATAAAAATCAGCCTGCCGGCGCAAAACGCATGGTCAAACTCCCATTTGGCTGGACCATAGAACCGTTGTTATTAAAAAATAGCTTTAAACAAAAACAATATAAATTTATAGAATTCCAAACGTATATAATCAGTAAAATCTTTATAAAATTAAATCTTTTTAAAATGAAACACTTGATTTTTTCATACATATAATCAGGTTTGGAAGAATGGCAGTAGTGACGCTAGGGCAGTTAGTAATTAAATATTGTTATAAATAATTAAATATTGTTCATAATAATCAAATATTGTTAGTTTTAGTTTGATAAAGTAAATTACAATTATAATTATTTGATAATGATCAAACATTCTTAATAACGGATGATTATCATTAATAAGAAGTCAATATCCTCAATAACGAATAATAATTGCTAATAATGGTTGAATATTCTTTATAACAAAAAAATGTCGTTGATAATAATGAAACGTGCTAGCAATAATGTAAACTAATGATGATTTGA
The DNA here is from genome assembly GCA_963942545.1 of Oxycera nigricornis. NCBI lineage: Eukaryota > Metazoa > Arthropoda > Insecta > Diptera > Stratiomyidae > Oxycera > Oxycera nigricornis. The sequence goes on from OZ012659.1 coordinate 40,196,276, forward strand.
AGAAATTGGATGTGAGGATACTGTTTGGTACGAAAAAATCAACCATGTTTTTTGCAATTTAAGGTTGGTTTCTTATTACGCAACTAATACATGAATATTATCTTTAAAAAAACATCCCGAAGTAAAAGTATAATGTACGTTTAACATTTGAAAAACAAGCAATAACACAGAGCCTGGTTGGAGTAGAAGTTGTTGATAGTAAAATTTACTTGTGACTTGCACGTATACGATCCCTTTTTTTAGTTTTATAGGCACATGTAAATTGTTTTTATGCAAAAATATTGTTATTTTATATTTTGATACGTCTTATGTTATGTTGAGTTCTCACAAAATTTTAAATCCTATTCAAGTGTAGCTGCTTTGGATAGGATGATTTATGTTATGAGAGCGTCGTTGACTTCTTCTATTTATTTTTTTATAATAATAATAATTATTAATAATAAAAACAAATCACTGTTCCTTTATACACCCCACTGAGAAGTTGGTGGTTGCAGTGGGTGGCCCTCCAGGATCACGTCTAGACCACTATTTTAAGCTGTATTGCGACGACCATTTGTCAATTTCCTATTCGATTTGTGGCCACAATATTTTAAAGAATTCCTGAATACCCTCAAATGAGTCTTATTTTCGTTGATTTCTAGGCTCTTTCCTCAAAGCACAAGAGAAGACGGTTAAGATCCAATTCTATTTGTTTTGCAGCAGACAGAGGATTCATTTTGCAGCAGTGGACAATATGTACGGGGCTGATGTTCAGCATTTTTTTCTTCAAGAAGTTGAAGATTGTGGCGTGGTCTTCCACTTCCGAACAATGGATAAGTGACCTATCGTCATTTGCGTTTTATGCAACATTTAAGTCAGTTTTTTATTTTGTCTAATTTTTTCACTTTTGTTCCTAGTTTCAACATAATACTCCCACAAAGTATCTACCATTTCTATTCTAATTCTCCAAGGCTCTGACTTTGTTTCTTGAATCCATTTTCAAGTGAAGTAAGTTATTAGCTGACAGTGGTTTCCGATTTATTGTCGTAATCTTGCCATTGTTGCCGTCGATTAACTATCGTTGTTCAAAATCAAAAAATATGAGATGTATTTGAATTTTTTTTGAAACGGTAAGGGATTTAAAGCACAGTACAATATTGGTGGCATAATTAAAAAATCTTTCAACAAATAAAGTAATTTCTATCAATTATTTAACAGTTTTCGCTAACTGTTGTATCTCCTGCTCCTAAGTTTCATGCATCAATATACACGAAAGTTATTACTGCTTTGTACCAGTTCAATCTACCCAATTAAATGTTGCCAACGCGTGTACCCACGGAGTCAAGCTGTTTCAACATTCTGCAAATGGTTGATGTTCATTAAACAGTACTTGGTTTTGAATTGAAACTGGTCAAGCAAACTGACAATCGTATCTTCATACCCAAGAGACACATGTGAAAAATTCACAACTACAGAGCAAGAAGTTCTCAACAAACAGATCCATACCTAATAACTATGGAAAGTGGTAAGAACAACAAAATCTTAGAGAAAAGAATTTTCATGGTGATTTGCTCTGATAAAAAAGCATAGTTGTTGAATGAATAATTGCGTTGAGGTGCCAGTGCGTGGCGGAATAATCCGGTGAGACCCAGATATGTTTGCCCATACTCGTATATCGTATAGTTATGCAAATCGAGAAACACTTTAGCGTGCGAAAGGTAACGTATGGCTAATGGTGCGTAACATTTAGAAAATCGTTTATTGGCACTCGTTAGATGCTATGAGCGCCACATGTTAGGTTTTTTTTGGAAATTGAAGAGATATTGAATGCATAAACTCTTTTGGAAGATACTGATTTGTTGCTGTGCCGATGAGCAGAAATGAATAAATATGCACCGTGAATCTTAAGGTCAAAAAGTCAAATATATGATGATATTCTTTTTACTTATATACCGAAACAAGTAACGGAAATTAGTATCCTAGCGAGTTGAATGATTTTAGTTTATTTTTCATCTCTATCTTTTTCACACCAGTCATCCAATAGCCACGATGAAGGTTTAAAAATTCAAATAAGATAAAATAAGGGGCAGTAAAAAAACGAAGAGTATAGATTTGGACGATTTTTTAGAAGACCAAAGCCTAGATGACTTTGGGTTGTTGGCATTCGCAGCTGTCAAGAATGGAATAAGACATCTCAGTGAACTCACCCGATTATATGTATGTAAGAGGTAATTTCCGCAGATTTATGACATCTAACCTAAAAAAGAAAGTATTTTGCATCCAATTAACAAGGTAACACGAGTTGCTTTAGTCACTGATAAACTTTATAGCATAAAACTCAAGGCCTACAATCCGCGTATAAGCAAATAATTAACATTTTCGTTTAAACTTTCATTTTTTTCTCCTTGAATTATCAGTATCTTCTTTTGAATTTTAATTTAAATTATATATTTTATGCTCCCGGAAATAATACAATCACACTAAAGTCCACTCGATTTCGATCGCCATAATCAAATGTCAAAGATTGAGGTAAATAACCGCAATCAGAGTCACGGCAAGCATTCAATAACAACTTTGAAGTCATTTAAACCGCAAAACTGAACTGCTTCATGGTAAATGGATGCGAGGCGTTGATGTATTCACGATCATATTTTACAACAGAGATTTTTTTAATTTAAAGACAAGTTTTATAGACATTAAAATATCTATTTAATCAATAAATTAAAATTTAATTAGAAAATATAATGATGTTTCAATATCCCAAATTTTTCAATTTTTATATTAAGGAGAGCATAAGAAGATAAATTTGCGCTCGTAATATGTTTATTTCTTTACAGTTGAAAAATATTAATATACTCAAATAATTTTATGTCAATGATGACATATTTGACAACATCTTTTGAATTATTATTTTCAAATTGAGAATAATAAACAAAAGTGTCTTCGACACGTGGCATTTTTATCACTCAAAACAAAGCAGCGACATTAAATCGTAAACAGATAATATCGCCTCAATAAAACCAGTAAAAATGCTAATGGCACGATAAAACAGTTCAATCTAACCCCAATGCGTGCATTTGTACTAAAACAAATGTCCACAGCGCAGCTGGTTTATCTTTTTTTCTTTGATCTACTCGTGTCACCACCATCAGCAAACGTTCCTATATATAATCGCGAAAACAAACTCCCTCGTCTTGGACCAAATCCAAAGCAAAAACAAAAAATCATTTCATTCACCCTGTTTTCCTCATCAATCTGCTACTTCCAACTATTCCGGAAGAAGTCAACGTGAATCAAGCATCCTCGCTAGCCAAAGAAAAATCCATTGAGAGCCATCATCAGATACATCTGATTGGTCTAGGTCAAGATGCAAAGGAATCGTTTTACATCATCAACACCTAGCTCAATTAATTCACGTTGAAAAACACCACATGTTTCAGATTTTTCCGCAAAATAACAAAACAAATCAAACATGTTTAACGACCACAAGATACACTCGCTGGTACTACATCCGTTGAAGCAAGAAAGATTGTTTGATATCTGGATTTCGAGTGGGAACTGGATGAAACCAGCTTCGTCCCGTGTTGAAATCTTTATACATTATCTCGCTGTTTATGACCCATGACCAATCTGATGAGATTAATTGAATCAGTGTATTCAACATGATGCTAGTTGAGATATAAAGCCATACGCATGCCAATTTAGGTTGTCATAAAAGATTCTTTGATGGGATGTTCATAATTTCTTAACCCACTGATAATCAATCGTATCAGGCTACGCATTTATACCGGATCCACCTTAATTAATTGCGTAGGGCAGAGAGCACAGGCTGGAAGTGTCAGTTATAATCATGCTACCCAACGTTTTGGCGAGGAAGTATCAAATTCTTTGTTATCTCATGGGTGTATCTGTGTCATAGATTCCCCCAGGCAGTGCTATATTCAAATAAGCTTCCTGTGATACTACCAGTGTTCAGCGGAAGAAAAAATTCTATTTTTAAAACTGCTGTGGAGCTTGTTGGAAGGGTGTTGAAAGGGGTGAAATTAAAGTCATATTAAATAATACTATCAATAAAACATTTTCGGCGAAATATTTGAAAAACCACGGATCATTGTTGTTTATTTTTCGACATATAAGGTTTAAATTGCATGAAAACTACGCTGATAAAATTATCAGTATATGTTTGTCACGCAAACTTTGTAGCTCCGAAAGAATTTTTTATTTGATAGCAAGAGGATACCGTTTTCGTTTTGGTATTTTCATATTTTTGGAACGTGAGCAAATAAATTTTAGCTTGAAATGTCATTAGGATGGCACCAATTTTTTTTTCATTTTGCCTATCAAAATTGGTTGACGCAAATGTGACCCAATTAGCATAGAACTGGGGGGGGGGGGGATCCGTCGTTTTTGTAGTACGTTGATCTCAGTTGTTTATGTTGACTTGTGCGAGTATGTATGAAAAGAGTAATACAAATGATACAAAAATATTTAGTCATCAGAAAAAAACTTCAATGTCTTTATTCAATAACGAAATCTAAAAAAGAACATGTAAATTCCCTCAAAAATGAAAAACAAACAATATTTTTGGTATAAAAAATTTATTGAATATTTCCAATTGTTTTATATCTGTACGTATATACGCATCACTTATCTGAATCGCCTTTTCAAACTATAGTGCGTAACATATTACGATGGCAGTGCTTAAAAACGCCAAATGTCAACTTGCTTATTCACTTGTGGCAGCACTTTTAATTGGCACACAACTGAATGACACATATTAATTATATATCTTGAAAGGAATCCATGAATTGCGTTTTTCACTTAAAAATGAATTGTGTTTTTCTCTTAAAATGCATTTGTCATGCGCCTCTCCCCTCTTCGAGACACAATAGCTTCCGCCAGTGTAAAGTGATCAAAAAAATTGTCTTAATAAAGATTCCAAACGTGTTTTGCATTAAACGTGAAAATAAAGAAGTCGTGGCGCTCGAAAGATAGTCCCCTCTTTTTGGGTGTCGTTTTTGGTTTGTAACTTTTTTATTATTGACACCACATAGAAGTGATGTGTGCACGACTTGTTACAAATTTAATTTTCTGTCTGTCGTACACAATTTTCTTCTGGGAGTTTTTAAGATGGAGCTCAGAGGATTGGAGCTGGGACCGTTGAAACTTGAGCTTAAGCTAACTATAGAATTGGTCACACATTGCAATAAAAACCTGCCTGCACCCTAAAATGCACGGTTTACGACAAAATTCGGACCATTTTACTGGACTAATTAGGAATTCTTAGAACGAATCGCCTTATTTTGTCGAATGACTGACATAGGTTCCGCTGCCACCATTGTAGCATATGCATGCATCCTTTCATTCGCAAAACATAACAACAGTTTGCTGTCTGAGTGTACTCCACAATTAGAAATGGAATAGTTTTAATGGTAGATGAATAACGAAAAATTTGTGTCTCAAAATTTTAGAAATGATAAAAATTCAACTTTTTCACACAGTTGGTTAGCCAATGACTCAACTTTAAGTCGAAATCTTCATTTTAAAATTTAAAAAATGTAGCATGTACGAGGAAATCATGATTTTATAAGCCCTCTTGTCAAGACAGCCATTAAAACTGAAAGTACTGCTTTGAAGGCATATCACGTTTCATTTGAGCTTTAAAATATTGTTTTCAACATGTCAACGCACATTAGTGCTGCAACTTAAAATAAACGCAATCTCATGTAAGACCCACTATTAAATAACCGAGAAAATAAAATGTTTTATTTAAAAATTTCTCGTAATTCGACACGTTTCCAGAAAACAAACAAATAACTATATACTTTAGCATTTTTCAAACGTTCAGTCATTAAATTCAATATAATTTACTCGAACAGCAGTTCAGTAGTTCAAGAGCACGAGCTAAAAAGTATTTGGAGCGTAAATAAATACAAAAAAATGAAGTGAATATTTACTCATTAACACTCACTTATCGACTTATCGACCAAAGCCACTTTACAACAAGCCGTGCTATTTTCCATTGCATCAATTAAATGTGATTTTTCATGCTGATAAGCTTTTTTTGTAAAATAACAAAGTAAAATAAAAGATTGTAATTCGCACAATGCGATTTGCTAAAGTGTCACGTGGAACAGGTTTAATGTTAAATAGTCGCGGAAATTGTAATTTAGTGAAGGCTTTGTCATTGGTCTTCGAACATAATTACAAAATAAATTTTATAATTGTTTTAAACATTCTGCTTGTGTCTTTTAATTTACCTGTTTTCCTTGAAGTTATTTTACGTTTCAAGAACATCTAAATAGAAATTTACACCTTTAAAACAACAAAATTATAAATAATTGATAATTAAAGCAATGATATAGCTGAAACTAATCAAAATCATCATGCAAGGCTTTTAATTTCAAATTTACCCGAGAATTCAATTTACTTTTCAAGGTATGCACAGCTGAAAGTGATCTTAGTCCGTACAAATATCAGGCAGCCCTACATGATTCTGAAGAATATTCAAATAAATATTATCTGATTGAAAAACTTTATTTATACTTAGCTTATTTGACTAAGATGAACAATTTAACTAAATGAACGAAATTGGAGCAACTGCTGTATATTTTCAGAAATGGTCTTTTGCTCGATGGAAGCATAAAATTATAAAGCTATTTAGCATGTGATTTTTTTGAATAATAAGTGGTTAATAATATAATGTGTGTAGAAGTATCAATTAGATAGATTCTTTTATCCGTAACTGTAATATTTGAGTGAAGAAAAAATCTTACCCGACACTTGTTATTACTGCTAGTTTTTTACCATGGTCGCGCAATCGTTGAGAACACGTGTAAGAAGCATGGAAATTCTAGTCATGGAATCTTCTGAATATCATTTAATGCGAATATGTAACGCATTGTTGTACTGATCACTTTAGTACCTGCTACTGCCATCCGAAAGCAGGATAATGTAACCGTACCACCGAGACAGCTTAGGTGCAGTGTCTTCAGCTCGCCAAGGCTCGATTAAAGATCGTTACAACTGATAATGAACTGAGTAAGGTATACCAAAAATAATGGGACAGCTTTGTCCTACATAAATATAACAGATCTATCTTGGGTGACATCATGGAACCGTTTTCGCGCTTCCAAGAATATGTATGTGCGCTTCAATAAAGGTTGTCATGATATTAATGAGAAAATACCTATTTAAACCAACATTGAAACGACACTAACAAGTTTTAAATGCATAGTGAAAGCGTGGTTCGTATCTTAGTAAAGAAAAGGTTTTTAAAGAAAATTAATGCGTCGTAGTTACTTATCTTACATATATGTATTAACAGAAAATTAGAAAAAAGTGGGCTTGATGCTTCAAGCCGACTAAGATTAATACTCATCCCTAGAAAACCTAGCTAGGTTTTCTCCTTCAGGGCTTAGATTAAATACTCTAACGTCTCTTAAAGCAATCAATTCATTAATTGATTGGCAACGCAAAGCACACAACATAATAAATAATCTGTTGATGGAACTTTTCTATATTCTCAATTCTCAACAAAATGTTCCCTCCGAAGAGATACTTCTCATGATGAGTCCCCCGCCGAAAATTTTCTCTGTCAACCAGTGCCACACTTCTGTGTTGAGCTGGTGCTTACTGGAACTTTGTTCCCAGTGGAGCAGTGATCATAACTTCACGCTCCCACTGAAGTCCTTACAGGGGCATTCGAATTTTCGGTGCAGTTATGCGAAGCCTATTCAGGTGATATCTTTTGCATTTAGAAGAATGTAGGCAAATAGGTACTTGATACATCAGACATCACGTCATTTCATAACTGGAAGCAAATGTTAAGTGTTTAACTGTTAAAGTTTAGCATTTATTAAAAAAAAAGAATCGAGACAGTAGTAGTGGAACGGAGATAACGATGACAAAACAAGAGTGCCACAATCCTTCAACGGTAATACAGAATAACCATAAAATTCTCCAGCAGCACCTGTGAACATAGGTGTCCCTGTCTATTCTACTTCACCAACATTTGAACAAGCTTGTACAAAGAAAATCAACTCCGATATTACAACAAATTATGGCTGCCACGAAAATGATCTGGGTGGTTTTTTGGGCTAGCTACCAAACTATTAATGGTTAATAAAAAGGAGACAAAATCCATGATTCCCGCCAAAGAATGACGATTTTGAAACTGATGTATAGCATTTGCAGAGAAAATTCAATCAATCTGCACAATGGCTCCCTTGAGGCGATAATCTTGACTGACTTGAGGCGAAAATTCTAACTCTAACAGACTACATCGAGAAACACCAGCCACCCACTATTAGTGACTTTCTTTGATATCGTTAACCACTCCACTGTGGAGTAGAGTAAAGAATTGAAATCAAATATATGAATAGGGTGAATTAGGAGGAAAATTGTATAGTATTGGTATAAGATAAGTTAGTCGAGAGCAATTATGTAGGCAGGATGATAAGTACCCATGTTTGCCGACTGATGTAGTTTCCACTGACGCAAAATGTGTATACTATTATTTAACCCCATTTTTCAAACGATGACTGCCAAAATTTCACACTGATTAATCAATCAGGTTTGTTTTGATAGCAGTTGAAGTAGTCAAATTCGTGTTTCGATTTTTTTTTGGATGGAAAGACCTGTGAGGAAATAAAAGTGAACTTGCATGTTGTTTATAAGAATCACGCGTCTTCGATGATTACCATCAAGTATTGGTTTAAGGAATTCAAGCGGGGCCAAACATCCATTTTTGATAAAGAGCGACCAGGTCGTCCGATTGAGGTGACTATGGAAGATATGTTTAACAGAATCTATGATGTCGTGTGCTGGGTGAAAATTAGAGAGATTGTTGACAGTGGCATCTTAATCGAATGCATGCAAAATATACTACACGCGAAATTGGGCATGAGAAAGCTATCGGCGGAATGGGTCCCGCGTTTGCTCACAGTGGAGCAAAAACGGAACCTCATAAACATTTCAAACTACTGTTTAGACATGTTTAAACACAATCCGAAAGAGCTTCTACGATGTTTTGTGACTGCCGACGAAACATGAATCCATCGCTATACGCCAGTAATGAAAGAACATTCAAAACAGTGAACTTCACCCCGCGAACCTGCTTCAAGGAGGGCGAAAACGGTTCCATCAACTAGAGAGGTCATGGACACCGTTTTTTTGGAATTCTCGAGGCATCATCTTCACCGAATATTTGGAGAAGGGAAGGTCGATCATGAGGCAGTACTATAATGATTTATTGAACCGATTCGATGCTTAATGGAGAACTAAATGACCTCATTTGGCCAAAAATGGCTGTTTCACTATAATCTCATTCATTCGTCTGCTGCTTCAACCACAGAATTTTCTAGATTTGGCCCCATACAATTTCTTTTTGTTTCCAAACATGAAAAACTGGCTTGATCGAAAGCGATTCACATCAAACAAAGAAATCCTCGCCGCAGCAGAGGTCTTTTTTGCGGAATTTGGCGGACAATATTTTTCGATGGCTTGAAACAGTTAGAATATCGCTGGAATAAATGTTTCCAGCTGAAAGACGACTTTATTGAGAAATAAATAAAAAAGATAAAAAAAACAAATCCGTTTTCTTGCCTACAACGGGTACTTGTTATACAGCTCTCGTAAATAGCGCCAAGCCAACACCAAAAGCAACAGCAACAACAAAATCGGAAGGCAATCAACTAATTTATTATGAAGAACGCGGAGGCAAATGAGCTAGAAAATGTGTATGCACGCATTCACATGACAAACAAGATCCTGGCAGACATGCAAGAGAAAGAAAGCGATTCAAGTTGGCAAGTTAAACTACCACCTGATGGCGATCGGAAATCGTCACAACTGGACAGAACGGTGGAACAACGGAGTGCCGGTTCATCAGCCCCCGCAATTTATGTATAATGGAATAAAATACGTTCTTATCAAAACCAGCAACGGTGCGACAACGATTAGGTGAGTTTTGTATGAACGAAAGGCGATGTAATCAAAAACCAATTATCGGCTTTCCTTTTCGCTGCCTTCTTCAAGCAATAAAGTTCTTTTTCACGATAATTAATATGCAGGTGTTTATGCTGCACGATCACTGACCAATTAATTGAGGGTTTTTGGTTTTGGAGTCAATGTAGTTAATCAGTCTTAAATAAATTTATCTTGCCTACTAATAGTAGTGACTGTTTTCTTCATACTGAATCTAACTTTCTACGATAAATGCATTTGCCATATTATTTGCAACTTTAAATATTTGCTCTATGCTACGAGTCTTAGTAGAGTGGGCTCAACAAAAATAAAGTTGGCTTCGTATATATGAATCAGCCCTTCGGATGGTTTCCACTCTTCTTGAGTTATTTTCACCTGGATTGAAAATTGTTCGAAATTTATTTTTTCATTAATCAATTAATACAAAAATATTTGTCAATATATTCTAGTTTGATTTTACTTCCCCACCACTTCCTTGAAACAAATTTGAGTATCCTTCTATAGGTTATATCCCGGGTAAGCCTCCTCGCTTACTGCTAAACATTATTTCGAGAACAAGCATAACACCAGAAATCAAATAGATAAAAAAGTATTAACCCTAACTTAGCAGCTTTTTGCTAAATGCAGTCCTTTTTAATGGTAGCATAACAATGACCCCCGAAGGCATCTTTAATAAGAGTAATGTTGTCCACATAGGAAAGAATATATTTTTTCATTACTAGATGATGTCCTTGCAGTAACTCCTTTATTTTTACGCATACATGGACGCTTATGTTGGATTCATAATCAGCATACTAAATATCCTTGATCACAAAGAAAATTCACAAATATCTATAACTGAACCCATGCAAATCTATTATTTTTGCCCAATGCGTCGAAAATCTCGATCAGCTACAAAACTGTTCCAAAGCATGTTCAGTAATTGCATGAATCCTTGGCAATCGATTCATATTTGAATTTTATTACATACATGCCGCAAGACAACATGCTGGAATAAATATCGACTGGATCATTAACCAAAAAGACCCAAGATTCTCACCCTATTAATAGGGCTGCGCACTTAGCCTAGGCCAAGACTCGAACCTAAGTTTAGTGTATTTAAAAATTTTGTAGTCATTCTTAATTTTATTTTGTAATTGGTTAAACAGGCTTATTGTTTGTCATGCACTTCAAAAAGCTGAGTACATATTTTGTGAAAAAATATTTTAAGGTATTGCAAAAAGAAACTAATTTCTGTTGAAGCTCAAATTATACTAATGATGCGGCAATTTTTCAAAAAAAAATTGTTATGCCCGTCCGTTGGTCTGTCTGTCAGCAAACTCTAGTCTCTTGGAAATAATAAGTAGGCTGTTTCCCGTCAAACGAGTATAGTCATCTGGTCTTTTGGTCCTAAATATAATCTTATCACATGGCCGATATATGCTCTGTACATGGCTGTTGCGACTATCTTTTATGTATAGGTTGGCAATTCGCCAATCATTTGCTCGCACAACCATCAGCGCCAGGTGAGAAGAGAATTGGTTCCGGAGTGAACGACAATGCAGGGTTCATTGCTAATATTCACCTGGTTCCGCTAGTCGAGACGGGGTGCGATTCGAGTCTTTTTATTGTTTGTTTAAGTGTGCACATGAGGTCCAATTTTCAGATGTGTCAGCTTAATACTCTCAAGCAGACGAGTGATAAATTGCTTATAAACAAAATGGTTTAAGTTTAGATTTGTTGAAAATGTCGATGATTGATATCGCACATGTTTGGGCAGAAGACGCGTCTGTATATACTCGTATGTGAAATTGCCAGGTGTAAGGAATGTTCAGAATAATAAAGGACATGCTACTTTTATTTTGAATATGAAATTTATTATGAAGAAAGCGTTGACATTGAACATCACCACAATTCAAAAAATGTCTAATTTTTGGACAAACAGCAGTTGTAATCATCATTCAAAGATAAATTTTAGAAACGGAAAAATAAAAGCACCCTGCCTAATCAACAGAGAAGGTGTGATTTCAGCGTGAAAGCGATGACCTCCTCTTCAGGTTATGCCTCAGCAGCCCTCGCCAGAGCAGTACGATTGCTTTGTTCATAGCCTCAACTTGAAATTTGTACAGTTGTAAAAGTTGTAAGTTTTTGATTGTGATGAACCTCCTGAGCGGTCGGACAGCTATCCTTCTATAGCATACTCCTCCACCTAGAGTTGAAACCGATCGCAATGCTATTGAGTATCTGAAGAGAATGCCAACTCTCTCTTACCAAAACCGCTCATTTCTCCATTGATCGTGGTGGCGTCAGACGTCATTCTGGAAATAGAACATCCATTTTGCAGTAATATATATTACTAAATAGCTGACCAACAAAACCTAAGTGAAGGAAAAAGTCCGACCGCTCAACAGGTCTATTATAATGAAAAAACTAGCAAAATCGTCTTAATAATTGAGTATAGTTAACAGTTCTCTAATTGAAATGGATCGATTTATGCCCAGTAAAACTATTGAATTTTGAGCACAAAGAAGTTAAATCACATTTCATCATCGACCAGAGAAAACCAAAATCACTGTCAGCTTGAAATTCAGGAAAATCATGGATAAAGTAAGCTTTTTTTCAACTGTCTTCAGCTCTACATAACAATATTGGTGAAAAATGTGCGACCCTTGAGGCCCAGACGACTAACTTTCTATTATTAAACATTATTATTCTAAATTAATATAATTACTTTTATTATTTTTATCAATTTTTTATCTAACCATAAAAGCTTTGGTAGAGGAAGACGTCTCCGCCACCTGGTCATCCTCTACCAAAGCCTCGGCAACCTCGTCCTCTTCGTCCTCGTCATCCTTCTTGTCTTCCACTTGGTCCTCAACCTCGTTCTCCATCTCGGCCTCGAAATCCACAACTATTATTGAGGGTATTTAATTATTATTTACAATAATCATTCGTTATCAAGAATGTTTGACCGTTAATGAATAATTATAATTGACTTTATATATACAATATCAAATTATAACTAATATTATTTGATTGTTATTAGCAATATTAAACTATTTATATTTTTATTAAACTATTTATTAACTGCATTAGCGTCTCTACTCCCATTCACCCAAACCTGATGATATAAGCTTGGAATTTCATAAATTAATCTTTATTTTTTTTGAAATAACATTTTTTAAAAATTTGATCACAATTTTGCTAAAACGCACAATAATAACAACATTACAATGAACTTATTTGGTATTTGCACGAATTAATAGTGCGTATCAACAGTTTAAAAATAAGCAATTTTTAGTCGTTCTTCCAGTATTTTCGTCCTAAATAAAAAAACGGCTTTACCGATTTTGCTGAAAACTCATTCAGTTTTAAGTTACGTAATTACGCGTCGTTTGAAACCGGTCCTACGTCAATACGATCTTTGGTTCTCGAGATAATCGAGACGAAAAATAATTCCGAACGCTCATACGTACATACGCACATCCGCACATGCGCCATACGCACAACCGCACATACGTACATACACACTCACATACATCTTTCTAAAAACGATGGATTTGGATTCTAGAGACCTTAAAACGTGGAGATATGTCAAAATTTGGGATTCGCAAAATCGACCCCATTACAACAACTTCCCATAGGGAACTGGGAAGTTAATAAAGTACCATCACGTATCAGTGCTTCTTGTTGTGTCTATAAAAATTTCACCCATACTTCAACTTCGTTTTCATAAATGAAAATACAGACGCACCTACAAAACGCATCGCCTAATACTAAAATAGCTGTTTTGACGAATCGAATCATTTCCATTTTTATGTAGCAAACAAATAAATTATAGCAGCCAATTGCCTTTTTGGCAGTAACATAAATGAGTTTATTTTCAATTGGGCAACCTGAATAACACTACGCAATTATACCAGCAATGGTTGACATAATCCTGTCAGACGCTGTTACATGTGTATTTAAAATTTACAATTACAATTTGAAGTAGATCATATTTACACATATCTGAAAAGTATTCCGGAGATTCAAGAAGGACACACGACTGTATTAAATTTCAGGTACGGAGCCTAATTTTGATTGTAGAATTTTTGTCCCAAATATACAATTATACAATTATATTTTTTTCATTTTTTTTCAGTTCTCGAAATTTGGAATACTTTTGTTTTTCTCTGGGATAGAAAATTGTGTTTTTGCTAAAAATGATCAAGAAATAAGTGGCTCCAGTTGCAGTTTTGCTTAAAGTAACAGATTTAAGCTTTTTGGTTGTTGTAAAAATTTAGTCTTTTTTCAATTTTTGGAAAATATAATACAACCAAACTTGTAGAAAAGTATTATAAAACCGGAAGAAAGTTTCTTCTCATATGCATAACTTTTTTTCAATTTTGATTAAGCCAACCGATGAAAATACGTATCTAATTCTGGACAAATTCGAGTCTAAGACTTCTCGAACAGTGAAAAAACGTAAGTTAACAAACTAGATATGTGGGTAGTGTTGAAAAATGAAAACAATATAACTTTCACTGCAGAGGCTTTGAATATGAAACCATATAATAAATATAATAACAGATTCTTTGCAAATTAAAAAACATACCAGAAAAAACTAGTGTGGTTTCTAAATTAAGAACGAAAAAAATGGCTGATTTCTTTGGACTCACAGAAAATGCATTGAAACTTACTGTTATTTCAACGCAGTGTAACACGTTGTAGATTCCAAATCCAATGTTGTCTGCTACTTTGGATGGTCTACATATGTATGTATTCATATTGAGTCCAAGCTTGATATAACTATATCGTGTCTTTACATAATATCTGCGGTCGGGCTTATTCTGATACTATGTTGCATTCTGTACGAAACACGAATGTGTTAATCTGCATATTTGATTGTAATGCGTTATTAATATGATCATTGTGGTAGACATTTCCACAGCTTTTGTAATGGCACCGGTGTATGGCAGATTGTTAGCTTGTTATGTGGGAAGTTCTTGTACTCGCCTCGAAAACCGAAATTGAAATTTTCAACATATCTTTACGTTTTGAGGTCTTTACAGTATACTTTAAGTGTTTTTAGAAAGTAGTATGCAAGTGTGTGTGTGTATGTACGTACGTACGTACGTGCGTTCGTGGATTGTTTTTTCTACGAGCATAACTCACGTAAAGGTGTCAATCGAAGCGTCTTTGCAATCTTAAAAGCTGATAAGTTTTTGGGTCACTTCGGTCAGGGGGGTTTGTTGTTTTGACTCTTTGAAGGTCAGTTCTGTCATGTACTATATCGCACGAACCAAACATACGATTTGCATTTTTAAGGTGTCAATCGACGCGTATTAACATTTCTTATTCTATTAAATTTCCCAAAAAAAACATTGTAGCCGTTTTTTAATTTATTTAAAAATTACAAAATGTTAGGTTTTTTTCATAAACAATAAATTTTTAACCTAATTTACGAAACACAGCAATCAATGTTTATAAAATTTATATACTCCAAACAGTTTTTGTAAAAAAACCAGCAAAATTTTTCCTCATGATTACCAAAAAAATTGAAGTAAAAATAAAAAATCACTTTCAAGGTCGTTTATGTCATTCACTATATCTCACGAACCAAATATAATATTTGCATCAATAAGGTGTCGATGTGTATGAACATTTTTGGAATGTTTTAAACTTTATAAAAAAATCATTGAAGCCGTATTTTAATTAAGTAAAAGAAAATGCGAAAAATTGGGGGTTTTTCATAAAAATAAATTTTTAACCTGATTTGCACAGCACAGTAATAAATGTTTATAAAATTTATACATTCTTATCAGTTTTTGAAGAGAAACCAGAAAAACTTTTTTCCATGATTATAAAAAAAAACAAATTAAAAAAAGGGTTCATACGAATGATATTACTTTATATCTTTTATTCTAAAGACATTGTTGTAAAGTCAATCAAAATTTATTAAAATTTGCATAATTTGAGCAGATTTTGAATAGTATTCACAGTGTTTTAATTTTAATAAAAAAACTGTTAAATTATGAAAACCAAAACAAAATCAATCAAATTTGCATTTGTGGTAATCAACGTTTTGAATGGAGAAATGTTTTGTAGTCAATACTTTGCAAGATCATATGCTTCAAAAAGCTTTCATCAAAAAAACATTGTAGTTTTCAGTAGTTATATTTTTTCGTAAGATTTCAATTACTTACTCCATCATCATTTGTAACACATTTTTCTTTTTACATGCAATGAAATGTTTTTGCAATAACAACTGAAAATAAGAAATAATGATGAGTCTCATTGATATAAAATCGTGAAAAACTACAAATTCAGTGATTCTACTAAAGTGATGGCAATTTTGAACGCAACTTTTCAAAATTGCGACAAAATCTCTTCAGTGGGCGTTATAACAAAAAATGCATTAATTTTTGCTAGCGCTTTTTTGTCCTTCAAGCATCGATATAAAAATAACAAATAACGTAGAAAAGGCTTTGTAAGCTTTCCCCCTCCGATGGATTCGCGTGAATATTCAATCAAACCAATCCACTCCCAATCCAAAAAAATCCTTACGTAATCAATAGACGTTCCCGTAGATGATACGATTGATATTAACTCATTCCAATTACTGCGATGAGTACCTCTCATTATTCTTATTCAAAATAGCATTATTTTCATTATTTTTAATTATATTTTTAATATCTGCATATCTCTGTATGTAAATATTACTGGGAAGATGACCGTGTGGACCTCAAGGGTCGCACCTCGCGGCTTGTTTCTTTTTATTGTGACCAAATATTTTATTTGCACGCCTAGCAAGTAGAATGCAGAAAATTTCGTATTAAATTCAAACAATTTAAGAAGAGCTCTATGCTTTGCAATCGACTTTTTTTATTTTGTTCTTACAAAATATGAATGCTATCACACCTTTTATCTTGAAAACAAACTTCCAGGCTATTTCGGAAATCTCATAATAAAATCAATATCATTTCGCTCACCTCAACAGCACGCCATGCTACGTTGCTAGTATGGATACTATCTAACACAAACACATAAATACACTATATTCACCATTTCTTTACACTTTTCATAAAATCAACAAACAATTCAACTGGAAAATGTATTTTCAACTAATTAGCTTCGGCTATAAAATTATCTCAAACTTTTGCTTAGACGCGCACGTCCATCAATCTTTCATTTATTCCGACAAATTGTTGAAACAACATTTTTTTGGAAACACTTCTCCCTCACATTTGCCAGAATTTTAATTCACCATTAAAATCGATCGATTGAAATATATAAGCGGTTTTCACATTGAATTTCAATTGAATTTTTAATACAATTATACATCCAGGACGCAAATATTTAGCGCATGTTGGTTAAATTTAGTTTTTCAACCTTCGTGAGAATTTCTTGGAGACGCTCTTCCAACCTGCAATTCACTCATACTACTCTTCCATTAAATTTTAATAATGTGGTATGACAAAGGTTCGGTTGATTCTGAAACAGGTGAACTTATTCAGAATAGTGTCAAGCCTTAAACTTGCACTCAATTTCGCCAAAAGGTTCAAGTTGATTGAACCAAACACACTTTTTACATTCCACGCACAAAAGGGAAGGAAATTCTATTTAGATTCTCAAATAGATAGATAGACATTTTGATCACAATACGCCACCAGAGAAAATGTTGACAAATTAACGTTTTAAAACCTGCTTTTGTTTGGCAACAGCACAACCACCGATCGAGATTTCAGCAATTACTAAACTCGCGAATAAATCCGCGAGACATTTGCTTAAATACCGAAAGTGGCGGTCGCGATAGTAGGAAGAAGGAGTTGCATCACCAACCAGAATCACAACATTCACCGTGGTAGCACCACCAGAAATGGTAAGAAGAGCCGTCGAGTGCCTTGGCAATGATGATGATAGGGGACTTGGGCGACCACGACGAAGAAGCCATCCGCGAAACTATCAGGGAGTCTACCACCCCGTTATTAGAACAAAAGAAAACCGCGCGCAAATCAAACAGTCAGCTCAGTACGACTGACTGAACTGAATCGCGAATCGAGTCACGATAGCTTGTGAATTCAAATTGCGAGAATAGAGTTGAGACTTCGCCACCAGCCCAGCTCAGATAGTACACGAAATACGCAACCCGACCACCTATTTTGCATACGAGAGAAATGCGCGAAACTGTCGATGTTTAAAAGTATCTTTTGGTTGCATACATATGTACGAGCGCTACGATTAAAGCTGCCGGCATCAAGTCGGCACGTTATCACCAAAATGCTGGATTGGTTAAGGGCTCACTCGCAAACTACTTGATGTTCTGGTAGTACTTCGTGTTCATAGCTTTCTTATCGCATCAACACTTCGCGTGAATCAACTAAAAAAACCTTGACTCATGACTCTGCGTAACAGTTTGACGGAAAAATATATTGGAACTATTATTGTCCACTTTTCATCATTGGAATCAACTAGTGTTTCGGTCACTATTATTCCAGTCAAAATAATTAAATAGTTGGGTCCACATTGCAAAAATTCAATAATAGATACTATCAATCGAGCTAATACTGGCCCAGGAACCTTGGGTTGTAGGCAACCACGTCTGCGGGCTCAATACGAAAGGAGACAAAACAGTATCCCTCTACACAGCAGGTAAACCGAGACCTTGCATAATAATAAAGGAAGGCTTGAAGTTTCTAACCCTGTACAATTTCAGTGACCAGGACACCATTGCCATGGCAGTGGAAAGGCAGTCCAAACCCCTTTGGGCTGTCTCCTGCTATATGGCACACGATGTTCTGCCACCTCCCATTAACCTGCAGAGGATCGTCACAGAAGCCACTGCACGGGGCATCCAGCTAGTTATCGGCGCGGACGCCAATGTCCATCACCGCATTTGGGGTAGCACCGATACGAATAAAAGGGGTGAGTCACTCTTTGAATTTATTTTAACGCATGACTTAGCCCTAGCTAACAAAGGTGAGGATCCTACTTTCATTACGGCAAGTCGTAGGGAAGTTCTGAATATCACTCTAACGAACGAGCACTCGCACCACGCTATCAAAGGGTGGCATGTATCACAAGAGTGAATTAGGGTTTTCAAAGTAAAACACTATTTCTTTAACTTAGTTTATTATATTTTTATTTAAAAGACGTCTTCGTCTAGTCGCAATCTAAACTAGAGTGAACTAAAATCTTAAATCTAACATCTTCTACTTACGAACATATGTACAACAGATGTGGGATCATTTCTTGTACGCATTTTGCATTGTTTACCTAAATGTATTATTTCAATATGCACATTTTTCACCATATGGTCATGACAAGAAAGATTAGGAAAAAGGTTATTTTATGGTTTTATTTCATAGCATCCTTTTCCGAATCTTATCTTATGGATGCCATATGTGTTGAGGATAGGCACTATCCGTAACTCCCCTTCCCTTAGACTGAAGCCTATTCTTCAGTATTTATTTACGAATATTATAATATTTTTTGTGATTACATAATTTATGGTATGGCTATGTGAATTCATAAGGACACTTATTTTTAAAACATAGAAGTTTCAACGCGGGGAATGCTTAAATACTACCTATAAATATTAATACAGTTAAGATAATTTCGCTATATATAGGTTTTTTTATGTTTGGTTTCCAAGTTACTTTATAATTCACTGTTCTTAGACTAAAGATCAATTCTATTCTACAGAAATGTTATGATAGAAGTACCTATGATATTCAAATGTAAATGATTGCGTTTTGTGTTGCCGCTATATATTTAATTTATGTTAACCAAGATATTGTTTAATAATTGAATCAGATGCGTATTCCATATTTAACTGCATATCAGCTGATGATTTTAAACAGTAATTGCAATTCTAGTCTATCGCTAGAGTTAATTTAATTTAATTGTGTCCAAAAGAACGTTTTGTTTTCTTTTTTATAGCTATGAAATTGTTCCTTCTGCATTTTCTTTTCTTTAAAAGTAGTTAATATTAGTTCCGAAAAAAAAGAGATTTTAAAGGTTTTGGTTTTAATTGAAGCGTTTCGGTCTTTTGATATTTTTTGTAGCTATATTCTCCAAGTTTTTCTTTACATATTTATCTTTGTGCTTGGGAAGTCGTTGTTCTTTGGTTTTCACGTACCCTTCCTGTCTTGTCTCTATGTAGTCTTCTCTATTTTTATTAGCTTTCGAAATCGATTTTTCTTTATTATTAACTTCCCAGTATATGGGAAGTTCTTGTAATCGCCTCGAAAATCGAAATTGAAATTTTCAACATTTCTTTACGTTTTGAGGTCTATAGAGTATATATAAAGAAAGGGAGATGTGTGTGTGTGTGTGTGTGTACGTACGTACGTACGTCTGTACGTTCGTGGACACTTTTTTCTACGAGCATAACTCACGTAAACAAAGTCGTATCGACTTCGTTGAGGTGTCAATCGAAGCGTCTTTGCAATCTTAAGAGCTGATTAGTTTTTGGGATACTTCGGTCGGGGGGGTTTTTTGTTTTGACCCTTTGAAGGTCATTTCTGTCATGCGTTATATCTCGCGAACCAAACATACGATTTGCATAATTAAGGTGTCAGTATTAACATTTGTGTGCACCTATCAAATTTTGAAAGAAATCGTTGGAGCCGTTTTTTAATTTAAGTAAAAACAGTGCAAAAAATTAGGGTTTTTTTTCTAAACAATAAATTTTTAACCTGATTTACGAAAGACAGTATTCAATTTTTATAAAATTTATATATTTCAAGCAGTGCTTGTAAAAACAACATCAAAACTTTTTCTCATGAATACGTAAAAAATTTAAATAAAAAATAAAAAATCATTAACAGTCATCATGATCTTCAAGGTCATTTCTTCCATTCACTATATCTCATGAACCAGATATAACATTTGAATCATTAAGGTGTTAATCGACGTGTTTTAAAATATCTTTGATTATTTTAACATTATAAAGACCCGTTTCAGCGGTTTTTTTAATTTAATAGAAAAAAAAGAGAAAACTTAGGGTTTTTTCATAAAAAATATTTTTTTAACCTGATTTGCACAACACAGTAATAAATGTTTATAAAATTTATACATTGTTATCAGTTTTTGAAGAGAAACTAGCAAAACTTTTTTTCATGATTCTGAAGAAATTTAATTAAAAAAACAATCATTCAAAGTTACCATATGAAAGGGGTACTTCCGATTGATATTACCTTATATCTTTAATTCTAAAGACTTTGTTGTTTAGTCAATCAAAGTTTTAAAATGTTTGGATAATTTGAGCAGATTTTTAATAGTTTTTGCAGTCTTTTAATTAAAAAAAGTGGCTTAAATTTTGAAAACCATCAAAAGTTCAATCAAATTTGCATTTGTGGTAATCAATCATCATCATCCATCCACCAAAAGCCTTGCGTAATCAGTAGATGCTCCCGTAGATGATATGATTAATATTAACTCATTCCTATTACTGCTATGAATACCTTTCATTATTATTAATTAAAGTAGTAGTATTTTCAAAATTATTATTGTGTTTAATGTTGTTGATGTTTATGTAGATATGACTGGAAAGTTGACCGTGTGAACCTCAAGGGTCGCACTTCGCGGCTTGTTTTTAATATTGTTCGCGATAGTGCTTTTATTTGAATAACCATGATGTATATTAAATGGCGTATCCTTGACAGTACTATGTATTTGTCTGTTATAGAAGTAGATTGCCAATAGAATTTTTATAATAGCTGTTTCATTTGTTATTGCTCTATATTTCGTTGCTATGGATTGATGTAACCTTTCGATGTCCGCGTTGCCTGTATGGGTATTAGGTTTTGTAAAGTGATAATTGATATCATGTTCTTTTAAAAATTCTATAATAATTAAATTATTAAATTCATTATCTAATACTACTTTCGATGGTTTACCCATGGTAGCAATGTATGCCATTAGAGCTTCTTTCAACGATGGTTTTGAACGATCTGGGAGAATAACTGCTGTCGCATATTTTGAGAATTTATCCATACATGTAGCCATTTTTTATTTCTCTATATAGAAAATGTCTATATGGAATATTTGATTTATATCGTTTGGAGTCTCTGACATTTGAAATTTTGGTTTAATCGGATTAGTTTGATGCTTTATCCGATTGCAGATATCACAATTATTTATGAATCGAGTAATCAATCTTTGAAGGCTGGGGTAATAATATATTTTCAGTAGTCCGTAATATGTTGAATGAATTCCTCCATGACCTGTTTCTTTTATATGATATTGTTCAACTTGTTTCAGCGCATCTTCCTCAGTCTGCAAATCTTTCAGAATACTTGTTACTTTAATAAATTTATAATTACTAGGGTAAATTTCTTTTATTTTAAGTTGAACTTGATTGTATAAATGATCGTCTAGATCTGAATATATTGCAATTTTTCTATTAATAGGTAACTCCAGAAGTTTTTCAGCGAATTTTCCATTCCTAATTTCTTTTCCGGTTATTATTATTCTTGTGAACTGTAAACTGTTTGGGTACTCACTGTTTGTTAGAACTGAAAAGAGTACTTATTAACATAATCTTCTTTTATTGGTATCAGTTCTGTAGTGTTTTCAATCTCTGAATGTATTGTTATACACTCATTAACTTCCTCTGACTTTTCTACATGCAGAGATTCAGTAGCAGAAATATCTGTTGTTTCTTTCATTGTTTTAGATTTTGGCATTGAATCTATTTCCCCAGTGTATCCTTGTCGTTCGTCTTCCTCATTATTTAGTCTTGATAAATAGTCCGCTACTTTGTTGTCATTTCCTTTAATATATTCAATATTGAAATCAAATTCATTTAACTTAAGCTTCCATCTAATAAGTTTTTGATTTGGTTCTTTGAGATTCGTAAGCCAAATTAACGGTCTATGGTCTGTTTGCAGCGTAAATTGTCTTCCATATAGGTATGGTCGAAAGGGTTTAGTTCCCCATACAATTGCAAGTAACTCCTTTTCTATAACCGAATAGTTGATTTTATGCTCATTCAACGTTCTTGATGCGTATGCGATCGGATGCTTATTCTGAGATAGAACTGCTCCTAACGCATATTTTGATGCATCTGTTGTCAGAGTAAAAGGTATTGAGAAGTCGGGATACCTCAAAACTGGTGGCTTGGTTAAAAGTTGTTTAAGTTTTATGAATGATTCTACATAATGAAGGTTGTGAATAACTATTTTTGAGTCCTTTTTTAAAAATTTTGTTAACGGGACAGTTAAAGATGAATAGTCCTTAATAAACTTTCGGTAGTAACCCGTTAATCCTAAAAATGATCTGAGCTGTTTCATTGTTTTTGGTATTTGTATTTTTTGAATTTTATCCAGTTTTTCTGGATTTGGTCTAATTCCTTCTTCAGTCAGTATGTGCCCCAAAAATTCTGTTTGCTTTGCAAAGAAAGTGCATTTATCTGATTGACTTTTCAGGTTATGCTCTGCAAGTTTATTGAATATTTTATTAATAAAATCAATGTGTTCTTGGAGAGAAGTACTAAATATTAAGCCGTCATCTAAATAAACGACACATATTTTATTAATATATTCTTTTAATACTGAATTTATCATCCTTTGAAAGGTGGCTGGAGCATTTTTTAGTCCAAATGGCATTCTAAGATATTCATAATGTCCATTATGTGTACTAAATGCTGTTTTTGCTCTATCTCTAGGATGGACCATTATCTGATGAAATCCTTTTGCGAGATCAACAGTAGTAAAATATGATGCTTTCCCAAGTTTATCGAAAAGGTCGTCGATGTTTGGAATCGGAAACTTGTCGCTAATAGTAATCTCATTGAGCTTCCTGTAATCAGTAACAATTCTCCATTTAGTTTTTCCTGAATTGTCTGTTTTTTTGGGGACAATCCAAACGGGTGCATTGTATGGTGAATTGCTGGGTACAATTGTATTATTGTCTAGCATTTCTTGAATTTGCTTCTCCACTTCTTTTTGATGAACTTGTGGAAATCTATAGATTCTTGTGAATATAGACTTATCACTCGTAGTCTTTATTTCATGCTGGGTAATGTTTGTGAAACTCAATGTGTCTCCTTCTCTATAAAATAATTTTGCATGCTTCTTAATTAATTTTGATAGTTTGTTTTTTTCTTCGCTATTCAAATGATCCATTTTAATATTTAGATCTTTGACTGGTGTTGGCTCTGTTACTATCAAATTTACAGAATTAGCTACAGCTTCGCTATCCTGATTACTTGTTATAAATGGCACTTTACTGTTATTAATTTCAATATATCCTTCTTTATTATTTATAATTGACTTAGAACATTTTGGCCTAATATTGCATCGAAGTTTTTGTTAAAAAAGTTAGTGATTTTCCACTCTATCCTAGAGTCGTTTAAATTAAATTCTTGTGAAAATTCTGTCCAGATACCAAAATTAATTATCTCTGTAGAATGAAGGCTTTTTAAAACTAGTGGGTTACTTAATGAATTAGGTTGCAATGAATGTTTCCATGTTTGGTTTGATTGTACTGTTCTCATTGATACATCTTCAATTTTAGGATTCACAGTTCTCATCGAAATATCTTCATTGCGTGGAATTTTTCGCTGCATTAATAAATCATGGAAAGTATTTTTTTCTTGAGGATTATAGTATTGGTTATTTGTATTTCGTTGATTAATTGGATTAAAATTATACGATGGTGTAAAACTGTCCATAGGATCATAATGTCTATTTCTATTTATATTGGCTGAAACCACTTGATCGTTGTTATTTTGGATGGAAAAGTGTTGTACGTTTCATTGCTTCTGTAGTTATAATTATTATTTTTAAAATAAATTTTTCGAGGATAGCTGAAACTATTACTTCTGAAATTTAAATTGTTTACAGGAAGGTGAACCTCACGCTCTTGCTCCATTTCTCTAAGAAGCTGATATGCTTCATCCAGTGTCAAACATTTGTTTTGAGTTATCAATAAGGCCTTATATTCAGGGATGCATGCTTTAAATTTGGAAATCGGAAGTGATTCATTGTTAAACGTGTTGAAATATGGAATTGGTGATACTTCTTGCTTAAATCTCTGGTTTAATTTATTTAAAACATGGCTGATTTGATTATATACAATTGTTATATTATGGTTAAATTTAATGCTTTGCATTTGAGCAATGAGACAGTTGAAGGACTCATTGATTCCATATTTTTGAAGTAATTTGAACTTAATAGTTTCCCAACGAGAGTCCGGAAATTGATTCACAACTTGCTGGGGTTTATCTCTAATTTTTCTCAATATTATCGGCTCCAAAAATTGTCTTTGCTCTTCCGAGCAGAATTGCAAAAATTTGTCTACTGTTGCACAAAAACTTTGGATAGATATGCCATACTTGGAATCAGTGAATTCTTCTATTCTTTGTATATTGCTTAATATTTCACTAAAACTAAGATGAAGTGTGCTAATTCTATTTTGGTTAATCTGTACACTTTTCGATATGCTGTCTATTTGGGCTTTCATACCGTTTGCCGCAGAATTTTCACCAAAAGACGGCAATTTTTGATCTATGATGCTGCGACTTTCTTCCTGAGCTGTGACTGACTCAATGTTTCCGGGCAAATATGCCATTTTACAGGTATTGGTACCAACTTACTTGTAGAGTATTCCTTGGTTCCTCGAATACGGTGATGGAACTTGATCCTTGTCCGGTTGTTGATTTACTATGTTGCTGAGGTCCTTAAATGCATCAATGGGACTAGATCCTTGTCCGGTTGTTGATAAAAGGACAAGGTTTTAGTTCTCTTGCCAGAACCAACTAAGTTTACTAGTCTTCAGTTGGACTTATCACATTTATGTTTGTAAAATAATTGTTTAATCCGTATCGTTTTACAAAAACGGATGATTTTAGACGAGTCTTTTGAGATACTAAGTCCTTTTTTGAACATGTGCGACACTTAGTCCTTTTCTTAACGTATGTTTAATATTTCTTCACTAGCACTATTCACGGTTTTTTTCACTGCAATAGTGATTGCTTCCGAATAATATCACTTCGATAGTGATAAAATACATTTTCCGTTATGGGAATAAGATTCGTGAAACCGACTGCGCCAATTAGGGTTTTCAAAGTAAAACACTATTTCTTTAACTTAGTTTATTATATTTTTATTTAAAAGACGTCTTCGTCTAGTCGCAATCTAAACTAGAGTGAACTAAAATCTTAAATCTAACATCTTCTACTCACGAACATATGTACAACAGATGTGGGATCATTTCTTGTACGCATTTTGCATTGTTTACCTAAATGTATTATTTCCCACGTTTTCAATATGCACATTTTTCACCATATGGTCATCACAAGAAAGATTAGGAAAAAGGTTATTTTATGGTTTTATTTCATAGCATCCTTTTCCGAATCTTATCTTATGGATGCCATATGTGTTGAGGATAGGCACTATCCGTAACTAGTGCTCGTTCTCCGAACATTTATATATAATGTTCGATGTGGCTTTTGACCCTCCAACCTTCATTAACAAAAGGAGGATGGATTGGGTGAGGTACCAAGCAGTATTCGAGTCTGCACTAGAAGGTGGACCTCCGAAGATTGAAGACATAGGTTGCCTGGAGGAAGCCATTGGGACCCTTACATCGGCCTTCAACGAAGCAGCAAGATCTGTATGTCGTCCAACGAAGCCTAGGGGGAAGTATAGACCCCCCTGGTGGAATAGATACATTGCGGAGCTGCGGAAGGAATGTAGGAGGTCCTTTAATCAGGCTAAAGTATCCAATGACTGGTCTTCTTATAAACTAAAACTGAAAGAGTTTAAAAGCTCCATCAGAAAAGCAAAACGCACCTCGTGGAGAAGTTTCTGTGCAGAAATAGACCACTCCAAGGATGTCAGTCGTCTGCGAAAAGTTATAACGACCACCCCTTTATTTTTGGGGTCTATCAAGGACGCGAATGGGACCTGGACCAAATTAAGCTCCGAGACGCTAGCCATTCTCATGGACACGCACTTCCCGGGCAGTGAGGATGTGGCTGACAAAGCTGATCCACATACGCCCCCGAACTGCCTGTCAATCGCTGTGCCTGTAGACGACAGGCTCCTACGCTGGGCAATCAGCTCATTTCAACCATTTAAATCCCCTGGAATGGACAACATCTCAACTGTTGAGATCCAGCAGGGAATCAATACAGCGCTACCGTGGCTCAAAGCCATCTTTAAGGCGTGTCTACGGATGGCTTATATTCCACAGCGGTGGAAAGAAGCTAAAATAGTCTTCATACCCAAAGCGGGCAAGACATCCCATTCCTCAAATGGACTATAGACCTATCAGCCTAACCTCTTTTCTGCTGAAAACTCTGGAACGGCTGAGAGAGATTCATTTGAGAGCTACCCTGCAACCACTCTCTAATGCGCAGCACGCATACACAAAAGGCAGATCGGTTTAAACAGCTCTTCACTCGCTCACCAGCTACATCGAAAAATCGCTAAGCGTCAAAGAATATACGCAGGCGGTTTTTCTAGACATCGAAGGTGCACTCAACAACGTCAGCAACAAGGCTGTTGAGAAGACATTCGAGAATAATAATGTGGATGATAACCTGATTAGGTTCATCATGCAACTACTAAGCAGCAGGAGCATCAACTCCTCACTAGGAGACAGCATCCTAAGAAGGCGGACGTGCAGAGGCACCCCGCAAGGTGGGGTGCTATCACCCCTTCTATGGAACTTAGTGGTGGACAAACTCCTGTCAACAATAGAAACGACTGGCTGCAAAGTCGTAGCCTACGCCGACGATGTTGCAATAGCAATATCGGGCAAATTCGTCAACACACTATCTGAAAGACTAAACTTAGCCCTAGGTATTCTTACCAAATGGAGCAAAGAGTGCGGTTTAAAGATAAATCCGCAGAAAACGGAACTTGTGCTCTTCACGAGAAGATACAAAATTCCATGATTTGTTCCACCTAAACTTGATGAGACAAGTCTCAATCCATCTCATCAGGTCAAATATTTAGGTCTGATTTTAGACTCCAAGCTCGCATGGAAAGCAAACGAAGCAGAAAGAGCGAGTGAAGCGGCATGCGCAATCTACTGCTGCAAAAGAGCTATTGGGAAAAGATGGGGACTGAAACCCAAAACTGTATCATGGCTCTATACAGGGATAGTGGAACCAATTCTTCTGTATGGCGTGGTTATTTGGTGGCCAGCAATGGCAAAAACATCAAACCCGAACCTGGTTAACAGGGTTAGGAGGACTACAGCTTTTGCAATCACCGGGGCTATACGCACTACCCCGACAAAGGCATTGTTTGTGCTATTAAATTGGCTCCCGACGGAGCTCCTAACAAAACAGCAGACCAAGTGCTCTGCTATTCGATTGAAAGCTCTAAATCTCTGGCGTGATGGGAATATCGGCCACTCCACCATATTACGGAGGGATGGACCAACGCCAGAGAAAGTAGACCTCATTCCTCCGATTCCTTGCATGACTGGATCATGGAAGGAAATAGGATACAGGAATCGGTCGACATCTACACTGATGGATCAAAATGGAGGGAAGAGTTGGCTGTGGTGTGTTCTCAGAACAGACTACAGCCAGCGTCTTTCAGGCAGAGGTCATTGCGATTTATAAGGCAGTTGACTGGCTGAGAAGTCAGAAAATTTCCATAAGAAATTTAAACATATTTTCTGACAGTCAAGCTGCTATCCAATCATTATCCAACGTGTATACGTCATCCAAAATTGTAATGGAATGTCGCACACTACTGAACGTGATGTCGCTTCACTGTGAAGTGATTCTTTGCTGGGTGCCGGGTCACAGTGATATACCTGGGAACTGCGAAGCTGATGCCCTAGCTAGAGCTGGGACTGAACTCCAGGATTATACACTAACACCCCAAGTCGGCCATCCATTGCCTCCGTCAAGCTAAATTTCAAGCAGTACTATATAGAGGCTGCAAATAGGGCCTGGCTGCTGGAAGAAACCTGCAGGACAACCAGGCAAACTTGGCACACACTAAGCTCAAAGTGCACCAAGCAGCTCCTCAACACGAGCCGTGAAACACTAAGTTTCATCGTATCCGTGCTGACGGGGCATTATCTCATTGGCAGACACGCAGAAAGACTGGTTGCCCCTTTCCACGATTTCTGCCGCAGCTGCAGATCGGAGGAGGAAACGATCCAACACTTTCTGTGTGAATGCCCAGCACTATCCAAGAAACGCATGCAAACTTTAGGCTCACCTTTCCTGGACAGCCTCACGGAAGTAGCCAGTTTGAATATTAGCTGCGTTGCCGGATTCATACGAGAATCTAAATGGTTCTCGTCACCCAACAGGTTTTAGTGCCGCACCCTATTGAAATGTGGTATCACAATGGGCCTATCATGGCCTAAGTGAGCCGCCTTTTGACAAAGGGGGCTGCCACTACAACCAACCAACCAACCTACTATCAATCGAAGGCGCAACAGGCCAAGGCCTTAAGGTGATGGTAGTGTTAGCAAGCGCTCTAACCCATAAAGAATATATAGCACGGACACTCCGAGCTGTCAACGTCAGCTTGAGATAAAAGATGCCTAAATTACCCCTCCTATCAGAGAGAGCACTCTGGCTTTCGTTTCCAAGCTCGCGCGCGAAAGAGTAGGTTGAAATTCGTATTCAAATTTCTCCAGGCCAGGTTGTGCATAAAGAAGCATAAAGAATACATAGCACTGACACTTCAGCCAATTTCTTACATATCTGTTATACAACCAAATTGGCCAGCCTGTGCCTAAGTATAGGTAAATGCATATCCGTGTACCCTAGAATGAGTAACAGAGTAAGCAAATTGCATGTGAATGGTTCGTGCACGAAAGACAGAGATACACATAGAAGCTAGATTCGTTATTTCGATAAATCGCAACTGTCAGCGACAAATGTCATTGTGTATTTGACAGCTTATTTTGGCATGCACAAGTACACGGTTAACTTCTATAAAATGGCGAGCTCGTCTCTCTACATATGTAGAACCTGGCCTGGAGAAATTTGAATATTCACGCGGATCAATCGGAGGGGGAAAGGTGCTTTTTCTACGTTATTTGTTATTTTTATATCGATGCTTGAATGACAAAAAAGCGCTAGCAAAAATTATTGCATTTTTTGTTATAACGCCCACTGAAGAGATTTTGATGCAATTTTGTCTAGTTGCGTTCAAAATTGCCACCACTTCGGTAGAATCACTGAATTTGTAGCTTTTAACGATTTTACATCAATGAGACTCATAATTATTTCTTATTTTGCAGTTGGTCTTGGAAAACATTGAATAAGCAGTCAATAATCAGTTTAATTGCAACTAAAAAACAAGCCGCGAGGTGCGACTCTTGAGGTAAACACGGTCAACTTCCCAGTAATATCTAGATAAACATTAAAAATATTACACAAAAATACTCATGAAAATAATACCACTTTAAATAATATTAATGAGAGGTTCTCATAACCGTAATAGGAATGGGTTAATATCAATCATATCATCTGCGGGAGCGTCCATTGATTGCGTAAGGCTTTTGGTGGATGGGGGTGGATTGGTTTGATTGAATGATTGAATATTCAAGCGGATCAATCGGTTGGGGGACAGCTTACAAAGCCTTTTCCACGTTAGTTGTAATTTTCATATCGATGCTTGAAGGACAAAAGAGCGCTAGCAAAAATGAATGCAGTTTTTGTTATTACGCCCACTGAAGAGATTTTCTCGCGTGGTAGGCATTTTGAATAGTTGTGTTCAAAATTGCCCTGACTTCGGCATGATCACTGAATTTGTATTTTTTCACGATTTTACATCAATGAGAATAATAATCATTTCTTATTTTCAGTCGGTCTTGAAAAACATTGAATATGAAGTCAATAATCGGTTTAATTGCATGTAAAAAGTAAAATGTGTTACAAATGATGATGGAAGAAATAATTGAAACACTATATAACAAAACTACTAAAAACTAGAATTTTTTAATTGATAAAAGCTTTTTAAAGAAAATGATTTTGCAAATTATTGACTACAGAGTGTTGCTTACCTTAAATGCAAATTTGATTGATTTTTTTTTGTTTTTCAAAAATTAATATAAAATTTTGTTTTTCAAAAATTAACATAAAAACACGGTACTGTCAAAACTATTGAAAATTTTGCTCAAATTTTTCAAATATTAATAAACTTTGATTGACTTAACAACAATGTCTTTAGAATTTAGAGTTATCAGATAATATCATTCGTGTGAACCTTATTTACAAGTTGACTTTCAATGATTTTTTTATTTTTAATTTGATTTTGTTTGTGATCATGGTAGAAAGTTTTGCTGGTTTCTCTACAAAAACTGATAAAAATTCATAAATTTTATAAACATATATCACTGTGTTCTGGAAATCAAGTACATATATATATATTTATTTTTTATGAAAAAATGCCTAATTTTTCCAAAAAAAAAATTCTTAAATTAAAAATGGCTTCAAGGATTTTTTGTGTAAATTTGAAAACATCACAAAAGTGATCATACGTGTCAATTGACACCTTAATAATCAAAATATTATATTTGGTTCGCGAGATATAGTGAATGACTTAAATGACCTTCAAAGGGTCAAAACAACGAATCCCGTCAACCGAAGTGTCCCAAAAACAGCTCTTAAGATTGCAAAGATGCTTCGTTTGGCACCTTAACGAAGTCAATACAACTTTGTTTAGTTGTCCACGAACGCACGTACCCACGTATGAACGTATGTACATACATATATATATATATATATATATATATATATGTGTGTGTGTGTACGTGTGTGTGTGCACGTATATGTATACACACATACATATGTACATACATACTTCTTTCTAAAAACACTTTAAGTATACTCTGAAGACCTCAAAAGGTAAAGATATGTTGAAAATTTCAATTTCGATTTTCGAGGCGATTACAAGAATTTCCCATATACTGGAAAGTTAATAAAAAGGTATTACAAACGACGAGGAAAGAAGTAATTTAAGTCTTACGAACACTGAGGAAACTAAAAAAAATTATTTGATGCAAGCCTTTCAAAATATATGATTTTGCGAAGTAATGACTACAAAACGTTTAACCATTCAAAGCGTTGATTAACACAAATCCAAATTTGAATGCAAATATTTTTTTCGAAATTCGAGCAGCTTTTTTATTAAAATAAAAAACGGTACTGTGAAACTATTAAAAATCTGCTGAAATTATACAATTATTTATAAGCTTTGGTCGACTTAACACCAATGTCCTTATAAAAAGAGATATCACGGAACATTCGTATGACTTTTAATATGTCGTTCGCGAAATACAGTGCATGACAGAAATGACCTTGAAAGGGTCAAAGCAAAAAAACCGACCGAAGTTTCGCAAAAATTAATCAGTTTTTAAGATTGCAAAGACGCTTTCATTGATACCTCAACGTGAGCTATGCTCGTAGAAAAAAACTGTCCACGAACGTACGTACACATGCATACTTCTTTCTAAAAACACTTTTAAATATACTCTAAAGACCTTAAAACGTAGAGATATGTTGAAAATTTCAATTTCGATTCTCGAGGCGATTACAAGAACTTTTGCAAGTGCTAATAAAATTAAAGTTTGCGCTTACAAGACCATTGGAGAATACCAAGATGGATTTAAGTATGGACGCTCGGCTACTGACCTCTTTCCTGGGAGCTTAGCATCTACGTCATGGAGCCCAAGCAGTCATATGACATATTTGCCGGAACGTCCAGTATAAAATAATGCTGTTATTCCAACTGATCGAAATGACGATGCCATCAGCAACATCGCAGGTCAGAACCAACAACCAGCTGAACTTTGATACAAATGTCGGGCTGAAAAAAGTCAAAAGACTTGCCACTCTGCTCTTCAACTTTACAAAAGGGGCACGCTCCTACAGTGAAAGTCGTTTATTGCTATGTCGGTTAATATTATAGGTCGCTTAACGTTATAATAACAGCCCGGTCCCATTCTCTCCCAAAGAATTTCGTTTATTGTTATCGAAATTGAAGGGCATCCCACTATCATTTGTTGCGATAACATGAGTGCACAAAATTGATGCTTTTGCTGGTGGTGGAGGAATAGTGAAAATCTGCGATGGTTTAAAAACTTCAGAATTATCTGTTGATTATGGTTTACTGTTTTATTAACAGACAATCACACTGTGCATATTCCACATTACAACCTTGAAATGGAGGCACATTTAAGTCCTTTATAGCTGTGCTTTTGTACTCATTCATTCAGCAAAATATATGCTCAGAGAATCATTTCAATCCTGAAAAAAATTCTGGACGAAAATGCGCCGAAGCATTTTGAATAAATGTGGATAAGAATATTGATAAGTAAAATCATACTTTAAATAGTAATAATGATAAGAACTCATTACAAAGTGGAACTAGTAAATATTAATCGTATCATCTTTGGTTGCATCCATAGATTACGTAATACTTTTGGTGGGTGGGGGTCGGATTGAATCTTTACGCGGAGCAATCGGTGGAGGTCGCACCCTCGGCCTCGCAAGATACCAGACGATTTGGTTTTCATCATTTTTTGAAAATTACGAAAATCTGACCAGGAGTGGGACCGACAGATTAAACTTTTTCATATCTAGTCAAATAGTAAACTACCAACAAAAAATAGAATTGTTCATTAAGGTACCAGTCGACTTTAGAAGTCGAAAAAAGACCATTTTTCAAGAATTTGTTTCTCAGATACTTTATTATATATTGACATGAATCTTTTTTTTAATCAAGGATTTCGAAAATCAGTTCGGTAGATCCAGAGATTATCTCTATGCCATGTTCAAAACCGTTGTTTTGCGAAAAACGTATTTATAGTTTTTGTTGCATTTTGCTGATAAATATATTTTGAAAAATGAAATATTAGACACTAAGCACAGGTAAAAAAAGTCGCAAATATAATGTATATAGGAGAAACCGGTATTTTAGAGAAGGGTAATGAAACAGACGCTACGCGGCTGACAGCTGATCGAACATCTGCTAAGAGTTGAAAACGCACACACACTTAAAGTCGCTATTTATATATTAAACTTTCGAATTTCGAAAAGATATTTCTAAAGATCATTTTTGAAGTTCTAAGGAGTCGAAAAATAGAAAAAAAAGATCCATTTTTTTAAATTTATAAAGTGAGCTAGTATCTTAAATCCAGATACTACCACTTTGTGCAGCCGCCGTCCGTTCTAGCAGCCGCAGAGAAACATGAATTTTCGATGACTTTGCAAAACCGCTAATTATGGATATTTCAATTCGGCTTGTTGCCTAGGCCAGCTTAAGCTTTCTGCCCTACAGACTGGAAGTTTCTCTGATATCCAAAATTTCCAAATCAGTCGATGTGTTTGAATGTTTCAGAGTCAAACGATCTTGATAAACAATAGATAACACTCTACTAAACATTTTTTGTGCGAATTTGCAATTCACTCAATTCTCTATTGGTACATATTCATCCCGACCTTCTATTTTTGTTCATAAAAAGTATCATAAACAAAATAAGCTAACATATAAATCACTACCAAAATCAAATAAATACGAAACAGGTAGTCATGACATGAGTGTCAACATACATTAATGTTATCAAACCAAGCATTGATTTCAATTATCTATCATTTCGATTAGTAATCAGAAATTAACGACGCATTGAACATGCAAGAACAAAGACATTATTTGCCGCCACTAGTCTTTTGTGCAAATCGCGAGAATCACATGGGGGATGTCAGCTAATTAAAATTGACATATCGCCAATTCAATGGTAGATTTTATTTATTTAAGAGAATTGATGGATTGCGCATACAAATCAAATTGTTAATTATGTTGTAATTCATTAGTATGTGTAAACTCGATTTTGGTCGGAATCGATGACGTTAAAATCTGGTATATGCTGGTATCTACTAAAATATCGATGATTTTTCACGTTTATTATGTAAAGCTGATGAACTTCTAGTTAGGATAAGTACTCTCAAATTATTTTTGGTAAATAATAAAAATTGCTAGTTTGAATGGAAGCTACTAAGCGTGAGGCCACGCTTAATAGCTGCCGATGAAGTAAAATTTCAATCTGGTTAAGTTGATTACGTAGAATTTCAAAACAAAATGAATCAATATTGAAATCAATTCACTTGGTTTCTAACCCTTTACTGTAACCAAAAAAAAATTGGTGACACCGAAACATTCCATCGACAGATATTTTTGCAGACGACAATTTTTCCAGAATTTATTACCATAAATTTTACTGTAATCCTTGAATAGGTCGATATTGGAAGTGGATATATAATCAGTAAATATTTACTGAGGCAATTTGGTTAGAATTAGTATGTATAGTAATCAGTAGTGGCTCCTTTCAAATTTTGGCTGCAGGTTCTGCAGCTTATCTCTTAGGTTTGCTTCCATTGACATTTTATAAGAAGAAGCAAAAGGTAAAAATCTATTTGATTGATTCTATTCACTTCGTGCATAATTCCCATCATTTATAAAACTACTGTGGTGTCCTTTAAGAACATCTTTTAAACATTAAAGTGATGTATTTATCACCAATAAATACATCACTTCAATTCCATGAAAGGCTATCTTTCCAACATCAAAGTGATGCATTTATCACCAATAAATACATCGCTTCATGAATGTTCCGATAGTGCTTATCACCTCGTGATCCTTGCGCGCATGGACATCGCCTTTTGGTGGTGAGTGCCATGTGGAACTATTAGAGATAAGTTATTGAAATACATAATTTAGAATACTTTATTAGGCCATAAGAGTTTGATTTAGTGTTAAGAATTTGTATAAATAGCAAGTAAGCATTGAAGAAAAATATAGTCTTTGGAGAACTATCGAGCTAGTTTTACTTGTGCCTTTCTTATTCGGCACAGCTTCTTAGACTATCCCTGAATTGTGCCTATCATTCGGCATTGCAGGTAATGCCTACAATCGGCATGTAAATTTACCTTGGCCAGTGGCATCAAAATTGTGCCGGCCTTTCCTCAATTATAATTTCCCTTATTTTTAATTTTCTTTTCCGGATTTCTTCACTATGGAAATCTGTAGTTTCGATGGAAAAGAACTTCTCATCAAAGGACCATCACATGGCGATCCAGAAAGCTTACATGGCGGTCCTGAACCATTACACTACATCTAAGGTACATGTTATTCATAAAAAAT
This sequence comes from Oxycera nigricornis, assembly GCA_963942545.1. Classification (NCBI taxonomy): domain Eukaryota; kingdom Metazoa; phylum Arthropoda; class Insecta; order Diptera; family Stratiomyidae; genus Oxycera; species Oxycera nigricornis. Next base: position 40,232,341 of record OZ012659.1, read on the forward strand.
ATGGAATGTACTTACGTTTCATAAATAAATCCATAGTCCACAGGTATGGTTAGAAGTTAAAATCACGTATTATGGTATGAATGTTTATGTTTTCTATTTGGTATTTTCGTAGTATTTTATGCAAGTAGGTATACATTAAATTAAAATGAAACGAAGGTGAGGTTCATAATCGCTTGAAAATGAGTTCAAGTCTACGATCCTTAGTAGTGGATAATTTGTCGATTATTTTTTCATTGAAGTCTCAATCTCTCTCTCCTTATATCTTTTCGATATAAATCATTGCTAATGCAGTTAATCGTTCTTCAAACATAGTATTTCTGAGAAATGTCTTAATACGTTTCAAGGTTGAAAGCTCCTTTCTGCTTCGGGTTTGTGAGCTGAATAGTTGTGAATAGAAGGTGGTCTATAGGAAAGATTGAAGATAAGACATGACTGGAAAAATCAATAAACTATACATGCGCGGGGAAAAAGCTTCTACACTTCATAACAATACCCAATGAAACAAGCCGCGAGGTGCGACCCTTGAGGTCCACACGGTCAACTTCCCAGTAATATCTAGATAAACATTAAAAATATTCAACACAATAATAATTTTGAAAATAATACTACTTTAAATAATAATAATGAGAGGTATTCATAGCCGTAACAGGAATGAGTTAATATTAATCATATCATCTACGGGAGTATCCATTCATTACGTAAGGCTTTTGGTGGATGGAGGTAGATTGATTTGATCAATCAATCAGTGGGGACCTTTTGTACGTTATTTGTTATTTTCACATCGATGATTGAAGGACAAAAGAGCGCTAGCAAAAATGAATGCAGTTTTGTTATTACTCTCATTGAAGACATTTTTTCGCGTGATGATCATTGTGAATAGTTGCGTTCGAAATTGCCATGAGTTCAGCATAATCGCTGAATTTATATTTTTTCACGATTTTACACCAATGAGATTAATAATTACTTTATACATTCTATTGGTAAATTTTGAATATGCAGTCAAAAATAGGTTCAATTGCATGTAAAAAGTAAAATGTTTTACAAATGATGATGGAGGAAGTAATTAAAATCTTACGATTACTAAAGAATGAATCTACTAAAAACTACAATTTTTCATTTGATGAAAGCTTTTTAAAGCATATAATCTTGTAAAGTATTGACTATAAAACATTTTACCATTCAAAGCGTTGACAAATGTAAATTTGATTGAAATTTTGATGATTTTCAAAATTGAAGCAGTTTTTTTAATTAGAATACTGTAAAAACTATTAAAAATCTGCTCAAATTATGCAAATATTTTGAAACTTTGATTGAATTTACAACAATTTTTTTAGAATAAAAGATATAAAGTATTATCATTCGTATGAACCCTCTTTACATGGTAACTTTGAATGATTTTTTATTTTTAATTTAGTTTTTTTTGTTATTATGAGAAAAAGGTTTGATGATGTTTTCACAAGCATTGTTTGAAGTATATAAATTTTATAAAAACTGATTTCTGTAAACCGTAAACCAGGTTAAAAACTTATTGTTTATGAAAAAAATCTATTTTTTGCACTTTTTTTTCTTAAATTAAAAAAACCGCTCCAAGATTTTTTTCAAAATTTAACAGATTCACAAAAATGGTCATATGCGTCGATTGGCATCATTATGCAAATGGAATGTTTGCTTCGCGAGATATAGCGCATGAGAAATATGACCTTGAAGATCATGATGACTGGTTTTTTATTTTTAATTATTTTTTTTTGTAGTCATGAGAAAAATGTTGATCATAATTTTACAAAAACTGTTTGGATTATACAAATGATATAAACATTGATTACTTCGACTTCAAAATAAGGTTAAAAATTTATTGTTTTTGAAAAAACTCTAATTTTTTGCACTTTTTTTAAAAAAATAAAAAAGGCTCGAAGGATTTTTTTAAAAACTTGATAGAATTACATAATTGTCAATACGCGTCGATTGACACCTTGATCAAGGAAATCGTATTTTTGGTTTGCGAGATATAACGTATGACAGGTATGACCTCCAACCGGGAAAACAGCAAACCCCCCGACCGAAGTTTTCCAAAAACTAATCAGCTCTTAAGATTGCAAAGACGCTTCGATTGACACTTTAAAGAAGTCTATACGATTTTGTTTACGTGAGTTATGCTCGTAGAAAAAGTGTCCACGAACGTACGTACGTACACACACACACGCATACATCTCCCTTTCTAAAAACACTTTATATATACTCTATAGACCTCAAAACGTAAAGAAATGTTGAAAATTTCAATTAAGATATTCGAGGCGATTACAAGAACTTCCCATATACTGGGAAGTTAAAAATCCCCCTAATCCTCTGATCACCCCCGATCCCTGAATCCCCCGAATCCACCGAATAACTGACAATACATAATTCAAATTAAAAGTATGATCCAAAATTAATAAAACAGGTATTTTTCTGATCAGTATAGTCTTATGCAATATAATGAAATTCGAGAATTTTAAAACAACATTTCTCGAGTTCTGTAGTTTTTCAGCACATATACAGCAGCCGTCATATTTATATATATATATATATGTATATATATATATATATATCTATATATACATATATATATATATGTGTGTGTGTGTGTGTGTGTGTGTGTGTGTGTGTGTAAGAAAATATATTTTCCTTAGTTTAAATTTTATCGCGCTCTGTCGGTAAACTCGAAATCTATACGGGCGGCCGATATGACGAAGTATTCTTTGCGGATTTGTTCTAGAGGGCGACAACGTGCAGACGAAGTTCATTTGTTGTGAGAGTTAGCATTAAACTGATAATAATTTGATAGAGGATTGGGAAATTGTCAATTTAGATAATAAACTTTAATTGTCGTTTCCTGGTTTTTACAGGTAAGATTTTATGTTTGTAATTAGCTTGTAAGATATGTAAATAGTGAATAAAAAAAGGAAAACCTTTTTTTTACAGAGCAACAAAACATCGTTTATTTATTGTCAAATTCCCACAAAATAGAATTGATCTTATAAAACGGCAATTTTAGTCATAGAAATGGAGAAGATAAAAATAAAATTTGTGGTAAAAGCTACGGAGGATGGAGAATCAAACTATATAGCTCTAACCTCAATAAGCACAGATGACAGCTTACAATATCAAATACCTACGGAGCTGCAAGCAGCAGCGCTACACAAATCAATAACTGCATCTCCAATTTTTGTAAGCGTAAAGAATACTTTAAAGAGAAGACACCAAAGTAGAAACGTATGTTTCAGCATTACGGAAGATATAAAAAAACATACTGGGATGATGATGGAAATGTTGTTTTCGAGGGACAATTATTAGAGGAAGTCCCGGAGACAATTGCAGCACCTGCTAGTGCACATGAAAGTCAGATGACTAATGATACACTTACTCAAATTTTGCAACAAGTATTGAATCTACAACAGGTAAAAGATAGACCGAGTTTAAGAAAATTGGCAGAAAAATTTGTAATTGACAATTTTCACGGAAAGACTAATGCACATCGATGGCTGACAAATTTTGAGAATGAATGTCAAAGGTTGGAAATAAATGAAGATAGAGAACAAATAGAAATTTTGAAAGTTTGTTACGTACCTAGCATAAACTAAATTCAAATTATGTTCGCGCCTTTTCTGCCCGAAATAACTAAATCAAAGAAATACCTACCTGGCAATAATTATGTGAAAGTGTAAAGCTCGCCAAGTTCCGAAAAAAACTATTTAAACGCGTCATCTTGCTCCAACCCTCGGATCGTGCTCAAGCTTTCGCGAATACGAGTGATCGATCATGCCACGCTACGCGAAAACACAGTATAGGTACACCCAGTAGGTAATGTTTCATATGAGCCCCTTAAAGCACAACTGGTGTAACTCCAATATTCATTTTTTTTTAGTTAGGCATGGTACTGAGTAGGGAGAAATTTGTTCTATTTAATGCGCTAACAGTGTAACCCCTACTTCCCATAGCAACCGCATAAATAGCAGTACTTACTTGTGCAGTCAATGCTGCCCCCTATTAGTTGACAGCACAACCGGTGCAGTTGGGAGGTACACCATTTGTGCAGTAACTTTCGTAAAGGAAGGATTTACTCTCTAGTGTTTTTATTAACAGTAACAAAACATAACTTATCCTTTTTGTTAAAATGGACTCAAGTGAAGATGACAGTTGTGGAATACTAAGTATTTTGGCTGACAATGGATCAGAGGATGAATATTTGCCATCATTCTCAGACATATCCAGTGAAGAAGATGAGAGTTTTGTTTATTTCGTTTGTCCATCATAATTTACTGCAATGATATGATTTGATTATATCACCTTATTCACAAAAAATATGTTGTTTAGATGTTATTTCATAAGACCCCGTTTTTAATTACAATAGAGTAAGGTTATGCATTTAACCTAGAAATGGATCTACACCATTTTTGCCATTTTTTTCATCAAAACATTTCTATAGCATATTTGACATTGTACAAATCTTATTGTCTTATCCGGATTCCATAGATGACGACAATGAAGCATCTGCTGAAAAAGGGAGACCCAATACACCTGATAGTGGTGAAGCAGAGGCAAATGTAGAAGGTAGGCCAAAAAGAACCCGGAAAAGACAAAGAAAGGAGTGGAAACGTGAAGAAAGGAAGAGGAAACGCAATTCTGGGAATTCGTAAATTACTAGGAAGGGAAAAATCATTGCAGAGAAACAATTTAGCAATCTCGATTGCAAATACAGAAAACATTGCTTTAATAAAATTACACAGAAAGCACGAAAAAAAATATTTGAGTCATTTTGGAAAATAGGGACACGCTCTGCTCAAAATGCACTCATTTGTGGTCTGGTGAAACAAGTAGTACCAAAACGTCAGCGGCCAACCACCGGTGTTAAGAATCGAAAAAGTTCTAATAAGTTTTATTTAAATGTTGTTGACCAAAAATTCATGCAGTGGACATTCATTCCTCCCCAATGACTGTGACTTTGCATCGATTGAAAACTTCAGTAAGTCGCAACAAATTTACACACCTGACGACTGGCACAGAACTATTGCTATGTCGAGGAAAAAGAAAGCCTTTCACGTGACAGTTATGACGATCGATGATTTTTTGTCAGTTGAAAACATCCTGAAAAAAATCAACAATAGAAAGAAAGACTGTGAAGGCCATCCTGTATCGTGGCTAAAAATGCAATGGATACGCTACCAAAAGAGTGAGCCATTTAAAATCCTTTTCAAAGAGACTATTTCTGAAGAGATGCTGTTTTCAACTTTGAATTTCATGCCAACGGGGAAAAAAGGACGACCGGTTAACGTTTGCAACATTGATCAGGGTAAGCTATACATAAGCGCTCGGCCTGTTACGAAAGAAAAAAGGAAAGACATTATGGACCTGCTGTCATACATCCCTCCAATACACCACAATTATTTTCAGAGGCTTGTCACTAGCGAGAATTCTGGAGATGTTGGCCCACTTCAGGAAGAAGGTGAAGAAAGTGACAATGAGTGAAAAAATTATTATTTCACTTATTATTTTAATAAAACAGAGTTTTATTGATAACGATTTTGTTTTTGTTTACAATAACACCTTAAAACCATTTACAGCAGTTAAAGATGACCTTTTTATGGAGTTTTATTGAAAAAAATATCCAAAAGTACAATGCTGATTTTTATATAGAACTTGTAGCAAACCCTTTAATATCTCAAAACAAGAAAAATTGGAGTTACACCACTTGTGTTTTAAAGGGCTCATATATAGGCGCACTATCAAGTACGGCCCGCGGTTCTACGGGACAACGTCAAATGTTTGTTTACATTGAGCATATTCTTGTTTACATTCATCATATGTTGGCTGCCATTTATCAAACGTTTGCTGCCATTTATGACAAAATGGCAGCTATCTACTGGTCGGGGCACTGCCATGCACGTTTCATGCTAGGCGTGAAAAACGCCATTAGAAACTTCGGTTCATTGAATTACAATGGTGAAACGTCTTCGCTGACACAAATTTCATTTGCTTTTAACAAATTGATTGAGAGAAAAAGTCAAAATGACTGAAAATATGTCTCTTGTGTTGAAGTGAAAGATGAAGTCCGCGAAAATGCTTTATCCTTCGCAAATCTGGCAGTGCTAGGCATTCGTCAATTTTTGCAAGCACATGGCCAGCGCATGGGCAGGACATGGCGCCATTTCTTGGAAGGAAAATACGAGCTTTTGGGCTTCGATTGCATACTGGGTCTACCTATACTGTGCGCGAAAAGTAGCTTTTCGATGTTCGACGTGCCGGAAATGGTTAGTGAGTGTGGGGAGTTGCGTTTCGACGGTCGACCTGGCCGGACCAAGAAAGTGTTCAATCCGAAGTAAACAAGGGATTAATTCCAGTTAACTAAGTTTCTGGGTAACGGACGAGCACGGAAGAGAGTTGTCATCGCGAGGAGCGAATAAATGGATTGCAAGGAGTAAGCCATTTGTCCACGCAGGACCTCCCCAAGTCTTTTGCTGTGCGAGGTGCCCGTGGAAGTAACTGTTTTGATATTTGGTTTGGAAAACGTGCATTGAGCGTTGCAAGTATACGTACAGCGCACAATGTGTTGCGTTTAAAATCGTAGAAATTCGTGTCGAACTCGAAATAAAACTTTAATCATCCGCAATTAAGGAGGATGGGACACGTGAACGCCATATGACCAATTCAAAAAAAGGAAAAGAAGAAAAATGCTAGCTTCTTCGTATCAGCGTACACTACTGTATGTTCGTGGTTAAGAAAAAAGTCTTCGTCCTGTTGTGTTCTACCGAATCTAGAAGCATCGTTCAAAACCAGCAAAAAGTTTTTACACCGAGGTAAGTGTGATCGAATTTCTTCATAAACTTGGAGAGCAAAGCAAATATCGTATCTATTTCTTTCTTTTATTTAATTAAAAATATCAATTCTTGTGATCAAACATAAAAATAATATATAATGGAATAAGTATATAAAAGTGATGTGATTGTTAATTTCCCAGTATATGGGAAGTTCTTGTAATCGCCTTGAAAATCGAAATTAAAATTTTCAACATTTCTTTACGTTTTGAGGTCTATCGAGTATATTAACTTCCCAGTATATGGGAAGTTCTTGTAATCGCCTCGAAAATCGAAATTGAAATTTTCAACATTTCTTTACGTTTTTGAGCTCTATAGAGTATATATAAAGTGTTTTTAGAAAGAAGTATGTATGTGTGTGTGTGTGTACGTACGTACGTGCGTTCGTGGACACTTTTTTCTACGAGCATAACTCACGTAAGCATATTGACATTTATGCAATTCTATCAAGTTTTAAAAAAAAATTGGAGCCGTTTTTTAATTTTTTCAAAAATAGTGCAAAAAATTGGGTTTTTTTAAAAACAATAAATTTTTAACCTTATATTCAAGTTCAAGTAATCAATATTTATAAAATTGATATACTCCAAGCAATGTTTGTAAAAACAACATCAAAACTTTTTCTCATGAGTACGTAAAAAATTAAATTAAAAATCAAAAATCATTAAAAGTCATCATGATTTTCAAGGTCATTTTTATCATTCACTATATCTCATGAACCAGATATAATATTTGCATCAAGATGGTGTCAGCTGACGTATATTAACATCTTTGTGAAATTTTCAACATTATAAAAATTCGTTTCAGCCATTTTTTTAGTTTAATAGAAGAAAATGCGAAAATTTTGGTTATTTTCATAAAAAAATATTTTTTTAACTTGATTTGCACTGCACAGTGATACCAGTTTATAAAATTTATACATTCTTTTCAGTTTTTGAAGAGAAAGCAGCAAAAAAATTTTCCATGATTATGAAAAAAATTAAATAAAAAATAAAAAATCATTCATGTAAAGAGGGTTCATACGAATGATATTAGTTTATATCTTTTATTCTAACAAAATTGTTGTAAATTCAAGCCTTGTTTGTCTACAAACGTACGTACGTACACACACACACACATACATCTCCCTTTCTAAAAACATTTTAAACAAGCCGCGAAGTGCGACCCTTGAGGTCCACACGGTTAACTTCCCAGTAATATCTTCATAAACATCAAAAACATTAAACACAATAATAATTTTGAAAATAATAATACTTTAAATAATAATAATGAGAGGTATTAATAGCAGTAACAGAAATGAGTTAATATTAATCATATCATCTACGGAAGGTTTTTTTTGGATTTCCAACATTGAAACATAAAAAAATTAGCACTAAAACACTGTAGAAACTATTAAAAATCTGCTGAAATTATGCAAATATTATAAAACTTGGATTGAATTTACAACAATTTCCTTAGAATAAAAGATATAAAGTAATATCATTCGTATGAACCCTCTATACATCATAACTTTGAATGATTTTTTATTTTTAATTTAGTTTTATCATAATCATGGAATATGAATTTGCTGGTTTCTCTTCAAAAATCTATAAGAATGTAGAAATTTTATAAACATTTATTACTGTGCTGTGCAAATCAGGTTAAAAAAATATTTTTTATGAAAAAACCCTAAAAGCCTAATTTTTTGCTTTTTCTTTTATTAAATTAAAAAGCGGCTGAAACAATTTTTATATAATGTTTAAAAATTGCAAAAATGTTAATACACGTCTATTGACACTTTAATGATGCAAATATTATATCTGGTTCGTGAGATATAGAAAATGATAAAAATGACCTTGAAAATCATGATGACTTTTAATGATTTTTTATTTTTAATTTAATTTTTTACTCAGTCATGACAAAAACTTTTGATGATGTTTTTACAAGCATTGTTTGGAATATATAAATTTTATAAACATTGATTACGATATTCCGCAAATCAGATTAAAAAATTATTGTTTATGAAAAAAAACCTAATTTTTTGCACTTTTTTCTCTTAAATTAAAAAACGCTTTCAAGAAATTTTATAAAAACTTGATAGAATCACATAAATGTTAATATGCGTCGATTGACACCTTAACCATGCAAATCTTACGTTGGATTCGCGAGATATAACGCATGACAGAAATGACCTTCAAACGGGCAAAACAGCAAAGCCCCCCGACCGAAGTTTCGCAAAAACTAATCAGCTCTTAAAATTGCAAAGACGCTTCTATTGACAGCTCAACGAAGTCGATACGACTTTGTTTACGTGAGTTATGCTCGTAGAAAAAAGTGTCCACGAACGCACGTACGTACGTACACACACACACACACATACATACTTATTTCTAAAAACACTTTATATATACTCTATAGAGCTCAAAAACGTAAAGAAATGTTGAAAATTTTAATTTCGATTTTCAAGGCGATGACAAGAACTTCCCATATACTGGGAAGTTAAAAATAAAAATCTTTATCACTCTGAAGCTGATTGTTGGTTTAAATCTGAGGCCAATATGAAACAAGAAAAAACTAGATCAACAATTGATGCAGAATTAAGTGATGATGATGATTCAAAAAACGTGTAAGTACACCACTAATCTATATAATTAAACGGCTAGCATGAATTTTGTGGTACCATTTTAGCCGTTGTTTCTGGACCGATTTTCATAAAAAATACATTAATGGAAAGAGAATATCCTGTAGATGTGCAGAATTGTATTTTTTGTGAAAATCTGTTTGGAAAATATAGAGAAAAAAAGGAAAATAGATTTTCTTACTAATACATACACAACGTTGAACGTTCACACAGCGATAAATACGAATGGTATACTAGCCTTCAGTATCAAAATAGAAACTCTAAAGCTGTATAGGTTGTGTAGTGCATACGATGGTGATTTGCCCTTGCACGAGGGAGTCCCAGGTTCGTATCTAGGACTGGTCCAAGTGTATTAGTTTCATTTTGGAAGCTATTAAATCATCAAATTTCACTACATTTAGCAATATTTTCATTCTCACTTTACACCGTTCATGTTGTATTGTATTTAGCCGTTCACTGGTTCGGTGTTGTGTTATAGCTTGCTCTCTGGGGACCATTCGTGTGTATAGCGTCGCCGTTCATTGTGCAAATGTATACGTACATTTCATCAATATTTGCTCATATCTTTTTAGTTTGTTTTGCTGAAGGTCTTCTAACATTCCACAAAAAAGCATTTTCAGTTGAAGAAAACTTTCAAGATTTAAAAACGATGTTTGATTTTCCTAACATTATTTACAACAACCGGTTTGGTAGATCTCAAGAATGCGAAAATCGAATGATGACATGCGCAAAACGCTTAGCATTGTTATATTGAATATTAACTTAGGGAATGGAGCAATTAAGCTGATTAAATTTTGCGATGAAAATGTAAAACGTTAGAGATTAAAATAGAAACACAGAACTTAGGGAATTAGTTATACACTGAAGAAGTCTGGGAGTGCCAGAAGAAATGCACATCTGCTTTAATAGTTTAAATAAACGTTTTTAAGGAAATTTTGGAAAAAGGTTTTTGAATTAACTAAAATTTGTGAAAGCGTGAAAATAAGGGTTTTCTAACTGATATTGATGATTATTCGATCGAATTTCTAGAGTCAGTTATAATAAAATCATCATTGCACTCGAATTTCGAGTGCTGGATTCTGCTAGTTAAGATTAAACTACTATTACAAGATAGAGTAGAAGTATTTGGAATTTATGATTCAGGATCAAACGTATCCTTAATAAACGCAAAATTATTAAATATAAAAGGTAGGAAGAATTCATCAAATACAGGAAAATTAATTACAATTAGTGATGTTAGCGGTTCAACTAAATTAAAAATAAAAATCTTTGATATTGAGAAGAAAGTTAATGTTTATATGGTTGATGAAAATTTTCACTATGATCTGAACATGATAAAAATGTTTAGACTAAATCAAGATGAAAATTTAAAAATCACACAAACAAAAAACATAGAAAATAAAGTGAAAGATGATAAATCATTTTCGATGCAATCTGTTATAAATGAAATAGGAAAAACAGATGTTTTACAAAAATTTTCAGTTAATTTCAATGAGCATGTGAAGGCAGAAGATTTCCAAATAAAAATGGATAATCTAGATCAAACACAAAAAGCTCAAACGGAAACACTGATAGAAAAGTTTAAAACAATTTTTGCAAAAGATAAATACGACATAGGTACTGTTAAAGAATATGAAGCAAGAAAAGATCTTGTTGCGGATCAATTCTCATTTTAGTCGTTCATTTTTTTTTCATTTCTTCCAAATTGGAATATATTCAATTTTCCCTCAGTACACGTCCAAATAATCAGCATTGGCAGTACTAAATCCCAACTTAGTAATCCACCACACGCGCTGTCTCTCTTGCGAGGTGAGTTTAAGTGATCGAGCGCGAATCGGTTCACTTTGCATGCTGTCGCTCTCTGATTGGCCGAAAAGATTCTGACATATTACCATATATGGTAATAATTGGAGCAAAAATGCTTCAACGGGTGATCGCGGTGGAAAAAAATGTAGGAAGTGAGTTGACGAGAGTGTGGAAGAAAAGACGTGGTCGCTGAAGGAAGAAAATTCGTGTTGTTTTTTTTGGAAAAAGAACGCTTGCACGCAGAGTGTGAACGGGAATATAGCGAAAACGATTGAAATAATGCTAAAGTTCGCGAATCGCGCGATATACGTTTGTTGGAGATTTCTGGTTTTGGAGTTGTTGAATTTCTAATTTTTGCGATTGGCAGTCGAAGTGAGGAGTGGAATTATTCCTGTTAAATAATCTACAGTATCGAGTGGGTTTCCCGAGTGAGTTTTTATGGGACCGCTGTCTGGAAACAACGACAGCGACAAGCAACGTCTTCGGCGGGGCCACATAGCAGACATGCAGAGTCTAACACAGCATTCGTCCCGGAAAAGGAGTTCAGTGGAAATGTGAAGCTTCCTGCGAACGGCCGACAGTAATAAAGGAAATTAAAATCAAAAAAAAAGTAACTATCTCATGTACTCACGGAAATTGATTAGTCACAAGAAACATGCATTATTATGGCAAAAGATTTTTTTTTGTAATCATTAGGAAAAGTGAATTAACGTAAGATTTTGAAATAACGTAGGCTGATTGTAAAGCGCTGTTCAAGTGAATAGTTTATTTGACATAATTTTGAAACAAAAAACAAAAAAAAAACGTTTCTGTAATTTATCGTATGCAAATAATTCAAGAAATGTATGTGATCTAGCTTCGAAATACCAGTTCTTAGGCATTTCATGGGTATTTAGCTTTCTTTGTAATAATACGATTATAAATAGTAAGTTCAAACGGGAAGCAACTTGCTTTCAAACTGTAGAAATTTCTGTAGATTTTTTTTTGACAATGTGAGAAATTGTTAACCAGTAACTTCATATTGTATGTGTTAAGAATTATGATAAAAAAAAGAAAAATTTTTTTTATATATATAAACATAAGTGAAATAATATGAAGTGAGTTTTTTTTCATGGTTCTCCTCTCCTCAGCATGTGCGCGATTGGGTTTTGTCCGGATATAAAAGTTTTTTGTCGATGTGCCTTTTATTAGCCCACGACCCGGTGAGCTAGCCGGTTTATAAAAAAACATGTTATCTATGGTCGCCTCTATGCGACCACTGTTGGTGGGTGCTCCGCACGGGGGCCTCCTCTCGGCGGTCATCGTCCATGGTGCATCCGAAGTGGCGGAGCACATGGATGGTGATTGTCTGGGATGGAGGTGAAGGAATGCGGGGCACGCAACACATGGCGCCCAACGTGGGGCCTTTTGCCTTTCTAAATTCTAAATTCTAACCTCTAAATTCATAGTGTTGTCGAAATTCGGAAAAGTGTCGGGTAATTCGCGTAGTTTGTTTGAATCGGGATTGTGATTATCTCAATCACACCCAGTAATCGCTTCCACGTTTGAAACCGTCGCCATCCCAGTTTCGACACACTTCTATTAAATAAATCAAATAAATTCACTTTTACTTGTAGTCGTCGGATAATTTGTTCGAATCGTGAATCATCTCGTTTTACGTACTTCACATTTTGTTGTGACACACAATTTAAGTGTCTAATTAAATTTTGTATCTGATCGCGTATTGTCTGTTGGTGGGGAGACCAAATATATCCTTTAATATATATATATACTATATAATCACTTCATGTTATTCCGATTCGTATGTGAATCGACACAATAATACTAAGTCATACTTTTGTAAACCACTGTTGTAAAAACTTTTGTAAAACATTTATGTAAACACTTTTGTAAAACAAATTATGTAAAAACTATGTACAATAATTTAAGTCAAAAATTTATGTAAATTCATGTAAATCTATTGTAAACCACTCACACTCACCCTCATACAATCGGTTTCGGTAGTACGCGTTCAGTATCTTCGCCGCGTTTAGTATTTGAACATATCGCCCATTGGCGTTTAATTGATATAGTTAGCGTAGTTTTGTGGCGTTTCGCTTTAAGCGAGTAATTTGGACCGCCTTTTTGAGTTAGGCAGAGTATCGTTAAGTTGTAATATAATATCGTGTACTTTAGTATCGTATAATATCGTATCTTATAATATCGTTTCGTGTAATATCTTAATACCTTATTTGGTAAAATAACTTAATCTTTTTATATAATCCGCGCAACCATTTAGTCGCTCTATCACTTAACATTACACCTATTATCTAATATCTTCAGTTATATATATCATTCTATCTTGCAACATGGATATTCCTCAGGCATTCTGGCCCAAAGTAGTATCTTCTCCGGTTACGTCTCGGGAAATCAGACCATCCCTCGAGTTAGGGAGTGAGTCAAATCCTTTTTCCATTAATCATCCGCTACAAGTGTCTGAAGTGGGAGGCAGTTCCCCACCTAATCAATCCGTGGTGATAAACATTCCGCCCGAACAATGTCAGGCGCCCATCATTTTCAACAGTCCGAAACACCTTGTGACTGAAAAATCTATCCACACTGCGGATTTATATATGTTAAATCAAGGTGAACCCTTTCGGTATGTAAGTCCGACACAACCTGTAGGGGAGGTGAAAACTCCACCCCCTATGTATCCAGACGTTCCTTATACTCATAGTTTTCCTACACATGTAAGGGAAACCTTAAACACCTCTGTCCGTCATAATGTACCCATATTTAAATGGGGCATTACGTTCGATGGATCCAACTCTAGTCTCAACGCCGAGACTTTTATATTCCAAGTCGAGACTCTCTCTCGCACATATCAGGTTTCGTTTGCAGAACTCATCGCGAGTTTCCATTTATTAGTTCGTGGACCAGCAGCGGTCTGGTATTGGAAATATCTCCAACTAGATCCCCAGTCCTTTGATTGGGACGGCTTTAAGGCCGCTTTTCTGAGTCGATATGGCTCTCTTACCTCCGATGTGGATATCCGACGACGTATTGACGCGCGGATTCAAAAACCTTCTGAAACCTTCATTGAGTTCTTTGATGCGGTTGAAGGACTGACCCTTCAGCTTCGGCATCCATTACCGGACACTGACCTACAAGTCATCCTATATCGCAACATGTCCACCCGTCTGAGCGATCATTTAGCTGGTCGCACCTTTAACAACACTCGCGAACTAGTCCAATGTTGTATTTCCGTCGAGAGTGTATGGAACATCAACACTCCTGTAAAACGGACTATTCCTTTCGTGCGGCGTTCAGTGCACGAAATTCATCTTACGTCTGGGTCGAAAAACGTCGATCCTATCAACTCTCGTCGTTCTTCTGGTAATCCATTCAGACAGGCAGACGTATCTCCTACAGTTCGCTCTTCCGAAACTTTTTCTAACTCCGTTATCTGTTGGAACTGTAAGCGTAGTGGGCATTCCTTCGGAAATTGTCCAATTCTGGTAAATCGACTTTTCTGTTTTGGATGTGGCCACGATGGTGTCCTGAAAAGTAACTGTGCTAAATGCAATCCTTCGGGAAACGGGCGAAGGAGTGTGTCGTTCGCGGGGAATCGATCCACTCCAGTCATCGCCAACAACATGCCTCTGAATCGGTCCGACCGAATAAAAACACGTATCCCAGTCCGACCCGAAGCAAATACGCGTCTGTAAATCAGGTACCTTCCCTCTCTAACATCTCTATGAGAGATGTCACCATCCAAACGGACCCCAATATCAATTTAAAACCTGTTGTGTTACCTGTTGAGTCCATACATAGCGATCTTGTTTCCGTGACGTCACCTCATATAGTTCATCCTTCTATTAAATCTAAATGTCGCCTACTGTCCAATAGTCGCCTACGTCGGTGTAAACGTACGGCATTATATTTTTATAAACTTCGTCAACTGCGTAAGGCAGTACTACACTCCATATATTCCGATGATCCTTCAGCGGATTCCCGACCTTTTCGTGAAATAGCCATTAATGGGCATAAACTCTCTGGGTTACTCGATAGTGGAGCTAGCGTTAGCGTTTTGGGTCATGGGGCTTTAGACCTTATATCTAAATTACAACTTTATCTGCATTCTTCCAACCTCCACATTAGTACTGCTTCTGGACAACATGTCTCCGCGTTAGGTTATGTAGACACTTCAGTCTCCTTCGGAAACTTAATCAAACCCATTCGATTTTTAGTAGTCCCTTCTCTAGGACATTCCGTGTATCCGGGCATCGATTTTTGGAACGCATTTAATATCGTACCTTTTCAGTTACCTTCTCTACAAGTACTTAATACTGTTTCTAGCTCTAAAGGTGATGTGTATCATCATCTACATACAGCGCAGCAAATGCAGCTTCAATCTGTTATCCAGACCTTTCCGTCCTTTAATGAGCGTGGGTTGGGAAAAACTTCTCTTTTGAGTCATACTATCGATACGGGTTCCGCTAAACCCGTTAAACAACGTCACTATTCAGTGTCTCCTGTTATTCAATCTCAGCTATATACCGAATTAGATCGTATGCTTTCTCTTGGCGTTATAGAGGAAAGTCAGAGCTCATGGAGTTCTCCCGTCACTTTGGTCCGCAAACCCGGTAAAAATCGGCTTTGTCTTGACGCGCGTAGGGTTAACGAGGTCACTATCAAGGATGCATATCCACTTCCGCTAATTGAGGGTCTCTTATCTCGTCTACAATCTACTAAATTCATAACCAGTCTAGATCTCAAGGACGCCTTCTGGCAAATTCCTTTATCTATGGACTCGCGCGAAAAGACCGCTTTTACAGTCCCTGGTCGTCCTCTTTATCATTTCACTGTTATGCCTTTTGGTCTTTGCAACGCCCCACAAACTATGTGTCGTCTCATGCATAAAGTCATTCCGCACGAGTATCATGACAAAATTTTCGTCTATTTAGACGACCTACTCATTACTAGTGCCACCTTTGAGGAACATTTAGATCTATTAAGTAAAGTAGCTCAATTTCTTACTTCCGCCGGCCTTACTATTAACGTCGACAAAAGTAAATTCCTTCAACGCGAGATCAAATATCTCGGATATATAGTCAGTGACGGTATCCTAAAAACTGATGCGGATAAAATTTCTAGTATTGTTGACTACCCCACTCCTAGGTCCGCTAAGGACGTACGGCGTTTTATGGGAATGGCGGGTTGGTATCGTCGTTTCATCCTTCGCTTCGCCAGTATCACTGCGCCTCTAACCGATTTACTTCAGAGCAAGCGTTCGTTTAAGTGGAATGACTCCGCTGAAAACGCTTTCTCGCAAATAAAACAAGCCCTAATTTCGGCTCCAGTTTTAATTAATCCAGACTTTAGTAAACCCTTCTTTATACAGTGTGACGCCAGTACTACCGGTATCGGTAGCGTGTTATTTCAAAAGGACGAGGATGGTAAAGAGCATCCTATTGCTTTTATGTCCGGTAAATTAAATTCGGCCCAACGTAACTATACTATCACGGAACTCGAATGCCTGGCGGCTGTACAAAGTGTAAAAAAATTTCGCGCCTATATCGAGGGGTTTTCTTTTACTATCATTACCGATCATGCCAGCCTCAAGTGGCTGATGCGGCAAACTGACCTTTCCGGCAGACTGGCTCGTTGGAGTCTCAAACTACAAGGATTTGACTTTCAAATCCAACACTGCAAAGGATCCGTAAACGTCATCCCAGACGCGTTGTCGCGCGTACATGAAGGTATTGTAGCCGGCAATATCTCTATTCTCTCTGACCAAACTTTAACTTCAATTCTTCCGGAACATGCTTCTCTGCATCCTTTAATTCCTGAGTCAGCCTTTAGTGACTCCTCATATCTAGAGCGTATCGATCTTATACAGCAAAACCCCGATAAATTTTCTAATATTTGGGTACAAAACGGGAAAATCTATATTAATACCGGTGTCATGTCGGATGACCAAGTAAATATCCCTCAAACTAAACTATGGGTGCCCGACAGTGTACAACAACTGCTTATATCTCACAGTCATAGCTCCCCTGTATCCGCACATAGTGGTGTCCATAAAACCGCCGAAATATTGCGTCGATATTTCTATTGGCCACGTCTCAAACTCGACGTCCGTAAATTTATTAGTCAATGTTCTGTCTGCAAACAGACAAAGTCTAATAACCAAACTCTACGTCCTCCTCTCGGACAAATGCGTATTTCTGAGCGTCCACTGCAACGCCTGTTCATTGAATTTCTGGGTCCCTATCCCCGTTCTAAGTTCGGAAATACGCAACTTTTCGTGGTGCTGGACCACTATTCCAAATTTCTATGGCTTAAGGCCATGCCTAAGGCAACTGCCGAGTCCGTTGTGAACTTTCTGTCCGAAAATATTTTCCATACTTTTGGCGTTCCTGAATTTATTCATTCCGATAACGGAGTGCAATTTGTGTCTAAAGTTTTCACGCAACTTCTGTCAGACTACAATATCACCCAAGTTCTAAATCCTCGATATTCTCCGCAGTCCAACGCTTCTGAGCGTGCCAATCAATCCATTCTATCCGCTATTCGCTCTTATATTGGTGACGACCATCGTAATTGGGACCGTTCCCTGGTGGAGACATGCGCTGCATTTAGGAACGTAGTGCATGAATCCACTGGTTGTTCACCGCATTTCCTAATGTTCGGATTTCAGGCTATTAGACATGGCTCGGACTACACCCTCCTACGTAAATTATCTTCTTTAGCTGACGGTCAACTAAGTGTCACGGAGCGCAACGACAAAATGCGCGATATTCAAATCAAGGTCCAAGCTAAACTTCAAGAATCCTACTTGAAGGGTAAACGCAGATACGATTTGCGTAGTAAGCCCCGAATGTTTCAGCCCGGTCAAGCTGTACATGTCCATAATCATGTCTTGAGTAAGGCTGTTGATCGGTTTTCCGCCAAACTTGCCCCGAAGTTTGTGCCTGGAATCATTGTTCGACCTGTGGGACAGGTTGCTTACGAAGTTCGGGATATGTCCGGTAAAACTCTTGGTGTATGTCACGCACAGGACATTAAGAGTTAACTTCGATCTGTATATTTTGTTGATAGCTATCTGTATATATATCGTACATATATTAGTATGTCAATTTTTGTGAGTTTGTATATATCGGTAATATTTAGTACAGGACTTGGTCCCTTATAAAATTAGTAGTCCAACGAGTTTTCCTAATGGCCTCGTCGTGTGACGTATCGGTTGCATTAGTGTGGACACGTATATTAGTTAGTTTGCTTCGTGATCCAATGAGTTTTCCTAATGGCCTCGTCGTGTGACGTATCGGTTGCATTAGTGTGGACACGCATAGTAGTTAGTTTGTTTCGAAGTCCAACGAGTTTTCCTAATGGCCTCGTCGTGTGACGTAACGGTTGCATTAGTGTGGACGTGTATTTTCTTAGTATGTATATCTGACCCGTATATAGTTATGTTGTACAGTATTTGGTATCTGTCCGTTTAGCGTTAGTTTGTCTAATTGGGTTTGGAGTCTTAAAATGCTAGAGAATTGACGACCTCTGGGGTCCCTAAACTAGTCCGCGTTGAGCGTTGACGCCTGTATATAATGTAAATATTTTTGGTATATCTAGTATCATATTATTAATAATTGCTCACAGGAAGTGAGACCATTTTTTTGTAGTATAACCATATCTCTTTATCTTTCGAATATTACCCATTTTACCTATCGGAATCTTATATTCCTCATCTTTTCATCTTCGGTATACAACCGTTTCAGTTGCTAGGCAACTTTCTTAGGGGTAGGGGGGGTTCATATTGAACTCAAAATGTATGTATTTGTCTTCGTCTTTAAGTTCTGGTTTGTTTCTTTGGCTGATTCGAGACTGGGGGTGAAGTCTGTCAGGTTAGACCTGAGGTTCTCTATGGGGTTTCAATACAGAGGGCAACGGTCGATCCTTTGTAGTTAGTACAGCTCAACCCCAGTGTAAAACTCGGAAGGTACACCATTTCGTTTTTCAGTGTCGTGTATTGTCCCGGATATCTTGTCGTAACATTATCTCTGATCTGTAATAGCGATTTCATTACTCATCTTTTCAACACGCCCGTGTTTCATTTTGTTTGATAACTCAGTAACCCGCCGTTGATAGGTTCCGTTCCTGTTTTGAGCTACTTCGACTACTAAGGTAGTTTTGAAGGCTTATTTCGGGTAAAACTGTCGATTGAGTAGAGTTACCTTAACGTAATACTGTATCGAGGAAATTGCGTGAACATGTATGATGATTTCGACGTTAAGACGTTTTGACTACATCTGCTGAGTTTCACGTAAGACTTCCCATTTTATTAAAACCCTCCTGGTTCGTTTGAGTGAGCAGGATGATTTCGACGCGTAGACGTTTTGATTACATTTGCCTAGCCTCATACCAACCATGAGATCTTTCATTACTTAGAGTTCATACATAGCCCGGCTTTATTGTGGAGAGACTCTTCTCAGGGCGGGGTCGTCCCCACGTTCTGTTGCGGATCAATTCTCATTTTAGTCGTTCATTTTTTTTTCATTTCTTCCAAATTGGAATATATTCAATTTTCCCTCAGTACACGTCCAAATAATCAGCATTGGCAGTACTAAATCCCAACTTAGTAATCCACCACACGCGCTGTCTCTCTTGCGAGGTGAGTTTAAGTGATCGAGCGCGAATCGGTTCACTTTGCATGCTGTCGCTCTCTGATTGGCCGAAAAGATTCTGACATATTACCATATATGGTAATAATTGGAGCAAAAATGCTTCAACGGGTGATCGCGGTGGAAAAAAATGTAGGAAGTGAGTTGACGAGAGTGTGGAAGAAAAGACGTGGTCGCTGAAGGAAGAAAATTCGTGTTGTTTTTTTTGGAAAAAGAACGCTTGCACGCAGAGTGTGAACGGGAATATAGCGAAAACGATTGAAATAATGCTAAAGTTCGCGAATCGCGCGATATACGTTTGTTGGAGATTTCTGGTTTTGGAGTTGTTGAATTTCTAATTTTTGCGATTGGCAGTCGAAGTGAGGAGTGGAATTATTCCTGTTAAATAATCTACAGTATCGAGTGGGTTTCCCGAGTGAGTTTTTATGGGACCGCTGTCTGGAAACAACGACAGCGACAAGCAACGTCTTCGGCGGGGCCACATAACAGACATGCAGAGTCTAACACAGCATTCGTCCCGGAAAAGGAGTTCAGTGGAAATGTGAAGCTTCCTGCGAACGGCCGACAGTAATAAAGGAAATTAAAATCAAAAAAAAAGTAACTATCTCATGTACTCACGGAAATTGATTAGTCACAAGAAACATGCATTATTATGGCAAAAGATTTTTTTTTGTAATCATTAGGAAAAGTGAATTAACGTAAGATTTTGAAATAACGTAGGCTGATTGTAAAGCGCTGTTCAAGTGAATAGTTTATTTGACATAATTTTGAAAAAAAAAACAAAAAAAAAACGTTTCTGTAATTTATCGTATGCAAATAATTCAAGAAATGTATGTGATCTAGCTTCGAAATACCAGTTCTTAGGCATTTCATGGGTATTTAGCTTTCTTTGTAATAATACGATTATAAATAGTAAGTTCAAACGGGAAGCAACTTGCTTTCAAACTGTAGAAATTTCTGTAGATTTTTTTTTGACAATGTGAGAAATTGTTAACCAGTAACTTCATATTGTATGTGTTAAGAATTATGATAAAAAAAAGAGTGTGTCGTTCGCGGGGAATCGATCCACTCCAGTCATCGCCAACAACATGCCTCTGAATCGGTCCGACCGAATAAAAACACGTATCCCAGTCCGACCCGAAGCAAATACGCGTCTGTAAATCAGGTACCTTCCCTCTCTAACATCTCTATGAGAGATGTCACCATCCAAACGGACCCCAATATCAATTTAAAACCTGTTGTGTTACCTGTTGAGTCCATACATAGCGATCTTGTTTCCGTGACGTCACCTCATATAGTTCATCCTTCTATTAAATCTAAATGTCGCCTACTGTCCAATAGTCGCCTACGTCGGTGTAAACGTACGGCATTATATTTTTATAAACTTCGTCAACTGCGTAAGGCAGTACTACACTCCATATATTCCGATGATCCTTCAGCGGATTCCCGACCTTTTCGTGAAATAGCCATTAATGGGCATAAACTCTCTGGGTTACTCGATAGTGGAGCTAGCGTTAGCGTTTTGGGTCATGGGGCTTTAGACCTTATATCTAAATTACAACTTTATCTGCATTCTTCCAACCTCCACATTAGTACTGCTTCTGGACAACATGTCTCCGCGTTAGGTTATGTAGACACTTCAGTCTCCTTCGGAAACTTAATCAAACCCATTCGATTTTTAGTAGTCCCTTCTCTAGGACATTCCGTGTATCCGGGCATCGATTTTTGGAACGCATTTAATATCGTACCTTTTCAGTTACCTTCTCTACAAGTACTTAATACTGTTTCTAGCTCTAAAGGTGATGTGTATCATCATCTACATACAGCGCAGCAAATGCAGCTTCAATCTGTTATCCAGACCTTTCCGTCCTTTAATGAGCGTGGGTTGGGAAAAACTTCTCTTTTGAGTCATACTATCGATACGGGTTCCGCTAAACCCGTTAAACAACGTCACTATTCAGTGTCTCCTGTTATTCAATCTCAGCTATATACCGAATTAGATCGTATGCTTTCTCTTGGCGTTATAGAGGAAAGTCAGAGCTCATGGAGTTCTCCCGTCACTTTGGTCCGCAAACCCGGTAAAAATCGGCTTTGTCTTGACGCGCGTAGGGTTAACGAGGTCACTATCAAGGATGCATATCCACTTCCGCTAATTGAGGGTCTCTTATCTCGTCTACAATCTACTAAATTCATAACCAGTCTAGATCTCAAGGACGCCTTCTGGCAAATTCCTTTATCTATGGACTCGCGCGAAAAGACCGCTTTTACAGTCCCTGGTCGTCCTCTTTATCATTTCACTGTTATGCCTTTTGGTCTTTGCAACGCCCCACAAACTATGTGTCGTCTCATGCATAAAGTCATTCCGCACGAGTATCATGACAAAATTTTCGTCTATTTAGACGACCTACTCATTACTAGTGCCACCTTTGAGGAACATTTAGATCTATTAAGTAAAGTAGCTCAATTTCTTACTTCCGCCGGCCTTACTATTAACGTCGACAAAAGTAAATTCCTTCAACGCGAGATCAAATATCTCGGATATATAGTCAGTGACGGTATCCTAAAAACTGATGCGGATAAAATTTCTAGTATTGTTGACTACCCCACTCCTAGGTCCGCTAAGGACGTACGGCGTTTTATGGGAATGGCGGGTTGGTATCGTCGTTTCATCCTTCGCTTCGCCAGTATCACTGCGCCTCTAACCGATTTACTTCAGAGCAAGCGTTCGTTTAAGTGGAATGACTCCGCTGAAAACGCTTTCTCGCAAATAAAACAAGCCCTAATTTCGGCTCCAGTTTTAATTAATCCAGACTTTAGTAAACCCTTCTTTATACAGTGTGACGCCAGTACTACCGGTATCGGTAGCGTGTTATTTCAAAAGGACGAGGATGGTAAAGAGCATCCTATTGCTTTTATGTCCGGTAAATTAAATTCGGCCCAACGTAACTATACTATCACGGAACTCGAATGCCTGGCGGCTGTACAAAGTGTAAAAAAATTTCGCGCCTATATCGAGGGGTTTTCTTTTACTATCATTACCGATCATGCCAGCCTCAAGTGGCTGATGCGGCAAACTGACCTTTCCGGCAGACTGGCTCGTTGGAGTCTCAAACTACAAGGATTTGACTTTCAAATCCAACACTGCAAAGGATCCGTAAACGTCATCCCAGACGCGTTGTCGCGCGTACATGAAGGTATTGTAGCCGGCAATATCTCTATTCTCTCTGACCAAACTTTAACTTCAATTCTTCCGGAACATGCTTCTCTGCATCCTTTAATTCCTGAGTCAGCCTTTAGTGACTCCTCATATCTAGAGCGTATCGATCTTATACAGCAAAACCCCGATAAATTTTCTAATATTTGGGTACAAAACGGGAAAATCTATATTAATACCGGTGTCATGTCGGATGACCAAGTAAATATCCCTCAAACTAAACTATGGGTGCCCGACAGTGTACAACAACTGCTTATATCTCACAGTCATAGCTCCCCTGTATCCGCACATAGTGGTGTCCATAAAACCGCCGAAATATTGCGTCGATATTTCTATTGGCCACGTCTCAAACTCGACGTCCGTAAATTTATTAGTCAATGTTCTGTCTGCAAACAGACAAAGTCTAATAACCAAACTCTACGTCCTCCTCTCGGACAAATGCGTATTTCTGAGCGTCCACTGCAACGCCTGTTCATTGAATTTCTGGGTCCCTATCCCCGTTCTAAGTTCGGAAATACGCAACTTTTCGTGGTGCTGGACCACTATTCCAAATTTCTATGGCTTAAGGCCATGCCTAAGGCAACTGCCGAGTCCGTTGTGAACTTTCTGTCCGAAAATGTTTTCCATACTTTTGGCGTTCCTGAATTTATTCATTCCGATAACGGAGTGCAATTTGTGTCTAAAGTTTTCACGCAACTTCTGTCAGACTACAATATCACCCAAGTTCTAAATCCTCGATATTCTCCGCAGTCCAACGCTTCTGAGCGTGCCAATCAATCCATTCTATCCGCTATTCGCTCTTATATTGGTGACGACCATCGTAATTGGGACCGTTCCCTGGTGGAGACATGCGCTGCATTTAGGAACGTAGTGCATGAATCCACTGGTTGTTCACCGCATTTCCTAATGTTCGGATTTCAGGCTATTAGACATGGCTCGGACTACACCCTCCTACGTAAATTATCTTCTTTAGCTGACGGTCAACTAAGTGTCACGGAGCGCAACGACAAAATGCGCGATATTCAAATCAAGGTCCAAGCTAAACTTCAAGAATCCTACTTGAAGGGTAAACGCAGATACGATTTGCGTAGTAAGCCCCGAATGTTTCAGCCCGGTCAAGCTGTACATGTCCATAATCATGTCTTGAGTAAGGCTGTTGATCGGTTTTCCGCCAAACTTGCCCCGAAGTTTGTGCCTGGAATCATTGTTCGACCTGTGGGACAGGTTGCTTACGAAGTTCGGGATATGTCCGGTAAAACTCTTGGTGTATGTCACGCACAGGACATTAAGAGTTAACTTCGATCTGTATATTTTGTTGATAGCTATCTGTATATATATCGTACATATATTAGTATGTCAATTTTTGTGAGTTTGTATATATCGGTAATATTTAGTACAGGACTTGGTCCCTTATAAAATTAGTAGTCCAACGAGTTTTCCTAATGGCCTCGTCGTGTGACGTATCGGTTGCATTAGTGTGGACACGTATATTAGTTAGTTTGCTTCGTGATCCAATGAGTTTTCCTAATGGCCTCGTCGTGTGACGTATCGGTTGCATTAGTGTGGACACGCATAGTAGTTAGTTTGTTTCGAAGTCCAACGAGTTTTCCTAATGGCCTCGTCGTGTGACGTAACGGTTGCATTAGTGTGGACGTGTATTTTCTTAGTATGTATATCTGACCCGTATATAGTTATGTTGTACAGTATTTGGTATCTGTCCGTTTAGCGTTAGTTTGTCTAATTGGGTTTGGAGTCTTAAAATGCTAGAGAATTGACGACCTCTGGGGTCCCTAAACTAGTCCGCGTTGAGCGTTGACGCCTGTATATAATGTAAATATTTTTGGTATATCTAGTATCATATTATTAATAATTGCTCACAGGAAGTGAGACCATTTTTTTGTAGTATAACCATATCTCTTTATCTTTCGAATATTACCCATTTTACCTATCGGAATCTTATATTCCTCATCTTTTCATCTTCGGTATACAACCGTTTCAGTTGCTAGGCAACTTTCTTAGGGGTAGGGGGGGTTCATATTGAACTCAAAATGTATGTATTTGTCTTCGTCTTTAAGTTCTGGTTTGTTTCTTTGGCTGATTCGAGACTGGGGGTGAAGTCTGTCAGGTTAGACCTGAGGTTCTCTATGGGGTTTCAATACAGAGGGCAACGGTCGATCCTTTGTAGTTAGTACAGCTCAACCCCAGTGTAAAACTCGGAAGGTACACCATTTCGTTTTTCAGTGTCGTGTATTGTCCCGGATATCTTGTCGTAACATTATCTCTGATCTGTAATAGCGATTTCATTACTCATCTTTTCAACACGCCCGTGTTTCATTTTGTTTGATAACTCAGTAACCCGCCGTTGATAGGTTCCGTTCCTGTTTTGAGCTACTTCGACTACTAAGGTAGTTTTGAAGGCTTATTTCGGGTAAAACTGTCGATTGAGTAGAGTTACCTTAACGTAATACTGTATCGAGGAAATTGCGTGAACATGTATGATGATTTCGACGTTAAGACGTTTTGACTACTTCTGCTGAGTTTCACGTAAGACTTCCCATTTTATTAAAACCCTCCTGGTTCGTTTGAGTGAGCAGGATGATTTCGACGCGTAGACGTTTTGATTACATTTGCCTAGCCTCATACCAACCATGAGATCTTTCATTACTTAGAGTTCATACATAGCCCGGCTTTATTGTGGAGAGACTCTTCTCAGGGCGGGGTCGTCCCCACGTTCTGTTGCGGATCAATTCTCATTTTAGTCGTTCATTTTTTTTTCATTTCTTCCAAATTGGAATATATTCAATTTTCCCTCAGTACACGTCCAAATAATCAGCATTGGCAGTACTAAATCCCAACTTAGTAATCCACCACACGCGCTGTCTCTCTTGCGAGGTGAGTTTAAGTGATCGAGCGCGAATCGGTTCACTTTGCATGCTGTCGCTCTCTGATTGGCCGAAAAGATTCTGACATATTACCATATATGGTAATAATTGGAGCAAAAATGCTTCAACGGGTGATCGCGGTGGAAAAAAATGTAGGAAGTGAGTTGACGAGAGTGTGGAAGAAAAGACGTGGTCGCTGAAGGAAGAAAATTCGTGTTGTTTTTTTTGGAAAAAGAACGCTTGCACGCAGAGTGTGAACGGGAATATAGCGAAAACGATTGAAATAATGCTAAAGTTCGCGAATCGCGCGATATACGTTTGTTGGAGATTTCTGGTTTTGGAGTTGTTGAATTTCTAATTTTTGCGATTGGCAGTCGAAGTGAGGAGTGGAATTATTCCTGTTAAATAATCTACAGTATCGAGTGGGTTTCCCGAGTGAGTTTTTATGGGACCGCTGTCTGGAAACAACGACAGCGACAAGCAACGTCTTCGGCGGGGCCACATAACAGACATGCAGAGTCTAACACAGCATTCGTCCCGGAAAAGGAGTTCAGTGGAAATGTGAAGCTTCCTGCGAACGGCCGACAGTAATAAAGGAAATTAAAATCAAAAAAAAAGTAACTATCTCATGTACTCACGGAAATTGATTAGTCACAAGAAACATGCATTATTATGGCAAAAGATTTTTTTTTGTAATCATTAGGAAAAGTGAATTAACGTAAGATTTTGAAATAACGTAGGCTGATTGTAAAGCGCTGTTCAAGTGAATAGTTTATTTGACATAATTTTGAAAAAAAAAAACAAAAAAAAAACGTTTCTGTAATTTATCGTATGCAAATAATTCAAGAAATGTATGTGATCTAGCTTCGAAATACCAGTTCTTAGGCATTTCATGGGTATTTAGCTTTCTTTGTAATAATACGATTATAAATAGTAAGTTCAAACGGGAAGCAACTTGCTTTCAAACTGTAGAAATTTCTGTAGATTTTTTTTTGACAATGTGAGAAATTGTTAACCAGTAACTTCATATTGTATGTGTTAAGAATTATGATAAAAAAAAGAAAAATTTTTTTTATATATATAAACATAAGTGAAATAATATGAAGTGAGTTTTTTTTCATGGTTCTCCTCTCCTCAGCATGTGCGCGATTGGGTTTTGTCCGGATATAAAAGTTTTTTGTCGATGTGCCTTTTATTAGCCCACGACCCGGTGAGCTAGCCGGTTTATAAAAAAACATGTTATCTATGGTCGCCTCTATGCGACCACTGTTGGTGGGTGCTCCGCACGGGGGCCTCCTCTCGGCGGTCATCGTCCATGGTGCATCCGAAGTGGCGGAGCACATGGATGGTGATTGTCTGGGATGGAGGTGAAGGAATGCGGTGCACGCAACAATCTCTTACAGAGCAGTACTGCAGCAAGAGCAGTACGTACCCCTTGAAGTGGTCAGGAACACGCTCACCCGTGATTATTACCCTCATTTGATTCAGGTTCTCATTCACAGCTGCGTGAAATGATAGTGCGGCATCAAATCTCATTCCCGAAAACTATTTGTCGACAAGGAGCCTTGAACTAGCGTTAACCACTAAGTCACCCACTTTAACAATTATTCGCCGAGACACTCTGGAACGTGGGAGTTGAGTGAGATTCAGTATCTCTACGCAATTAGATCTTTCATCTATTTCACAGTAAAACCCATATGGGCCTGATTTACGGCCTATGGTGCTTTAGAGATCTCACCTAGGGGTGATACGGGCATAATTTGCACAAATTGGATCCGTGTGTGCCGTTATCTTTTACTTATTGTATGAAGCCTAGCAATTTTATATATAGATAAAGAGTTGGTAGGAACATTAGAATATGGTCACCTGATTGAAAGTTTTCGAAGTAAAATTCCAGAAAAGTGTAATTTATTTAATTCGCTCCCATATCTTAGTAGCAACAATTATATTTTTGAATGTTTCCTTCTATCTTTGATCAGAACCCTCAAAAAAAGTATTGTTTTGATTTTGTCATATGATTTGTAATCTGAGAGGCCTATTGGGGACATCTCATTAAAAAAACGCGTACAAAAAGTCTACCTCATGGGTTACGTGGAAATGACGACAAATTTGTTTGAGAGCGCAGAGTTGCTTTCCTGCATGGGCTGCAAACAAGCTTAGCCAGCCCTGATTACGATAATACTCTGTCTGTGCTTAGTGACAGTTTCACTTTCCCACGGCATTTACTTCATTAGTTGCTTTCTTTTCTAGCCTGTAGGTATTGAAGGGGTTTCAATATATGTACTTGCAAACATGCATATACACTTTACGGTTCCAAGGAAGTCTACAAATACAATGAAGATTATTTCACACGTCAAGCGCATAATGTTATAATTTGAATGAAAATATCATGAATGATTCAAGTCAATGAAACCAGACATGCAATCGGGCTAAAGTCTGTCAGAATTATTTTTGGAGGACTCCAACTTTGACCGGTGAAAAAGTATGATTAAGGGGGATAGCCACTGTGATGGGTCAAAAAATATAAAAAAAATTGTTTTGTTTTAAATCAAAGTTTATACGTTCAAATATATGTGTACAAAATTGCAAGTCAAAATTTCAAAAATTGACTAAGTTACAATGATTGTAGTGAGAGCAGGTAGGCCGATCTGCTGCTCAGTATCGCATCGAAAAGGTTAATAAAAAAATTAAGAAATTCAACAAGACCCCTGGAGATAAGGAGGAAGAACCGTCATATGGTCCAGATCTCGAACGTTTAATATAGGTATGAAAATTTTAAATTTTTTTATACATGATTTCATTACGAGAGAAATGGACTAAAATCTTTAAGGGGTTAACCCCACTTGCAACTTCGAGTTTTGTTGTTTTTTTATTGTTTATACTGTTAAATCCGTCAACATTTTTTGTTTCAGATGATTCAATTCGCCAGAATGTTGGTCACCGCAAAACGGAAAAATTAAAATACAATTGTTTTGACGGCCATTTGTAACTCAACCATGTACTATTTTTCAAAAAGAAATCACTTAAAGGTGTTTAATGTATGTACTTTAATATGATATAATGTTCATTTAAAAAAGTTTCGTAGTTTTCTCTAAATAAATTCATGAAAATGACCTATTTTTTGGCGCTACAAATGGGGTTAACCCCTTAAACGCATTTTTCTTGTAACGACTTTTTTTGAACTGGTCGCATCAATAACTCGAACAATTATTAACCGATGTCTAATTTTTTGTTTTTGTTTTGTTCGTCTTAGTAGTGGTTAAGGTTAAGCGTAGCCAATTTGAAAATTTTTGTGTTTTACTATTTTTTAAACTATTTGAAAACGAAAAACACCGTCGAAAAAATTAAAATATTGTCAATCGGTCACCATTTTGTGAAAAATCAAAATAAAAAATAACGGCTACGTACAACGATAACTACATTCATACAGATTACAAAAAAAAAATTTATTTTTGAGTACCGGCTTTTAAAAAATCGATGCGACCATGGAGGGGGAATTTTTTTTTCAGGCGCCCCAGCCACACATTCTGAGGCATTGATTCCAGCGTCGCTTCCTGGTAATGCGAAATGGAGTTAGCACGGATTCTGCCAATGACATCGCCATGTTAAAGTAATCGATGCGGTATTGCGAAAACGATCCGTATTAGCTTCCGAAGAATGATTACGGAATCGATGCAGTAAGCATTACTGGTCCTACTGGGATAGAATTCACGCACACATTCAAATCAAAATACTCTTATTCGGGGCTAAATCAATGTAGTAAAGGTGGAAAATTGTCAAAGAGAAAATAAGTTTGAATTTTACTCTCAGCTTTTACTCGGTGCAGGCACAACGAAGCGAGTCGAAGACAAAAACAAATTGTTCTACAGTGCGTGACAAGAAGACTATGTGAAAGTAAACTACAGCATGGTCGAAAAAATGCTACATTATATTTTGAAATGAAATTAAATTATGAAAACTATATTGAAATCTATAATGATATTTTATTACATTTGCACTAATATAGGCTCATCAATTACCCACTAGCCCCAAAGGTAGAGCCGCCACTGGCTGATACAGAAAATATTGAGATGCTGCTTACAGACCAATATGGAGGAATAAACTCGAAAGAATTTAGAGAATATCTACAAAAGAAAAAGATAGCAACGGTCTTCACAGCGGTAAATGCAGCATTTTCAAACGGATTGAATGAGAGATTAAACTAAACTCTAGTCAACAAAATTAGATGCAGAATAAACGAAAGGGGCAAGAAAAAAGCATGGACAACAATCGCTCAAGAATGCATAAAGAGATATAATGAAACTACACATACAGTTACTGGCTTTACTCTCAAATATTTATTGTTCGGAATAGTCACAACGATTTTGCCAACCGAATTGAAACAAGAAAAATCAGAAGAAAGCTGGATGAAAGACAAAGAAACAGCACTAAAAAACACAATCAAATCACATAATTACAATAAGAAGATCTTTGATAAACATAGGAAAGAATTTGAATTTACACATTGTTTATTTATGGCAATGCAAAACAAGTAACTTTCCTTTAGAATAAAAATATATAAAAATTCACAATTCTTATTTTCTGAAGAACTGTTATTTTAGTTTGTGTAAAAACACTTTTCGTTTGGCTAATAACTAATTCTAATTCTTCTTTCAGCTGTTTCAGTGTAAGAATATGCTCTAGTTGGATATCATTTTCTTCAGCCCATTGCGATCTCACAGAGAAACATTTCATTCCATTGTCATGTTTAATTTTTGATACTGGAGTCAATGCCGCATCGTCACTTTCGCTGCCACTTGTAACTTTCGCAATCAAATTTTCTTCAATGAGTGTATTTTCAGTTTCTACGACCCACTTAAATATTTTGAGGTCCGTAGGTTGTTCTTTGCCTATAGCAGTTAGCATTGCTGAAATGTCACCACAACATTCTAGAGTTTGCTGCCACTGTTGACGCAGTACACTTAGTGGAAGCAGATCTTCCGATTCGTATGTTACGGTAACCAAATTTCCTGAGAACATTTTGTTCCAACACGTTTCTAAGGAAGTCCTCGGAACCTTGCTCTATGAATTGTGCAGCAGACACACTGCATCTTTGAGGTTGATGCTTTTCAGGCATTTATGAACATCGTCCATTTGACCATCCATTAAGGATAAAATGTGAGCTAGAAGGTTCTTTCTGTATTGTAATTTGGCTGCAGTAAGGCAGTGCAATTTGGTGGACGGAACATTATGAAAATATCACAATTTTCGTCAACTAAAGACTGTATCGAAAAAAATTGACCTTTAGTTATTCCTGCACAGCTCCTGTTTGGGATAAGCTTAAGTCAGGTATGCAAAATTAACTATGAAATGTGACAAAAAGAACGTCTAATCCATTCGTATTGTAAGATCAATCTTGAAAAGATGTCTTGAAATCAAGAAAAAGTGCATAGCTTAATTGTGTGCAAATCCCTGAAAAATTCCATTCATAAATATTCGGTACTAGCAAAGGAGACCAATTCGTTAATTGCAACAGTGAAACGAACGATTTTAAAATACAAAAAGGGCCTACCTGTTGATAGAAAGTTTGGATCAGGTAAAAAAAGGTCTATCCGATACAAATTTGAGGCGAAAGGTAAAGAGGAAATTTTTGCAGAGTAATAACACATCCATTCGAGATATGGCTCGAAAAGTGCAAACATCGAACGCAATGATTCAAAGGATTAAGAAGCATTATAATCTTAGATCATATAAAGTCCAAAAAGTGCCCGGTCGATCCGAGGAAAAGGAGAAAGAAGCGAAAAATCGGGTTCGAAAGCTGTCCAAGGACTACCTGACCAAATTCGATTGTGTTGTGTTGGACGATGAAACATACGTGAAGGCCGATTTCGCACAGTTGCATGGTCAGGACTTCTATACAGCAGGATCAAATGGTGGTGTAAGCCCAAAACATAAAACTAAAAAAGCACCAAATTTCCCAAGCGGTTAATGATTTGGCAGGCAATATGTCGATGTGGTCTCAAATCAGAGGAATTTGTAGCGAAGGATACCATCAACTCAGCAGCGTACACCGAAAAGTGTTTAGAGATGTGACTAAAACCATTTATCGAGAGACACGACGCATCTGTAGCATTTTGGACAGATTTAGCGACAAGTCATTTTGCTCGATCAGCAATGAAGTGGTATGAAGACAGCAACAGCTCCGTGGCACCAAAAACAGCTTACCCTCCAAACTGTCCAGAACTTCAACCAATCGCAAGATATTGGGTTGAAATGAAGAAAATATTAAAGAAAACACACAAAATTGCTAAAACCGCAAAGGATTTTCAAAATAAGTGGAGAAACGCATATAAGGTGGTCGATGACATCGTTGTACGGAACCTAATGAGTAGAGTTAACGGAAAGGTCCGTTATTTTTTTCGTAACTACGGAACATTTTTTAATGAAACTCAAATTAATGTTAAAAAGTTATGAGTTAAATCTAAAGAAACATTTTCCTAACCTTTGAGTTTTGACTCTATTTTGCTTGATATCCGAGGTCGTAGATACTCCAACGTCGTACTCGCGGGCTAATTGCTTTCCGCTTATATTGCGCTTTAGTTTATCTAGTATAGCGGCTTTTTGCTCTATGCGTAAAGTAATATGTTTACGTGTGTTCATTTTAATTTTAGACAAAACTCCCGCACAAACGGATTAAACCAATAGCCACAGATAAATAAACCAAAGACAAAAGAAGCCGCGAGGTGCGACCCTTGAGGTCCACACGGTCAACTTCCCAGTAATATCTACATAAACATCAACAACATTACAACAATGAGAGGTAATAGTAACAGGAATGAGTTAATATGAATCACATCGTCTACGGGAGGGTCCATTGATTATGTAAGGGTTTTGGTAGATGAGGACAGATTGAATAATCACGCGGATCAATCGGTGGGGGCCTTTTTAGTCTTGAAAAGTTTTGTTGGTTTTCAAAATTTAAACAATTTTTTTTAATTAAAAGACTATAAAAACTATTAAAAATCTGCTCAAATTATGCAAATATCTTAAAACTTTGATTGAATTTACAACAATTTCTTTAGAATAAAAGATATAAAGTAATAGCACTCGTATGAACCCTCTTTACATGGTAACTTTGAATAATTTTTTTATTTTTAATTTAGTTTTTTCATAATCATGGAATAAAATTTTGCCGGTTTCTCTCCAAAAACTGATAAGAATGTATACATTTTATAAATTGGTATCACTGTACTATGTAAATCAGGTTTTAAAAAATATTTTTTTTGTAAAAAACCCCCCCGACCGAAGTTTTCCAAAAACTCATCAGCTCTTAAGATTATAAAGACGCTTCGATTGACACCTCAACAAAGTCGATACGACTTTGTTTACGTGAGTTATGCTCGTAGAAAAAACTGTCCACGAACGTACAGACGTACGTACGTACGTACACACACACATACGTCTCCCTTTCTAAAAACACTTTATACATACTCTATAGACCTCAAAACGTAAAGAAAAGTTGAAAATTTCAATTTCGATTTTCGAGGCGATTACAAGAACTTCCCATATACTGGGAAGTTAACAAACGTTACAGTAAAATATGTCAGGCGATGTAACCGTTGGCTTTCCTAGTATTGACCAGAAGTTTATTTTTCGCATTTAACACTGTAGAACTCGCTAATTGGTCTAACGGACTCAGTATTTGTGACAAATTAAGAAGCGTGTAGTAGCATCCGGACTACCAAAATCTCACCATTCGGACTATAAAGTACATACTGGTAGGGGAATGTTAGTTCGGACTACTGCATAATTCGGATTAGTACGATTCAAATTATCGAGTCTGCACTGTATATATGTATATATACTTAGTCATGCCATAAATTCTGTCACAACTTTAAACTAGCATGAAATCTAAGAAATAAAAGATAATATGTTTATTTCAAAGAAATTTATTTTAGTATGGTATTGTTTATTAAAGAATATTAACTTTATTTGAAATGACCTCCTTTTGCTTTTATGCAAGCATTTAAACGTTTTGGCCACTGGTTTATAGCGGCACGCACGGTATCCAACGACATTTCATTTGCTGCTTTCACCAAGGATTTTTTCAGACTGTCCAAATTACGGCGGGGAGTTCTAAAGGCCTTGTTCTTTAACTCTGTCCACAAAGCATAATCCGGCGGATTTAAATCTGGACTCCCGGATGGCCAATCTTCTTGTGCAATAAAAGCAGGAATGTTGTTGCGTTGCCACTCCTGTGTGCTCTTTGCTTTGTGAGCAGGAGCAGAGTCTTGCTGGAAGACCCAACGTTGTCCACCGAAGAGAGTGAACGATGAAAAATTCACAATACCTTCCACATTGGTTTAATACACCGCCGCACCAGTTTTGACTCCCTTTTCGCAAAAATGGAGCGTTGTGACACCTTTATGGGATACACCCCACCAAACCATTACAGAAGCTGGATGATGGCCTCGTTGCACTCTGGGAACCATTTTTTTAGCTTCTTCTGATGATGCTGAATAAACCTTATCATTTTGTTTATTAAAAACTTCCTCCGCAGTAAATTTTTTTCATCGGTAAAGAGGATGTTCTCATGCCCATCAGTTGTGTGCCAAAGCAAGAGACGCTTGCATCTTTCCAATCTTATTACCTTTAACCGTGGAGTCAACATGTGGGCTGTTGACCGACGATAAGCCTTCATATGAAGATCATCTCGAATGAGTCTACTCATCGATCTTGTGGAGATTTCCAATTCCATCGACAACATTTTTTGTTTGCGCAGTGGATTTCTACGGATGCGCTCTCGGACAGCTTTGATGGCACTGGCTGTTCTAACGGTACGTGGACGCCCGGTCCTTGCTCTTTCATCTATGCCTGAGGTCTCTTTAAACCGTTCTATTGCAAGATAATCAAATCTTTTTGTTGTTGTGAGCGGTTTCAACAAATTCAAAATTTCAGGAGCACTTTTGGGTCACTTATGGAGTGCTATTATAGCGATACGATTTTCTTTCACGCCCCATTCCATGATTACTAGTCAAAAACTGTTACCAAACTGATCGGAATATTAAGCCGTACAGTTCATTTGTTATAAATTGTAACATAACGGTACAGCTTCATGGTGATTTCTGAGAAAGCGCGCATTTGAAATTGTGTGACGGAATTTATGGCACGACTGTGTATATATATATATATATATATATATATATATATATATATATATATGTATGTGTGTGTATAAAAATGGAGAGTCAAGTGTAATGGTGTGGGCTTGCTTCGCGCATAGGCATAGGCCCAATACATTGGATAAAAGCAATTATGGACCAACACGTTTACGTTGAAATAATTGAAGAAATTATACAACCTTATGCCGAGTGCGAGATGCCTTTGCTGTGGGTCTTTCAACAAGACAACGATGCCAAACACACCAGCAAGAAAGCGAAGAAATGGTTCAGAGAACATTCAGTGAACGTCATGCAGTGAAGTGAGCTTCTTTCCCAAAAAAAATGTTTTTGCCAGGTGTATTGCAATCCAAATTACAAAGCGGGCACAAACAGGACATGTTTGCTTAGTTTCCATCCAAAAACAATACACTGATGAATAAATGTTCGCAATATGTAGATTTGGGCTCGTTACAAGGATCCCAACATATGTTGCATTTGATGTTGCATGCGTGCTGCAGCTTTTGCTGCTGAACATTCAATGGCGGTTGCGTTTACGACATATTAAAATTAACATTCATAGTTGATTGATGTCGTTTTCCGCTAGTTACTTTTTCGTCTCGGTTTGAAGCTTGATTGTATAATATTATTTTAAAATATTTTAGAAGCATGCGCTATCAAGAAAAGAGTTTCCTTGAAGTTCTCCCCCTTCGTTGAATTTGATCAGGTAGAGGACGCCCTGATCACAGTATAGTTAGACCCAGTATGCAATCGAAGCCTTCAAACACGAAATTTCCTTCCAAGAAATTGCGCCATGTGCCTGCAAAAATTGGCGAATGCCAAGCACTGCCAGATTTGCAAAAGATAAAGCACTTTCGCGGACTTCATCTTTCACTTCAACACATGAGACATTTTTTCGGTCATTTTGGCTTTTTCTCTAAATCAACTTGTCAAAAGCAAATGAAATTTGTGTCAGCGAAGACGTTTCACCATTGTAATTCAATGAACCGAAGTTTCTAACGGCGTTTTTCACGCCTAGCATGAAAAATGCATATACGAGTTCTGGCAGTGCCCCGACCAGTAGATAGCTGTCATTTTGTCATAAATGGCAGCAAACATATGATAAATGTAAACAAACAGATACTAAATGTAAACAAACATATGACTTTTTCCCGTAGAGCCGCGGGCCGTACTTGATAGTGCGCCTTTATATGAAACATTACATACTGGGTCTACCTATACTGTGGCCCTGATATAAGTTAGTGGGGCGAGTGCGCAACATGCGGTAACGCAAGCGCTAGACCAGGGTAGGGCAGGTCACAGTTACATATGTGCCTGTTGAGTTCCAATCAAGGTATATAAACTAGACATAGTAACATCTTCCCGATTCCCAAATGCGTTCACTACTGCGCATGTACGTCACTGATGCCAGAATTCGCCGAAAAGTGCCCAGTAGGAATAGCATCAACACCTTTTGGAAAACATGTTCCGCCCAGTAGGAAAATGGCAAATGATGTTGGAAATAAGCTTTATTGTTGCTGCTATTGCACCCACGCACCGATCAAGTCACCATCGTCACTTCACTTGTCTTTCGTTTACACGTTTCCCACGCAATGCACCGACTATCCGCCGCCGGATTCCGCCATTTATACATTTTGAATTGTGGCGCCTCGTTTTCTTTCGCCTTGCCAGATGTGCACCCTATGTTTTGTTCATTTGGCAGCCCAATTTTTTTGGCAAAAATGACGTACGTAATGCCAGCTGTGCGAGCGAGATAGTAGAAAAGCTGCGCATGGGTTTACCTCCTGTAGTTTATATACCTTGAGTTCCAATGACGTCCGTTTCTTGGTGGGAGTGGTACGGCCGCCCGAAATTTTTGTTTTGTTCGCGTGTGAATTTCGTTTAACTTGATCGTTAGTTACGGGATTTAGTCTGTCTGTAAAGAACAGTCTATAGTTTGGTGTTTGCTCTCGGTTAAGGTTTGAAAGCGATTTTTTTTGGTATGCGGGAATTTTGAGTAGAGTAACGTAGAAGGTATATCCTTGACTGTTGATTGGGTATTGTATGCTTGTGTTTTAGCCATTGCTGTTGTCGATATTTTTTGCGGGAGTTCAGATGGCTGAATTTCAAGTAATGAGATTCAGGGTCACAGCCAGAGAAACAACCCACGACAATACGCAGCCAGTTATCGCACCTCTTACTATGAAGAGGTTGACACGAGTTTATCTGCACGACTGAAAAGCGTTCGTTGCCTCGTCTGCAGGATTTAACGTCCGGAAGGTCAATGAGACGAAAGTCTCGTTGACTTTAAATTTCGTCGTGAATTCATTCGCAAACATACTCATTCATTACACTCATAAGAAAATTACAGTAGTAAAGTATGACGGCACCGAAAGCGCAACTTTGCATCATAAGGGATGAGTCTCCTTAGAATGGCAAACCTTGTGCTATTTTTCATTTTTAGTCAGCGCACGTTAAGTTGCGGTTGTTCAAGTGCTTGTACTAGTGTTTTTCATCAAAATTAATAAGGTAATGTACAAAAAAATTTACATCATAAGCTGTAGAAAATAGCCTCACAGAATAATTGTTTCCAGATAAAAAAAAATACAGTAAAAGATACAGTAGATTGGATGATTTGTAAAAACCCACAACACGAGAAAAATTCTTGCCAAATGGCCTTTTTATAGAAAATCGACTGGTTTCCGATTGATACGCATTAAGGCAGTTGTTTCAACCCACATTGTATTTTTTCGTATTTCCAGATTGATATGGATTACTCCGCGGAATTCAAAAATGCAGATGGCTTGTTGAGCAACATATTAGCGCAGACTGCAATTGACATACGAAGCCGTGAAATTATGGATGCAAACGATACATCGATGTATTTGAAACATCGATATATCGTTCATAAACATCGGTGTTTTAACATCGATATCGAAACCTGAAACATCGATGTAACATCGTTCTTCATGAACGATGTTTTATGAACGATGTCAACTACACACAGTGAATTTAATTGTTACGAATTTATAGGATAAATCTAAAGTTTCATCTACCATCATAAGTAAAGTACGCGAAATTGTAAAATTCATAAAACGTAGCGCAAAAAGCAAAGAGAGAATGGAAAGAAGGAAGGCCAGACAAAGAAACTAATATTAGACGGGAAGTGTGGTTTCGGGGTGACGGATGGCATCCTCTTCAGGTGATGTCATGTACCATTCGCTACCAGGCAGCACGACTACATTAATGTGCTAAAAAAATGTGAAAATGGGGGTTTTTCATAAAAAAACAAGCCGCGAAGTGCGACCCTTGAGATCCACACACTCAACTTCCCAGGAATATCTAGATAAACATTAAAAATATTAACCACAATAATAATTTTGAAAATACTACTACTTTAAAAATTAATAATGAGAGTAACTCATAGCAGTAACAGGAATGAGTAAATGAGATTGATAATTATTTCTTATTTTCGGTTGGTCTTGAAAAATATATAATATGCAGTCAAAAATAGGTTCAATTGCATGTAAAAAGCAAAAAGGAAGTAATTGAAATGTCACGATTACTAAAGAATAAATATACTGAAAACTACAATTTTTTATTTGATGAAAGCCTTTGGAAGCATATGATCTTGCAAAGTATTGACTACAAAACATTTCACCATTCCAAGCGTTGATTACCACAAATGCAAATTTGATTGAAATTTTTCTGATTTTCAAAATTTAAGCAGTTTTTTTTATTAAAATTAAAACATTCTTAAAACTAAGAAAAATCTGCTTAAATTATGCGAATATTATAACACTTTGATTAAATTTACAACAACATTTTTAGAAGATTTTGAGTAATATCATTCGTATGAACCCTCTTTAAATGGTAAATTTGAATGATTTTTTTTTAGTTTTAGTTTTTTTCATAATCATGGAAAAAAGTTTTGCTGGTTTCTCTTCAAAAACTGATAAAAATGTATTAATTTTATAAACTGGTATTACTGTGCTGTGCAAATCAGGTAAAAAAAATATTTTTTATGAAAAAAATCCTAATTTTTCACATTTTCTTTTATTAAATTAAAAAACGGCTAAAACAATTTTTTTATAATGTTAAACACATCACAAAAATGTTAATACACGTCTATTGACACCTTAATTATGGAAATATTATGTCTGGTTCGTGAGATATAGTGAATGACAAAAATGACCTTGAAGATCATCATGACTGTTAATGATATTTTATTTTTTATTTAATTTTTTTCGTAATCATGAGAAAAAGTTTTAATGATTTTTTACAAACACTGTTTGTAGTATATAAATTTTATAAACATTGATTACTGGGTTCCGTAAATCAGGTTAAAAGTTTATTGTTTATGAAAAAAACCTAATTTTATCCATTTTTTTCCTTAAATTAAAAAACGGCTTCAAGAATTTTTTTCAAAATTCGACAGATTCACACAAATGTTGATACGCGTCGATTAACACCTAAACGATTCAAATCGTATGTTTGCTTCGCGAGATATAACGCATGACAGAAATGGCCTTCAAAGGGGCGAAACAACAAACCCCCCGACCGAAGTGTCCCAAAAACTCATTAGCTCTTAAGATTGCGAAGACGCTTCGATTGACACCTTAACGAAGTCGATACGACTTTGTTTACGTGAGTTATGCTCGTAGAAAAAACTGTCCATGAACGCATATTCGTACGTACGTACGTACATACACACACACATACATCTCCCTTTCTAAAAACACTTAATATATACTCTATAGACCTCAAAACGTAAAGAAAAGTTGAAAATTTCAATTTCGATTTTCGAGGCGATTACAAGAACTTCCCATATACTGGGAAGTTAATAAATTTTTAACCTGATTTGCACATCGCAATAATAACTGTTTATAAAATTTATAAACTTTTGTCGATTTTTGTAGAGAAACCAGCAAAACTTTTTCTAATGATTACAAAAAAAAATATAAATAAAAAATCATTCATTGTTACATTGTTGTAAAGTCAGTCAAAGTTTATTAATATTTGCATAATTTGAGCAGATTTTCAATAGCCTTCACAGCACCATGTTTTAACTTTAATAAAAAAACTGCTTAAATTTTAAAAACCAATACAAATCAAATCAACGTTTTGAATGGTAAAATTTTTTGTAGTCAACACTTTTTAAGATCATATGCTTTGAAAAGCTTTCATTAAATAAAAAATTGTAGTTTTTGGGAGTTTTGTTGTTTGTATTCGTAGGATTTCAATTACTTCCTTCATCATTTGTAATACATATATTTTACTTTTTATATGCAATTGAACCTATTTTTGACTGCATAATCAATGCTTCTCAAAACCAACAGAAAATAAGAAATAATTATTAGTCTCATTGATGTAAAATCGTGAAAAAATACAAATTCAGCGATTATGCCGAAGTGATGGCAATTTTGAACACAACTATTCAAAATGGCTATCACGTGACAAAATCTCTTCAGTGGGCCGAATAACAAAAAATGCATTCATTTTTGTTAGCGCTCTTTTGTCCTTCAAGCATAGATATGAAAATAAAAAATTACGTAGAAAAGGCTTTGTAACCTCCCCCCTCTGATTGATCCGCGTGAATATTCAATTAAACAAAAACCTTACGTAATCAATGGTCGCTCCCGTATATGTTACGATTAATTTTAAGTCATTCCAATAACTTTTATGAGAGGTGCATTATTATTATTGAAAGTAATATTATTTTCATAATTATTATTGTGTTTAATATTTTTAATATTTATGTAGATTTTACTGGACAGTTGACCGTGTGGAACTCAATGGTCACACCTCACAGCTTGTTTTATTTCATATTGATTTCATGTTTGGCTTCTTCGAATGTTGATCCTGCAGGAGGTATTTTTAAGTATTGTTTTCGAGGAATTTGGGTTGTATATTTTTTTTATTTTGTGTTCAATTTTGAGATAAGTTTTGCCTGAGTATACGAGCACAGTGTCATCTGCGTACATAACTAATTTCGCAATAAAGTCTGCTTCTTTATGGAGTTGGTTTAAAGTAGAAACAGCGTTGGTCCTAGAATCGAGCCCTGCGGAAAACCAATGCTATTTTGATCAGTTTTACTTTTGACATCTCCAATAAGTGTTTTGAGATCTATTCGTCAAGTAACTGCGTATTAATTTACTTGCTTTTCCAACAATTTCATATTTTCCGAGTCTAGCGATTAAAGTTTCATGCCTAACTGTGCCGAAGACTTTTTTAGGTCCACGAAAATTGCTACAACGTGGTGGAAATTGCTGCAACGTAGTTGAAAGAAGTCTGTATGTGCATATGTGTATACATATATGTACGTGCGTACGTTCAGAGACATTTTTTCTACCTAATTTGCACTTATACGAATCATCGCTCTTCGAAATCAGATGTTTTAAATTCTCATCAAATATAACAGCGTAGTTTTTTATACTTTCCCATAATATCCATATAGAAACAACGAACAATGAACATGTATATCGATATTGTAAAGGCTCGTAAAATCTCACTATTTTGTTCCGTTATCTTCCGTAAGGTTTTATATTTTTTACACACAATTCAACACCGACGATAAGATCAACTGCAAAATGACAAATGATTATTAGGTAGTCTGTTTGTGGTAAAATCGTAAAATAATGCAAATTCAATGACTATACTATACCTATGGAAATTTTGGACGCAACTACCCAAAACGGTCACTACGCAGAAAAATCTACTTGAGTTGGCGTAAAAACAAAAACTGCATTCAATAATAATAATAACTAGCAGAATTCAGCACTCGAAATTCGAGTGCAATGATGCTTTTATTATAACTGACTCTAGAAATTCGATCGAATAATCATCAATCTCAGTTAGAACCCTTATTTTCACGCTTTCACAAATTTAAGTTAATTCAAAAACCTTTTTCCAAAATTTCCTTAAAAACGTGTATTTAAACTATAAAAGCAGATGTACATTTCTTCTGGCACTCCCAGACTTCTTCAGTGTATAACTAATTCCCTAAGTTCTGTGTTTCTATTTTAATCCCTAACGTTTTACATTTTCATCGCAAAATTTAATCAGCTTAATTGCTAATATGCTATATTTTAGTTGAATTCCGCTCTTTGTTACCACTTAGATGTTGTATTTTTTAACATGCGTTTCAAGTCCCTGTGCCTATCCGAGAATGTTATGAAGAAGTCTGGGTGTGCCAGACGAAATGGTTTTTGAATTTAACTTAAATCATCAATCAATATAATAAAACGGCAAGCTAAATTTGTTTTTCTATTTTGATTAAATAATGTTTATGAATTTTAATAATGTTTAAAAATCATTATTCAGTTATTGGCGCTTCAATGTGTCTCGAACGTATAACAATGCTAAGCGTTTTGCGCATGTCATCATTCGATTTTCACATTCTTGAGATCTACCAAACCGGTTGTTGTAAATAATGTTAGGAAAATCAAACATCGTTTTTAAATCTTGAAAGTTTTCTTCAACTGAAAACGCTTTTTTGTGGAATGTTAGACGACCTTCAGCAAAACAAACTAAAAAAATATGACCAAATATTGATGAAATGTACGTATACATATGCTTAATGAACGGCGACGCTATACACACGAATGATCCTCAGAGAGAATGCAATCACACAACACCGAACCAGTGAACGCACAATCCACATGAACGGTATAAAGTGTGAATGAAAATATTCCTAAATGTGGTGAAATTTGATGATTAGCTTCCAAAAAAGAAACTAAAATGCTTGCAACAGTCCTAGTTATGAACCTGGGACTCCCGCGTGCAAGGGCAAATTGCCACCTAATGCACTAAACACAGGGTTACCAGGTTTTTCTCACTCTTCGCCCCCAAAAACTTCAATAAAAACCCCAAAATCGGACGAAATTCTTTTAAAAAACCCCAAATAATTTGAGAGCAATCTTTTTTACAAAGTTCATAAAAGAAACATTGATAATTAACAAAAAATGTTGTCAATAACTATATGTAACAAGTAAGTTTTCATCTGTATTTCATAGTGAGTTGAAGTCAAAATAGAATATATTTGTTTCAGACTTAAAATTATCACAAGTAGCAGCATAATGAAATTAAAGAAAAA
Source organism: Oxycera nigricornis (assembly GCA_963942545.1). Classification (NCBI taxonomy): domain Eukaryota; kingdom Metazoa; phylum Arthropoda; class Insecta; order Diptera; family Stratiomyidae; genus Oxycera; species Oxycera nigricornis. The sequence continues at coordinate 40,275,603 of OZ012659.1, forward strand.
CTTTTAATAAATTTTTGGAGTTTCATGTGTAATTTATTGAAATATGTAAAATTAAATGATATTCCTAAATAGTAGATGGGTTGAAACAAATAAATCTATAAAAAATTATTTAAAATTTAAAGATTTAAGAATGGAACACATGATTTGCGTTGCCTTAACGAACTAGAGCTGACCTTTTTTTATAATTTGAAGGGTGTTTGCCTACATACATTTGTCGTTTGATTTTGCCCATCAGGGGTATCCCAGAAAATTTTGCCTCACATTCATGAATTCCATGGTATTAATGATAATTTGCTGGATATGCCAATACTTGAAGTCTTCGAATGGCTCAATAAAAACTATTTTTAGTGTGCAATAAGTGAATCGAATTTCATAAATTATATTTTGCAAACAATTGATTAATTTAATAAAACCCCCATTTCACCCCCAAAATAAAAATATAATTAACTGACCCCCAATTTCTCCCTAAAGGTATGTAAAATACCCCAAAATGGGGGTGAAAACCCCCCAACTTGGCAACCATGACTAAACAGCCTATAGAAGATTAGGGTTTTTATCTTGGTACTCAAGGCTAGTATACCATTGGTATTTATCGCTGTGTGAACGTTCAACGATGTGTATGCATTGGTAACAAAATCTATTTTCTATTTTTTTCTATATTTTCCGAACAGATTTTCACAAAAAATACAATTCAGCACATCTTTAGGATATTCTCTTTCCATTGATGTATTTTTTATGAAAATCGGTCCAGAAACAACGGCTTAAATGGTACCACAAAATTCATGTTAGCCGTTTAATTATATAGATAATTCCCAATTTCGTCAACATTTTCGCTTGCGCCCTTTTTTCTTTCAAGCTTCGATATGAAAATAACAAGTTACGTAAAAAATGGCTTTGTAACCTGCCCCTCTCCTAATTGCTCCGCGTAAAGATTCAATCCGATCCCCCACCCACCAAAAGCTTTACGTAATCAATGGACGCGCCCTAAGATGATACGATTAAAATTTACGAATCCCACTTGCTAACGAGTTCTTATCATTATTACTATTTAAAGTATTATGATTTTCATACTGAGAAATTGTCGGTGTGGACCTCAAAGGTCTCATCTCGCGGCTTGTTAAATATGTATATAAACGTATACAAAACATCGAACCACAAACAAGCTGTAGAAAAAGTCTTTGCAATTTGAAATTTTTTGCTTATATTTTTCAGGTCAATAGATAAATTGCTGCAACGTAGTGATCCCTATCCAAGTACTCATTTACAAATCTAGTTATATCAGGAATGGCATCTGTTATGCCATTGGCCCGCCTGGAATCTGTATTGGTTTCTATCCAAGACGTGGTTTTGAACAAAAAAATTTTGATTCGGGAATCTACAATTTTTTCGAAGATTTACTTAAATTATTCAAAAGTGAAATTGGTATGTAATTGTTTGGGTCAATTTCGTGAACCCCTTTAAAAATCGGTATAACTGCAGAAGTTTTTAAGTATCCCGGGAATCTTCCCTCCTTAAAGCATTTATTTATTAATTTCACGAGAATATCTGCAATATTTTGTTTGATTAATTTGAGGTCATCAACGCAGATACCATCGGGACCTGGTGCAGTAAAGTTTCGTAGAGAATCGATAGTTTGGATTAATTCTTCTTTATTGATTATTCTTAAATGAAAAGAAAATATTGGAGATGTCCTTAGGGACGATGATGTCAGTATCGGCGTTAGTTACGTTACGATTTCATGATATATTTTTGAGAATTAGTCGTTAAGGCAGTTGGCAATTTTCTCCCGGTCACTGATTATCTCGTTCGTGGGAGATAGTTTGTCGATATTGAATTTCCGACTTTTTGCACCTTTTCGAAAGACACCGACTGCTAAATTCCAGAACTGGTAAGGGTTTTTTGAGCTTTGCTCAAGTTTGTTAGTATAATAGTGTTGCTTTGCTTCTATTATTATTTTATTACATTCGGTTTTTATTATTTTGTATTGATTTTGTTTGGTAGGACTGAAAGTATCCTTAATTAGCAGTTTATATGCTTTATGGTGTTTTCTTAGAGGCAGTAATAAAATTTTCTGTAATCCACGTTACATTCGTTGTCCTGATGGATTTAGTAAACGCGGCAGAATCTTTAGCATCCCGTATTATCGCCGCCAATTTCTGGAAACTTTCTGGGAAAGAAACTTTCAGTGTAGTATTGATGGCTGTAGTAAATGCCAACTATGAATTTATCATTGCTAATTGTGAAGTAAATGATCGTGCTTTGGAGGGTGTTATCACTGGCTACACAAAATTTGGTGAAAAATTGGCTGAAGGCACGCTTGGTCTTCCCAATAAATAAGAGTTGCCCAGTTTGGCAGTCAAACTGTCGTATATTTTTGTTAGCGATGATGTGTTTTCATTAAATGAAAATGTGATGAAGCCCTACAAAGGAAGCAAACTCACGAAGGAATAACGTATATACAACTACCGTTGCAGTAGACCCCGAGGATACTCGGATAATACATTTGGGAATCTTGCTACCAGATTCTGGATCTTTCAGCAAGCCATTCATCTATCCCCAGAAAAAGTTCGAAAAATCGTACTAGCCTGTTGTTATCTACACAACTACATTAGACAAATGCATTCCAATTACTACATGCCAAAAGAATAGACGTAGAACTTGTAGAAAATGGAATGGACATAGAACTTGTAGAAAATGCAGTAACAGTACTTGGCTCTTTGAGAAACGAGGGGTTTGTACTAAGCCCACTAAATATTAACAGAAATGCACATCATAACTCGTCAAGCGCAACATTTATCAGAAATAGCTTCTAAGAATATTTGAATGAGCCGTAAAAAAGTGTAAAAAAGTAATTTTACAACTACAAAATAAAAGTTCACAACAAAAGTTTTACAACGGTATAAATGTTTCAGCGAAATTGCAGCCAACCTTATGTTTATCTCCAATAGTTTTTATTGAATCACTTGGAGTTGGACACGTAAATTCGCATATCTCCTCTGCTCCTGCCCCGATTGTTTTTATCTCTTATTTTTTTCTATTCCTGCCTAAAGGTGGTTTGGAGGGAGTTGATTTTTTTTACATCCTCTGTCGTCGCTTTCAAGTATTTCTCTTGTTAAAAGTAAAGCAACCGTTTCATTGCTTGAGCATTTTTTCGTTGTCCATATAATCGTCCGATTGAAATTTTCATAGAATCGGCAAAAACTGATAACAAGCATTAATAACAATTATTACCCCTTTTGAAATGACCAAAAAAACCACCTAACCCTAGACGGCCAATGTTAGTCTTTTTGATTAACATGGTAAATTTTTTTGCTGTAGCCTTCTTAGTAGCAAAAGTAGCGATTTGATACTTTGTGCCAACTCAGTCGTCAATCTGCTGTTTCAAGGAACGTTTGCGTCTTGCGGATGAATGTAATATTAGTTAGTCATTAGTAAGGATAAGTAAAAACAAACAAAATCATTTTTTCAAACACTTAAGGTTATTAAGCCTGCTTTACTCGATCTCACAAACAAGTAAGAAGCAACCTTTTTTGTATCTTTAAATAAAAATATTGAATTCAATTTCGTTTTTCTTTTATTTTATAGCATAAAGCACGGATTATAGTTCTTAAAAATGTGCAAATGATCTGATTTTGAGACAAAAACTTTAGTTTTTAACAGTTTTTGTTTATGTTAGTCGAATTGACTAATCTATACCCTCTACGCTGAAAAAATATGATTAGCCCTCCAGGGTTAATTGTTATTTTATTATTTATTTTCAAACTTAATGTAAATACGGTACCTAACTCTCAACTTCTTTGTCTTACGACTTCTTTCGCAGCTTACTCTTTTCATCATCTGCCCTTTTACCAGTTTCTATTTAAAAACACACACATAAACAATTCCAACAAACACTCATAATAATACAAGAAAGAGAAACAACGTCTACCGCGTCTTGAAAATTATTCATGTTTTTTTTTGCACCATATATTGAGTATTTTCTTCGATATAATTGCCATCATTATTATTGTTTCAATATTCTCGTTACACGTTCAATATATTGAGCAATATCGATATTGGCTTTAGGCAAGATGGCGATATGAGGGGCATTCAAATAGAAATGGGCCTTTTATTTTGCTAGACAACATTTATTTTACATGAAAAAACTTACCGTTACTTTTCCCCTCCATGGCTATGTATTTGTTCCATCCAACGTTCTCCGCTTTGGATGACCCTCGTATGTATATGTACACATTTGTCTTCTGATGAAGTTATTAAAGGAGTAAATAGCGAACCAATAGAAATAAGCGGCGAGGGGCGACCCTTAAGGCCCACACGGTCAACATCCCATTAATATTTACATAGATATAAAAACTATTAAACACAAAAATAATCGTGAAAATAATACTAATTTAAATAATAATATTGAGAGGTATTCATTACAGTAATTGGAATGAGTTAATATTAATCATACCATCTGCGGAAGCGTCCATTGATAACGTAAGGATTTTGTGGTGTGTGTGTGTGGGGCGGGGGGATGGTGATTGACTATTCCCGTGGATCAATCGGTGGGGAGAAAGGAGACAAAGTTTTTTCGACGTAACTTGTTATTATCATATCGATGCTTCAAAGACAAAAGGGCGCTATCGAAAATAAATGCAGTTTTTGTTTTTACGCCGACCGAAGAGATTTTCTCGAGTGTCGGCTATTTTGAATAGTAGTAGTGTCCAAAATCTCCATGGCTGCGGGAAAATCACTGAATTTTATTTTACATCAATGAGACTAATAATTTTCTTTTATTTTGCAGTTAATCTTGGAAAACATTGAATATGCTAATCGCTGTTTAATTGTATATAAAAAAATATAAAGTATTACAAAAGATGGGAAAAGATATAATTGAGACCTTACGAATCCGTAGAGCTAAACTAATAAGCTACTAAAAAATACAATGTTTCAAATGATGAAAAATTTTTAAAGCACATGATTTTGAAAAGTTTTACCTACCATTGTAATTGTACTAATACACCCTTTTACATTCGAATACTGATTATCATTTCTTATTTTAAAGTTGATCATAAAACGCCGTGTAAAATGCAGTAAAAATTCGATGTCTGAGTATATGCAAAACACAAAAAATCTTACTTAAGACTGAGGAAGTAGTAACTGACATCTTAAACACCCTTACAATAAATGAACTCCAAATATTTGGCTAATGATCCTTGTATATCTGAAGGACGCCCTTTTATTCATTGTACATATCCATTGCTTATTGTTTCTGTATGAATGTATTTGGAAAGTAATATAAAAACTTGTTTTTATATTACTTTATTTAAGTTTTATTTGACAAGAACTTAAAACATCTGATTTCGAAAACCAATGATTGGCAGAAGTTTCAATTAAATGGAAGATACTTTTTTAGGAGCCCCGTCATTAGGATAAGTGAAATTAGGTAATATTATTTTCATCAACCTTTTCTTCATTTTAAATTAAATCATGAAAAATGTTCCTTTTCTTTAAGAAGACATCCAGATCTTCAAAGCATTTTACCATTGAAAGCGTCGATTACCATAAATGCAAATTTGATTGAAAAAAAATATGGTGCATAACAGAAATGACTTTTTAGGGGTCAGAAAAAACCACCCGATCGATGTTTCCCAAAAACTAATCAGCTCTTAAAATTGCAAAGACGCTTCGATTGACACCTCAACGAAGTCGATGCGACTTTTTAGATGAATTATGCTCGTAGAAAAATCTGTCCAGGAACGAACATACACACAAACATGCAGACTTACTTTCAAAAATACTTGTATAAAGTAATGTATTTTAAAGACCTCAAAACCTTATGTTGAAAATTTCAAATTCGATTTTCGAGGCGATTACAAGAACTTCCCAAATACTGGGAAGTTATTAATTACAAACGCTTTTGATGCAATTAAAAACATGACTCATTGAACGGAAGAGATACCTAATGAAACTTCTATACAATACTTCTAGATAAATAAGAACATGTATGCTTATGCATGACTACAGTTTAATTATTGTTTTATGATGAAATCAAATCAAATCAGAGCTGTGAAATATAGAAGAGTTTACTCTCTCACACTGCACTATACGTATATCTCAAATAAAAACAACATGAAATAAATAAAAATATATCTACTACAAATGAAATCTAGTAATTTAGGCATTCTATTTTCCTTCATTAAGTCATGTTAACTTCGAGTCGTCCTCAAACGTCTTCAAACAAATCTTCAGAATGATGTTAAATTCATAATTTTATTCAGTGCGCATCAAGCACTCGAAATTGTAATATTTATTACATAATTTAATCGAAAAATAATTTTCTGTGTTCGATGCTACTTCAAAGGTGTTCGCATGACATATTACGGAGCATATTTCCTCCATTGCTGCAAGATCAAATAATAACGAACAAATGATAAATTGTTGTGGCAAGCATGGTATGTACTCAAATCACAGCAAAAATCTCAGGGCCGTGCTAATTTCATGTTCCCCAGGAAAGTTGCTTGTCAATAAAACTCAAAATATCTTGCAGGCTTCAGATATAATAGCGATCTTTGACGAAACATGGGCTTATCTACTTTCGTCGCCCATATTTCGCGGCTATCATACTGTTTTTTTTTTTTCTTCAATAAACTCTGTGCCCGTCACACCACTCACTTCAAGAAGGCGACGCTGTGTGTTCGGATTTACAGTGTTGACTTGTGAACTAGCGTATTGAATATTTCTAGATAACTCGTCGCCATTCCCCTGGCTGCCCTAGAGACTATGAGTTTGAATTGAAAAAGTAACACGCCGTCGTCGGTCGGCGGCTCGAATCTCAATTCGATTCGAGTTTTCAAACTATCATTTTGACTTCGTGCAACGCCCGACTGCGTTTCAAATCTCTTTCTTTTTACTGTATTTCAGTCGACTTTTTCACTGTTCTCAATTGTCGTTGTTCAGTGGTCATTGTACTGAGTGGGCTCGAAGCGTTTTCAGCTTTTTAGTCAATTTTCTGTAATCTCGACCTCGTGCTCAAGTCGTTTCAGTATTGTACTAATTGTCGTTTCAAAATACACTGAATGGTACGAATATGCTGACTTTTATCTTTTCTAAAATTGTAAGATTATTTTACCGTGCGGAATGGTGCGTTGGAACTATTGAATTCGATTTATAACTTCCTAGTATATGGCAAGTTTTTGTAATCGCCCCGAAAATTCAAATTAAAATTTCCAACATATCTTTACGTTTTGACGTCTCTACAGTATATTTAGAGTGTTTTTGAAAGAAGTCTGTACGTGCGTACGTTCAGAGAGATTTTTTCTACCTAATTTGCACTTATACGAATCATTGCTCTTCGAAATCAGATGTTTTAAGTTCTCATCAAATATAACACCATAGTATTTTATAACTCGTAAAATTTCACTATTTTGCTCCGTTATCTTACGTAAGGTTTTATATTTTTTACACACAATTCAACACCAACTATAAACTGCATATTAGATGTTTGTTTCAAGATCAACTGCAAAATGACAAATGATTATTTGGTAGTCTGTTTGTGGTAAAATGGTAAAATAATGCAAATTCAATGACTCTACTATACCCATGGAAATTTTGGACGCAACTACCCAAAACGGTCACTACGTAACAAAATCTACTTGAGTCGGCGTAAAAACAAAAACTGCATTCAATAACCCTGAATTCTCAATTTCGCCAACATTTTCGCTTGCGCCCTTTTTTCTTTCAAGCTTCGATATGAAAATAACAAGTTACGTAAAAAATGGCTTTATAACCTGCCCCTCTCCTAATTGCTCCGCGTAAAGATTCAATCCGACTCCCCACCCACCAAAAGCTTTACGTAATCAATGAACGCGCCCTAAGATGATACGATTAAAATTTACGAATCCCACTTTGTAACGAGTTCTTATCATTATTATGATTTTCATACTGAGAAATTGTCGGTGTGGACCTCAAAGGTCACACCTCGCGGCTTGTTAAATATGTATATAAACGTATACAAAACACAACAAGCTGTAGAAAAAACCCTTGCCATTTGAAATTTTTTTGCTTATATTTTCCAGGACAATAGGTACAGTACAATTTGATTATTATTTTATGATGATATATGATATCAATTTCAACAGCAAAAACTTTTTGTCATCTGTTTTTAGAAAAAAATATATGCGTTTGTCTCACTACCATCCTTTTTGTTTTCTAAGGTGCTAGATTCGAATTTTAACTTGGCCACCTCCTACAAAGTGGTGTGTTCAGAGAAAACCACCAAAAATTCCATTATTTCAGCGTTTCCTTTATAACTTGAGAGCTACAAAATTTTAGAGAAAATGGCTCAATACAAGAATGAACTGTGTGCATTAGAATACATATGAATTATGTTCCTCAGTTTTGTTCACCAGACGATAGGTTGAAGTTTATCGTATATCGGTCGAAGTGATTGAGCTTTATGCGGTGTGATCTGTTTTGATATTGTCAAATCAATCATTCGAAACATTTGAATTAGTTAATATGTGATCAATATATACGTATGTAGGTGCTAAGTGCATAGTCACCAGCCAATGCATTAATTCATGCTAATTTGATTAATTGTGGTATGCACCCAATATCTAAAATGCTGTAGAGATGATCCATAGACCATACAATTAATGCTTTAACTATGTAGGTAAGAACAGCAAAAGATTTAACGTGGTTTAACTTTGTCGATGAAAAAATGTACATAGTTTCTGAAATGGAATTTTTTGACTACAATAGTTACATAATTCAGTTTTAATCAATCAAAACACAGCGACGTACACGCATACATATTTTCGTTCTGATATGGACGTAAACGTATTCGCATGACATAGTGTAGCAACTGCCAAAAACACGAGCAGTTTGGCTCGTCAGCAACAACCGTGCTGGGAAAATGTGTGTTGACCGAATCCGAAACTTCACTCCAAACTTGAGCTCGTTGTCAGCTTGGAACGGATGTGAGATGACACGCGCGGCTCAAGTGTGTGCAAACCAGAATTTCAATACGAAAAAAGTTTTGACTCCATGGCTGTGTTTTCGCCGAACAGAGTTGCGAATAGTAGCGTGCCGGGGGATTGCAGCACGATATGTTGCACTCTGCTTCCCCGGGCCGTACGTACCCCTCCCGAGTCCTTGCTTCGGAATGCCTGGTGTCAACTTATTACGTACGACTCAGGTGAAATTGTCTCGCCTACGCTTTTGACGGAATTAAGTGCACAGGTGGTTCCTGCCGTTGCACTGGAGAAGGGTTGCTTTGAGCTCGGTTTACAGGAGGCTTTCTGAACATTCCCGGGCGAATTTCAAATCCGCCGATTGCGTTCGAACCCAAAAGCTGGGCGTTTGGCAACACTCGCCAGAGTGGCTTTGCTGGCGACGCGTATTCAATACAGCAACTGTGTTCAATACACTTGCCGGTTGCCGCCGCCGTGCCCCGCACGAGCGGGGCACTCACTGACTGGTTTCTGTGCCGCAAGTTTGGCTCAAAGCAACGACTTGACTGCTGGTCTGACTCGGCTCGGCTGGCAAATGCGGCTTTCATCTCCATGTATGCGTCGCCCGCAAAGTATGTGAAATTATGGATTCGAAACGAAAAACGACCAACCGAGCGCGACTGTACCGTTTGTTCTTCTGTGTTGAGTTCGAGTATTGAAAATATAATTTTCACCGTCGTCGCTGTTCGTGGCGACGAGAGTAGCGTTTTCAAACCCAGAAACTTGTTCAGAAACGCGAGCGTTTGTGTCGTGTCGAGTTGCGTGAGGGTGAGCGCCTGTCACCACTTGTTCTGGAATTCCGAGATATTTTGGCTGGATCTTGCATCTATCTGGGCGAGCGAATTCTGTATTGGACGCAATTTTGACAGTCGGATGCGATTACAGCTTGTTGCAGTTGAGAGACGTTTCGGCATTTTCTCGAATACACTTTGCCAGCGCTGGAACTGAGTCAGCCTTCCTCCGGGAATTGTTTTCGTTCAAACTTTGCCGCCTTGTACATCAAGCTGCCTCGCCGGAAGGACATGGAGCGAAATCTGTGGCGTGACTCGGAGATCCGAGCGTTGCTGGACATCATCGAGAAGGAGAAGATCCTCAACATGATAAACGAGAAGAAGTTCCGCAACGAGCAGATCTTTCGGTTCGTCGAATCAGGTAAATCCCGAACTTGCTTTTCGGTTCTCATCGGCGGAAACTCAATGCGACTGTCTTTTCGTTCTCTTCCACGCTCTTCCGCCCCGCCCCGGATGACACTTCTTTGTTTCCGCTGCACTGCAATTCGCCTGCGTCGGAACATTCGGCCTTCAGAGATGCACGGGCGCGGCTTCACGAAGAAAAACTACCAGCAGGTCTGGACGAAGTGGAAGTTCCTGAAATCGTCGTACGTGACGACGACGCGGCACAACGCCATAGCAGGAAACAGGGCCCGCACCTGCGATTATTTTTTTTTGCTGGATCGCATCCTGAGCGGAACGGAACTTAATGGCGGCGGCATTGAGATCAAGCAGGAAGTGGTTGACGGTGAGTTGAGCGCGAATTGATGAATGAATGCGTGAGTGTCGTTTTCTGTTGGAAGGAGAATTGGAACAGCTGTTTGCGATGTTGAAAATTCGCGCTCGGGTCGGTCGGCGGCGGCGGCTGTGCGTTGCTCGTTGTTCGTTCGCTGATGCATGCGTTTGTTTACGCGTGCAGAGTAGTAAATATAGGACAGTTGGGACACAAAGGGACATTTCTGGTTATTCTTGACGTTGATATTTATGAAAGTCGTATCTGCGGTTCGGTCTCTCTAAAAATAAAATAACATGTTACTCATTGATTTACCATGAAAATACTGACACTCACAATACTAGTCGCGAGGTGCGACCCTTGAGGTCCACACGGTCAACTTCCCAGTAATATTTACATAAATATTAAAAATATTAAACAAAATAATAATTATGAAAATAATACTACTTTAAATAATAATAATGAACCTTTCATAAAAGTTATTGGAATGGCTTAATATTAATCGTAGCATCTACGGGAGTGTCCATTGACTACGTAAGGATTTTGGTGGATGAGGTGTTGATTGAATATTCACTCGGATCAATCTTAGGGGAGACAGGCTACAAAGCATTTTCTACGTTATTTGTTATTTTCATATCGATGTTTGAAGGACAAAGGAGCTAAGAAAAATGAATGCAGTTTTTGTTATTACGCGCACAGAAGAGATTTTGTTGCATGATGTCCATTTTGAATAAATTGCATATAAAAAGTAAAATGTATTACAAATGATGAAGGAAGTACTTGAAATATTACGACTACGTAAAAAAACTTACTAAAAACTACAATTTTTTATTTGATGAAAGCCTTTTAAGGCATTTGATCTTGGAAAGTATTGATTACAAAACATTTTACCATTCAAAGCGTTGATAACCACAAATGGAAATTTGATTGAAATTGTCTTGGTTTTCAAAATGTAAGCAGTTTTTTCATTAAAGGTAAAACACTGTGCTGTGAAGACTATTAAAAATCTGCTCAAATTATGCAAATATTAATAAACTCTGATTGATTTTACAACAAAGTCTTAAGAATAAAAGATATAAACTAATATCATTTGTATGAACCCTTTTTGCATGGTCACTTTGAATGAGTTTTCATTTTTCATTTAGTTTCCTTTCAGAATCACGAAAAAAAGTTTGGCTGGTCTCTTTTCAAAAACTAATAAGAATGTATGAATTTTGTAAACATTTATCACTGTGCTGTGCAAATCAGGTTAAAAAAATATTTTTTATGGAAAAAACCCTAATTGTTCGCATTTTCTTCTATTGAATTAAAAAAAAACGGCTGAAACGAATTTTTATAATGTTAAAAATATCACAAATATGTTAATACACGTCGATTGACACCTTAATGATGCAAATTTTATATCTGGTTCGTAAGATATAGTGAATGACAGAAATGACCTTGAAGATGATGATGACTGTTAATGATTTTTTATTTATTATTTACTTTTTTTCGTGATCATGAGAAAACGTTTTGATGGTGTTTTTACAAGCACTGTTTGGAGTATATAAATTTTTTAAAAATTGATTACTGTGTTCCAAAAATCAGGTTAAAAATTTATTGTTAATGAAAAAACCCTAATTTTTTGCACTTTTTTTCTGAAATTAAAAAACGGCTGCTATGATTTTTTTCAAAATTTGATAGATTCACACAAATGTTAATACGCGTCGATTGATACCTTAACAATGCAAATCGTATGTTTGGTTCGCGAGATATAACGCATGACAGAAATGACCTTCAAAGGGGCTAAACAACAACCCCCCCGCCGATCGAATTTTCCCAAAAACTAATCAGCTTCGATTGACAGCTCAATGGAGTCGACACGACTTTGCTTACGTCAGTTATGCTCGTAGAAAAAACTGTCCACGAACGTACGTCCACACACACATCTCCCTTTCTAAAAACACTTTATATATACTCTATAGACCTCAAAACGTAAAGAAATGTTGAAAATTTAAATTTCGATTTTCGAGGCGATTACAAGAACTTCCCATATACTGGGAAGTTAAAAAATTTATATTTTGCAATGTGGAAAAACAATCTACGGCGAAAGCCCCTTACAAGGAAAAGCGGCCTATGTAATAAACATGGTAAATAGTCTCGATGCCGACATGACTACATAGCAATAAATACAGATACCCCATCTTATCTAGTGACAAGTTCGTACATGTTGAACCGATTTGTAGATTATGGGATGGTATGTGGCAACACAAATAAGAACAAATAACAGACTGGGCGATTGTGGATTGGAAGACTTAAGTGGATTTTGCGTGGATATAAAGCGGTCCAAACATGGTCGGGCATTTTACCGCGAGCATGGGCGTCTTCAAGTGTGATATTGGATAGCGCGTAAAAATCACAATTTTATGATATTAAACTTCCCGTAATCGCTCAAAATTCCATATCTTTACGTTTCAAGCTCTTAAAAGTTTATTAAAGTGTTTTTGAAAAGAGTGTTTGTATGTGTGTGAGTGTGTTTATGTGTATGTATACGTTCGTCACGTTGAACAAGCCGCGAGGTGCGACCTTTGAGGTCCACACGGTCAACTTCCCAGTAATATCTACGTAAATATTAAAAATATTATACACAAAAATAATTATGAAAATAATACGACTTTAAATAATAATATTGAGAGGTGCTCATTACAGTAATTGGAATGAGTTAATTTTAATCATATCATTTACGGGAGCGTCCATTGATTACATAAGGCTTTTGGTGTATGGGGGATGGATTGGTTTAATTGAATATTCACGCGAATCAATCGGGGGTGAGGGGGGGGGGGGGGCAGATTACAAAGCGTTTATTACTTCTTTGTTATTTTCATATGGATACTTGAAGGACAAAAGAGCGCTGACAAAAATGAATGCAGTTTTGAATAATTGCGTTCAAAATTGCCTCGCCTTCGGCGTAATCACTGAATTTATATTTTTTCCACGACTTTATATCAATGAAGCTAATAATTACTACTTACTTTCAGTTGGTCTTGAAAAACATTGAATATGCAGTCAATAATCGGCTTAATTGCATGTAAATATTGAAATCTTTCGAACACTAAAGAACTAAACTACAAGTTTTTATGTGATGAAATCGCAAAGTATTGACTACAAAACATTTTAAAATTCAAAGCGTTGATTACCACAAATGCAAATTTGATTTTTTTTTTGAAAATCTGCTCAAATTCTGCAAATATTGATGAGCTTTGATTGATTTAACAACAACGTCTTTAGAAAAAGAGATATTAGGTAATTTCATCCGTATGAACCCTCTTTACATTGTGATTTTTAATTATTTTTTATTTAATTCCTGTTGTAGTCATGAAAACAGTTTTGCTGTGTTTTTTTTACAAAAACTGATTAGAGTTTATAAATATCTTAAATATTGATTACTGTGTTGTGCAAATGTGGTAAAAAAATATTTTTATGAAAAAACCCCTAATTTTAACATTTTTTATGAAACTAAAAAACGATTTCAATATTTCTTTAAAAAATTGAATAGAATCACACAAATATTAATACATGTCGACTTACACCTTAATTATGCAAATTCTATATTTAGTTCGCGTGATACATTGCATGCCATAAATGACCTTGAATTGGTAAAAAACCACCCGACCGAAGTTTCTCAAAAACTAATCAGCTGTTAAAATTGTAAAGACGCTTCGAATGACACCTCAACGAATTCAATGCTACTTTTTTACGTGAGTTATGCTCCTAGAAAAACCTGTCCGCGAACGTACGTACGTACGTACATACACACATACATACATACTACCAAATATACTCTAAAGACCTCAAAACGTAACGATATATTAAAAATTTCAATTTCGATTTTCTAGGCGATTACAAGAACTTCCCATATACTGGGAAGGTAAAAAGACGTATCGAAGCGTATCACCACCGACATGAGTTGATTAGATTTTGGTGAACTTCGATCAGGAGTTTTTTTTGTTTTGCCGCTGTCAATATCATTTCCGTCATGCGCTATATCTCGCGAACCAGACATTGAATTTACAGTCGGTCACAAGTTAAACTGCTAGAATATGAAAAGTCCATTTATAAAAACATAAACAATATTTCAGTTCATGGTCTTATTTATCAATTCCAATAAAAAACAACACAAAATTAATTCATTTAATAAGAAAATAATCAAATTCATTTTAAACGCACAAAATCACCTCACAGCTCAAATAACGTTCTCTTGTGTAAGTCCTTAATGCTAGCTATAGTGATTTTTGATTTTTTCAAAACTTTTTTCTAATACTTCGTGGGATAGCCTTATTATTTCGTCTTGAGACGATCTGGCATTGAATCTACAACTTTTTGTATAGATAGGCTTATTGTTGATAAGTTTGAGACTATGCTTTATAGTATGCGTGAATGACAAATCGTCTCCTTCTTTGAAGAAAACGTCTTGGTAACTTTTTACAAGTTTAATTGACTTTTCTTTTTCCTCAAAGTTCAAATGAGATATTCTCAAGTCTTGCTCTATATCTTTTGTATAGTTTATATTATTCACGAATATATTGTTTAATTCGAAGGGGATCGCTTCCTCATATTCATTTGATTCTTCACTTTTGTCAAAATATATTTTGACTCTTTTCCCATTTAATTGCAATGTTTTAGTTTTATAGTTTATTTCACATTCATTTTGTTGCAAAATATCATTGCCAATTAACCCGTCATAAAATTTTTGAAAATATACTATTAAAAATTCAGGGTTATGAACGGTAGGCAAATTCAAAAATTGAGGTACTATGGCTTTTGAAGATATATTTAAAGTACCGTTAATAGTTTAGATTTTAACTGGTTCAATCTTATGTATTAATTTGGCTCTGCATATGCCAGGATTTACCAAACTGTTTGTTGCACCCGTGTCAATTAGCATGCGTACCAATCCTAGCTCAGTTTGTAGTTTCACATAAGGTAATTTTCGTCCGAGGCAGGTATATGAAAATTTTCTGACTGTTTTTCCTGCTGAGATTCAATATTAAAATTCCTAAACTGTGTTGAAGGATCTATTTCCATTGGTTGTGCTCTATAATTTTTAAAATTTGGATTGCTTTTATGAGCTACGTTATGAGAATATTGACGAAGATTTTGAGAATAGTTTCTATTCTGTGGGTTGTGACTATGAAAATTTCGATTTAGATGTGACTGATGGAACAAGGACCGATATGAATTTCTATTCATTGTTTCTGTACCTCTACTCTGTTGATAATTAGGTTGGTTTGAGTTAAATTTCGGATAATTATTTGGTTTTTTATAAATCTGATTATTTTTAGGCTGATCATGTGTATGTAAATATCCACCTTCACTCAATATATTAAACGCTTCCTCTAAAGAAAGGGGATTTCTGGCAAATAAGATGGTTTTCATAGGTTCTGGGATTTTCTTTTTAAATATTTGCAACGCAGTATCAATGTTTGTTGCTAGTTCACCTAATCTACCTTTTTCTTTCGTTTTATTATTGAGTTCATATAGTGCTTTGTGGATGTCATTGTAGAAATCTAGAACGCCTGTCTTGTAACAAACACCACGTAATTCGTCATATAATTGAGAGTTATTCTTATGATTAGAAAAATTACGAATTAATAATAATTTTAACGTTGGCCAATCACCTATATTAGCATGAATTTCCACTATTTGTCTCGCTTTCCCTAAGAATTTCGCTTTAATGGCATTCCCAATTATTGTCCTGTCAGCGGGGTTGTACCTTTCAAATAATGTTGCGATGTCATCTATCCGGGATATAAACGAGTACAGGTCCTGACGATTCCCGATTCCCGTATATATATATATATATATATATATATATATATATATATATATATATATATATATATTTCACTGTTCTAGTATGATGTGACTAGGGGCACCGAGTTTTTTCACTGTTCTAGTATTAAGTGACTAGGGGCACAGATTTTTTCACTGTTCTAGTATTATGTGACTAGGGCACAGATTTTTTTTCGAAACTTCTCTCCTTTGCGTATAATACTTTTATTACACTTTGTAGATATATATATATTTCTATATATATCTATATTTATTTCCTTTTCCACTTTTATTTTTATGAAAAAAGGGGATGCGATAGATCGTGTAAGTCGTACAATTTTGACCACGATTCACAAATATTAATGGGCCGAGTTTTTCGGTAATCGCGAGGTAATTAAAGGATCATCGAAATATACGATAATCCTACCGACTGCGCCAGTTACATGCAATTTTAATTTTTATGTATAATAAACAACTTTCCTTCATCGAACTTTAAACTTTATTGAAAAAAAGACTTTAACTTTAACAAATATTAATTAACTTTTTAGATTACGGCATGCTTTATTCTTCCGAACGCTAACTCTCAACTACTTCGATATTTCTTTTGCGTATTCAATCCGAAGCATTAATTCTTAATCTACTACTCAGCAAATTTACATCTTTCAAAAACAATCTTTTATTACCACTTGCAAAGTGTGGCTCAAGCAAATTTGAATATGTTACGATTTAAGTAGAATCATCAAATTATTGTTTAGATCGAGCGGATATGGGCACATATGCACATGATTAAGTAGAATCTTAAAATTATTGTTTAGTTGAAGCGGTTATGGGCACAGATGCACATGATTCATGGGCATATGTAACTATATGTATGTATGTATGTTTTCATTTTATATTTGCTCGGAATTCGTTTCATTGTGCTTTAGGTTTCTGGAAATGTGTATTGTGTTCGCTGAAAATTAGTTAAAGTTTACTCCAAATAGAGACATAAGACTCATTTTATGAATCGTGCTTTATTTTGCATTATTTATCACGTATTTTGTAATCTTGTCAGTAAAGCTTGGAGCTGGAGTTACCACAGAATTTAACAAAGGATTTTTTTCCATGCATATGATCTCTATAAACATTATATTCTTTAGAAATTAGGAATATAGATACACCAATGAATTGAACTGAACAAAACTTTAATTTATTTTTAGAAAATTGCTGTTATTTTTGCTACTTATTTACTATAATTTTGTAAACTTTTATAATGAAACATATTTTAAAAAATGCTGTGTTGTAAAAATCTTTTTTTTAAATATGCTTCTTACTTTTGTGTCTCTATATCTTATTATGAAGCGTTTCAAAGACCTCTTCCACATTTAGCCATGATAAAGTAAAGTTGTACTCGTATTTATTTTCTCCCATTAAACACAATCACTTTACTGAGCCCATTTGTAACACATTGCGCTTTCGATCACCAACGAGTAGCAGAGTAACGAATACCAAGTAACGAATACTCAAATCAAAGTACTCAGTAACTATTCGTTACTCGAAAGTAATCGTTTTGCATATCACTATCGTAGAAACAGAAATTATTCTTTATATTCAATTTTTCCGCACTCTGCCGTAAACTAGCCTACAAGATGTTCAAATACTGAAATTTGTCTAGGTTTTCCTCAATAAATACTAAGGTTCCTACTCCTGAAGACGACTACATCCCTAAACCATGACATGGCCACCACCGTGTTTAACAGTACTGCCTAAAATTTGTTGTTCCAGTTCAGTATTTGGCTGTCTCCACTCAACACTTTACATCACTGCACAAAAAGTTAAATTTGTTCTCGTCCGCGAAAATAACGGTATCCCAGTTAAATCCTTCGCCCATTATTCTCGGGCAAATTTGATTCTGCTTGCCTTATTTTTAGCTTTTATATATTTCTTTTTTTTCTGGATATTCTCTCGTTGTAATTGACTCTCGTAACACTCTCTTTTTAGTTTCAGAATTACACTTCTTATTCAGGTACTTTTCAGCTTGCTGAGCTTATTTCTGTGCACTGAGTTTTGGTTTTTTCTTTATCTGTCCTACAATCCAGCAACAATCGGAAGCGGAAAATATTTTATTTGACGCTGTTTTCACTTTATTTTCCACGTGATTTTCTCGAACATACTGTTGAATTATGCCCAGGGCAGTGAAGGTGGTTTGCAAACTATTTTTGCTATTATTCTTGGAGATTTTCCCTTTTTAAAATGGTTAATTACTAGTTCACGGTCCTCAATGGTACTTCGCCGACCCGTTTTCACCTAAACTCAAATTTTTTTACTTAATTAAACCGAACAACCTGTACTAGAAATGCTTATTAACGATCCTAAACCTTAAAGCAACGAAACGTGCAAAAAATGAGTCACACATTCCATTATTCTACTGCACTCTCTGTGGCGCATCATTTAAGCTGTGAGATGATTTTGTAAGTTTAAAATAAGGTTGATTTTTTTCTTGTTAAATTTTGTATTGTTTTGTTTCATTGGAACTGATAATTAAGCTGAAATATTTTGTATGTTTTTATAAATAGATTTTTCATATTATAACAGTTTTTGAGCATTTTCCTCGTAGCAAGTACTCACATCACTTAAGGGGTAACACTACTCTAGAGACCCCCTTTTTTCATGATTTTTCGTAAGTAAATAAATTAAAAAACACCAAATCCGCTTATGGTAGTATATTGTATAACTCAAAATGTACAAAAAAAAATATTTTTTTCCCAAAATGGTGGCCACAGGATCCCGTATTCGGCTGTTCTGTGATCCACTTTTAAAAAATTACCGGTAACTTTTCTCTCGAACGGTCGCTCCTAGAACAAAAAACTAAATTTTTCCTTGAAGTGCATACTACTAGCTAGTGAAGTACGTAGGAGATTACGACCTGCGATGGTATGACTGCTGAATAAAATCTTTTCGGCCGATTCCAACTTAACTCAGACGTTACTGCGGAAATTCAAACTTCGAAATCACTATCCAAAGAATAAAACAACGTCATAAGTTCGTCGTCGTCGTCGTGACATGGAGGTGGGCATTGCAGCCCTAGCACTGCGACCTGCTGGTCGATTGTACTATCCTCATATTTTTCCTTTCTGGAGTTAATGCTTATGTCTTGAATCTTCCGGATGAGATGATGAACCTCATCAGGTCGTCCAAGGCTAAGGTATGGAACTCCTTGTCTCCTATTTGAGGCATGCCAAGGGCTCTATATCTGTGTCTGGAGAACGCGGGACAGTAGCCCACATAATGTGCCGCTGTTTCCTCGTCCTCCTCACATCTAGTGCACCATGCATCGTCCACTATTTGCAGAAGAGCTTGGTGACTTCTCAGGCGTCCGTGGCCTGTAATCACTTCTGTGAGTTTTTTCAGTCTGACTCTATTTAGTTTTAGACAGTATTTTGCGACTTCAGGTCGTAGGTTTGGCAGAAAGAGCTTTGTCTGTCTGCATGTTGGTAGGTTGAGCCATCGTCTTCGATGTTCTTCCCTGAGTGTCTCATTGATCTTTTTTGAGATTAGATTTATGTTCGTTGGCAGAACAGGCTCAGGACCAACCGGTGTGATCTCTGCTCCCTTCTTAGCCAGTTTGTCTGCCTCTTCATTACCTATAATGTCCACATGTGCTGGGACCCAGGTAACTGAGACCCTGTTTCTCTGGCTCAGCTTTTTGAGGCTGTTCTGGGCACACTCCACAATTGACGTTTTCACATTGTGGGAGCCCAGGGCCTTGATAGCGGCCTGACTGTCTGAACAGATTTTTATCTGTTTGTTTTGTATTCTTCTGTCTTGTAAGAGGTCCGCGGCTTTGGCTATGGCGTGGACTTCAGCTTGAAAGATGGTTGTTTTTGTACCCAGAGGTATCGATATTTGAGCCTCATGTGGTCCAGGGCGTATATATATTCCCGCCCCAGCCCCGACGCTCATCACTGATCCGTCTGTGTACACTATGATATCAGCGGGCCTGTGAGAAAGGTGACCGAACTTAGTCCAATCATTCCTATCAGTCAAACTCGTTGTAAAATTTTTTCCAAAGAAGAGCCTTGGGATTATGTAGTCGTTGGGCAGATCAAGGAGTGAGTCCACTTTTAAACTCTTTAAAAGTTTGAGGTGTCCCTCAGTCCAGCCGCCGTCTTTCACAATCCCGGTTCTCCTTAGGCGTGCCATCGTCTTTGCGGCATGTTGCTTCACTGATAAGTCCAGTGGCAGCATGTCCATGATCACGTTGAGTGCTTCCGTGGGAGTGGTTCGCACCGCTCCAGTAGCACTCACTAGTGCTAGTCGCTGCACCGAGCCTAGCTGACTTTTTGTAGTATCTAGGTCTGACCGTTTCCACCACACTATGCTTCCATAGTGTATGACCGGTCTTATGCAGGCTTTGTATAGCCATATCACATTTCGAGGTGAGAGTCCCCAGGTTTTACCCATGGAGCCTCTACATGCCCAGAAAATGTTTTTGGCTTTTCTTGTTTTTTCATCAACATGCTCTTTCCAGGTAAGTTTCGTGTCTAGGGTTACGCCCAGGTACTTGACTTTTTTTGAGAGTTGGAGCTCCACGCCATCTAAAGTAGGTAGCGTGTATGCATCCCACACTCGCTTCCTGGTGAACATGGTGAGTTCTGTCTTGACTGGGTTTACCGCCAGCCCGTTTCTTCTACACCATTGGTGCGTGATTTTAAGTCCTTCTTTCATCCTGTCACACACTGTGCCGGCAAACTTGCCTTTGCATAATATGACCAGGTCATCGGCATAGCCGATGGCAAGAAAGCCTTGTTGGTTAAGTTCTGTCACTAATGAGTTCATTTGTAAACACCACAGGAGAGGGGAAAGTACGCCTCCTTGTGGGCACCCTTTTGTTGGGGCTACTGTTATACTGGTGTCCCCCAGTGACGCTGTTATTTTTCGTTCAGCGAGGAGAGCGGTCAGCCAGCCCGTTATCGTGCCATAAGTCGTCATAAGTTACTATCTACTTAAATGCTTATTTGACTGAAACGAAAAAAAGACACTAAAAACGAAAAAATAGCCAAATGTGGGCAAGATTTTCGACAAAAGTAGAAAAAAAGAGGTCGATCAAAGTCTGATGAGGAATTTCAATACAAATGGCCAAAATTTTTATTTATAAAAGTAAAATTTTCGACTGAAAACAAAACATACAATTATTATAGCTCATACAATTATTAGTTTACCCAATTAAAAAAAATAGTTGAAGTATATTCGCTCAATCAATGATTGCGCACATACCATTTTCGTTCGGAAATAGTTTTTCTTTATAAATTTTGCGTTTCCAGTGTCCAGTTTCAGATGCTTCATAATAAAATATAAAATTTCGGCCGAATGCGGTGTTTCGCTGAGGATGAATTCCTGAAATTTGGGTGTCTTCCTAGAGCAGAGACCCGAGGCGGACCGCTATTTTCGTATCCGCCAGTGCGCAGATCTCCATATGCGTTGAATGCGAGAACTCTTACGAGTAACAATAATAGTCATAATGATTAGTATTTTATTTTGAAAATAAAAAAGTTCTATTTTTGTACAAAGATTGTAAGGAATAATTAATAATGAAACGTGTCTTTTCGGTATATGTTGTTTAAACCTTCACTTCCTTCCATTTTAGCTAAACATAATCGAAGCCAAACCCCAAATTTTCAACCATCGAATACAATTTGCAATTTAGTTTTATAGCATCGGCACACTTTTTCGAAGAATTTACATTCACTCGACTTTAAAGCTCATTGCTTTTACTTCGCTTTCCTTGGTTAAGACTTGAATGGTGCAAGCAATGAGTGATGGAGAGAGAGAGAGGCTTGAATGAAGCGTAGGTGGTTTTGGTCGGTATGAGCCCGACATGGCGAGAAGCAGGAGCGACTCGGTATCCCAACGTAGAAAAAAATGGGTTAATACTTAATTGGCTAAATTTCACTTCCACCACTGACATTGTTTCATGATGATGAAAATTCAGCATCCCCTCCAAACACGTTGTCAACTTGTAAACATTGTGAGAACAAATAGCTCACAGATTTCCAGATATTCCGTTTTGATTATCACCGTGTCCGTCTTTTGAATCGTATTGAACCCATCAACTGAAAAAAATACAAATTAGACTCTTTTGATTTCCAACTGATCAATTATAAGGTCAATAAGTTTGCTCTATTTACTGAGCGCCTATGGCTGCCTATGATTTTCATCCACAGGAAACTATACGCTTTCTTTCTAAATAAATACAAACCCGCATTAAATGTAAATGTCATCCACATTTCAGATGCCGAACCAGAATCAATCATTTCCGAGCCTGAAATCATTACAACTCCAATAATATCGTCAAAACAACTTCTCGAATTGACAAATGGCCTTCAGAAACGCAAACAAAACCACACGAGTGCCGATAAGCACACCAACGATCATTCCAATCCAAAAATCAATGCTTCACATTCACCCAAAGAGGAATATCCCGATCAGGTTGCGTTCGTAGACAATCTAAATGGCGATATGGACGACGAGCCGCCCACCAAAAAGAAACCACTCCAAGGGAACTACTTCCGTGCTATGAAAGAACTTGCTAATAGTTTGCGTCAAATGCAACGTGACCTAATCGATGATTTCTTTAAGAAGCAAGAGGAACTGATGCGTGAAGAACACGATTTTCAGAAGCAACAGGACGAAATTTTGTTGCGTAGCTTCGAAGAGCAAACTAGACTGCTATTGGATGGTGCTAGGAGTCTACTAACAACTGGTGTTACAGAAATGCCTGATATTGTGTACATAAATGAAGATTAGTATTATATCCTACTAGTTGAATAAATAGGAGTAAGATTTCTCAACGGATCGGCTAAGGAGAACTGTAATTTTATATTCTCAAAGACTTTTATTTAAGTAAGGACAACAAACTGTTCAACTCATACGCAAAGTGCACTTTTAGTTAATCGGAAAAAAATTAAAAAAGAAATAAACAGCATAGTTTATGGTTAAATATATCATTTCACTCGTTTTTATCGTTTAGAAATCGTTTAATATTTTCCAAAAATATTTAGAATATTTTAAGACGTAATGTGTTGATCATTTGTTTTATAAGCTTCTGAAAACGTGATACAGTCCAAAATTTAACAATTATTGTAACCTTGAAAATATATGATATATGAGATATTCCACAAAAAAATTTAATTTTAAAAAAATATTTTAATTTTCGGAAATCTACAACAACTGACAGAAATATGAGCAGCGATTGGATATAGATGAATCTTCGTTTTTCTTTTTGGGTCATGTACTACTCCTTACCACTTACGCAAACAATTACAGCTGGAAATGATTGTTGTGAAATTGAAGCAACGCATAAATAATATGCCAGAAAGACTCAAGACAGGTGAATAATTGTCTCAAGTTTATTAGCCTATCTTTTTTGCAAACTGAGCGAGGTAAGTATCGAAATCCTGTAACATATATGCAAACATGGTGAATATATTTACGCTCCTATTATAGGATATCATACTTGCCACGCTATTTCGACCTACGAGCTGTTTGTCCAGTATAAGAACAAATCATTTTTCATGCCAAGCATTACACTCATTGGCGGCTTCTTCTACCGTGCACTTGTGCACTGCACTCCCTAACATTCAAATCCAAATAAAATATTACATTAGTAGAACAATTTCAAAAAAGAAATTTCGCACAAACTTTTTGAAAGAAAAAACCCTCATTGTAGTATCACCCACCCATGAAACTGAAAATTTATACTTGCTATTGTACGCCCAACATTTTCGTGCACCCAAGCAGGGTTGCCAAGTTGGGGGGTTTTCACCCCCATTTTGGGGTATTTTACATACCTTTGGGAGAAATTGGGGGTGAGTTAATTATATTTTTACTTTGGGGGTGAAATGGGGGTTTTATCAAATTAATCAATTGTTTGCAAAATGTAATTTATGAAATCTGATTCACTTATTGCACACTAAAAATAATTTTTATTGTGCCATTCGAAGACTTCAAGTATTGGCATATCCAGCAAATTATCATTGATACCATGGCTGAGATAAAACTCCACAATAGCAAGGAGCTTTCATCAAATTTAATTTATTTATATTTTTTATTACTTTCAGTGCCAGTTATGCTATTATAACGTTTTATTTTGTTCAATACTGTTTTGGAAGCTCGACCAACTATTTCAGCGATTTTATGCACAATCTTACCGATTTCAGATTGCCAAATTATGGCTTTTTTTAATTCAATTGAAGTTTGAGTTCCTCTTGGTGTCAGAAACACTTTCTGATGATTTCCCACACCCTTCAAATTATAAAAGGGAAGTCAGCTCTAGTTCGTTAAGGCAACGCAAATTATGTTAGTGCGTGTTCCATTTTATCTTTAAATTTTAAATAAATTTTTATAGATTTATTTGTTTCAACCCATCTACAATTTAAGAATATCATTTAATTTTACACATTTCAATAAATTACACATGAAACTCCAAAAATATATTAAGAGTTTTTCTTTAATTTCATTATGCTGCTACTTGTGTTAATTTTAAGTCTCGACAGTATATTTGTTCTATTTTGACTTAAGCTCACTATGAAATATAGATGAAAATTTACTTGTTACATATAGTTATTTGACAACATTTTTTGCTAATTATCAATGTTTTTTGTATGAACTTTGTAAAAAAGATTGCCCTCAAATTATTTGGGGTTTTTTAAAAGAATTTCGTCCGATTTGGGGGTTTTTATTGAAGTTTTTGGGGACGAAGAGTGGGAAAAACCTGGTAACCCTGCACCCAAGGCAAGTGCACGCGAATCTCCCATACATCCCATGCAAACGTTAGAAAACCGTCACACAAGCGAGAGGGATTTTTACATAAATCATAACAAGTGGGTTAAAAAAAGACAGAAAGCGTATTCCACGGGCAATGCACGGTGTTCATACGATCGTGCTATGCTAAACAGTGGCTTGCAAAAATTTTGAAAGATGAAAGGAATATGTAAAATATTAGAAATATTTTTTTCACTTCTAATTGTTAGTGACTGTTCCCGCTCAATTTTGACTGTCATTTCCGAATGTAATAAAAACCGATTGAAGAGCAAGTAAAAGTTGAAAAATGAAAAAATCAAACAATTTTCAAGATAATTAGTATTGTGGAAAGCTAATTGAATTCTCCACAAAGGGATTAATTTTAAAACTCGCTGAACAGTTTTAGTTTTTTGGTAGTGTTGAAAGTGCGTGAAGTTTAGGTGCTTATCGATTCGATAAAATATCGATAAATTAAAAAACCCATTTTTGGACATCTGCAGCAGTGCTAGAGTCATATCAAAGGATTTGAGTTTTTGAAGTTTGGAAATTGAAATCAACGCTGCCAGGGAAGTTAATCCAAGTATCGCCGCAACGATTAAACTAAAACTAAAATATTTACGAAGTTTTAGACAGTTGCTGTAGTGTATACACCAAATCATATATATAATACCTATTATTAAACTAAATTCCATTCCATTAACATCCATCTGTGCTGAAGTTTGTGATACTTTATTGCTGTTAGCTGAAGGTCGTTTAGAATATAAAGGTCATTTAATAACAACTAAACTATTTTATCCTGATTGCTTTCAAACTTACCGCAATCAATTTCCTGAAGATGAGTTTGGAGTTGCTTTAAATTATTATGATTTTATAAACAAAGACAAACTGAGAAGCGAATCAACAGTGATATATTCTCGAGACGATTTTTGTAAGACTGATGGCGCTCTGTCAGTCTTACAATTATTTTACAATTGCAACTTGATAGAATGTTGCAGTGAAACAGTGAAATCGCTGAAAATTATTTATACGATCCCAATGAGAACGGTAGAAAGTGAGCGGTGTTTTTCAACATTAAAACGGGTGAAAACTTTTTTAAGAAATACAATAACAGAAGATAGATTAAATGCTTTATCCATCATGGCAATAGAGAAGCGAATGATTGCTGATATTCCGGATTTCAACAATATAGTAATTTATGTCTTTGCACAGGCAAAATATAGAATAATGGATTTTTTATATAAGTAAATCATGTTTTCTTTTTCCTGCTTCACGTGTTGAATTACATCAAAGAGATGAACTTTTCATACAAAGGGATGTATGGATATATGATACATGGATCGTCGACAACGATATAATATTGGTGTAATCAAATGAATGTTCATATTTCGACCACACACACGCACGTGAGGATAAGCAAACGAAAATAAAATCATACTCGCATATTTCTAGGAAAAGTACGCGCAATGGCGACTGGCGGTGGGTTATTATTGGAAAACCTCGTATGTAGTCTGGCGACCAAATGTTGCATTACGGCTGCGAGTTAGGGTTTTTTCCACAAGCACGCTACAGGGTCGCGTCAAGACGCTCTTAGCTACCTGCGGGGGATGCCAACCCGTATGCCCAAATAAGGCATCGAATCTTTGCAACGAGAATATGCGATACAAAACGTTGGAAGGCTTCTCCTTCAAGTGGAAAAAGAAGGAGTAAAATTTCAAGCGTCACTAAAACACTTTGGGCCAGTCTAAAAGGACGAGTTGCCGAGCCAACTCAAACCCATCCCTTTAATTCAACTTGTATATTGTGAAGTGCATTAAATTTGATGATCGAAAATTCCGGAAATTTTGTTCTTCTTTATACGAAATCAGTTATCTTTGATTAAGTTCTGGGATAACGCGTACAGTTTAAATTCGTCACACCAGTGCACGGAAATTTACGACTTCCGTGGAACTTTCAAATTAGACATTCGCGAGTTAAACGGTACATTTTATGGTCCTTCGAGCCTGATTTCAGTGAATATTTGGACTCACACATAATCAAGTGAAGTGGTAGGCGCTGCTAGACTCAAGAAAAGGCGTCTCTGACTCTGCTCACCGATCAGGAAGTACAGGAATCGGATCTTCAGCCAAGCAAGGACGAGAGAGACGCCCAAGGGATTCCGTTTTTATAACGTCAAGAATCCAACAACAGGAGACGACGTTCGACAACGCCACGACTCCAACATCGACAAGAATGGCAAACGCGCAAACAATTAAATTTCTCATAAAGAGACGCGGCACGATAAACGCACAAATTACGTCCTTCGAGTCATTTTTAAGAGAATACCAAGAGGGTTTGCCGACAAAGATCATGAAGATAAAAACGCGTTTAGACAAATTTGAACAAACCATCGGAGCGTTAGACGAGATATGCGACGATCTCGATCGTCTCGACGAAGAAGTCGATCACACCAACGAGAGGATCGCCATGGAGAAACAAGCTCTCGATTTGATAAGTGAAGCCGAGATTTTACTTGCTGCCGCGAATTCACGCTCGAATACACCGATCGCAATGGATTCCGAAGACGGTCACGCTAATTCGAATCGAGCCTTCCGCGTAAAACTGCCAGAGGCTTCATTGCCACAATTCGATGGCAAATACGAGAAATGGCTTGGATTCAAAGATGCATTCACCGCGATGATAAGAAACCGTCAGGACATCAGCAATGTCGGCAAATTGCAATATTTGAAGGCATCGTTATCGGGTGACGCGGCACGAAAACTTAATATATTCACCATCACGGGCGACAATTACACGCGAGCTTGGGAGCTACTCGAGCAATCCTACCAAGACGAACGAATTATAATATCGCGTCATCTGAGCCTGCTCATTCAAATGCCGAGCCAGGATAAAGAAACCGCGACGGGATTGACTCGTCTCGCCGACGAGACTCAACAGCACATACTATCACTAAAATCTTTGGGAGTCGATGTGGGCGAACACATCATCGTTCAGCTCGTGGTCGAAAAACTACATAAAACAACGCGACAAAAATGGGACGAAACCCTGCAACGTGGCGCTTTTCCACCGTTGGCAAAACTGATCGACTTTTTATACGCAACCGCGTCGCGAATCGCTCAATGGGAGTCCGAAGGTCGTGGAGACTCCAAGGATTCCTCATCAAAGGAAAAATCGACAAAAAACAGCAAATCGGTAAAAACGTTTGCAACAACCGCAGAAGGAAAATGCTCGGTCTGCGCCGGAGAAACACATCCGTTATACAAGTGCGCGAAATTCCGAGATTTGCCGATACAAAGTCGAATAAAGATAGTTAAAGATGCGTCGCTCTGTTTAAATTGCCTCCGGTCACACAAATCCAAGGAGTGCAAATTCAGAAATTGCCTGAAATGCAGCGAGAACACAACACGCTACTCGACGGATTCAGACGGGGACTCGGATATGGACTTCCAGCCGGAGCAGGGTATCATAAAGACTCCGACATCGCGTCCGTGCCCGCGTCAACGTCCTCGTCGACGCAGAATTGACTCGTTGCACCCGCAGGAATGGAAACTCTTTGCACGTCATCAGAAGACACGCCGAGGTGTTCTTCGATGGCAAAGAGAGATCCAGCAACGCAGGAAGCATCAAGTGCCACCCGAAAAATATCATTAGCTTCAAATACAACGATGCGGGAGCTAATGACGAGTGCAGCGGTCGACATACTTGATAGCAAACGCCGACGAATCCGATGTCGCGCGTTATTGGATACTTGTTCCACGGCGAATTTCATCACCGAGAAATTAGCCACGGCATTACGATTGCCGAAAAAGAACGTATCCATTTCTGTGGGCGCATTGAACGCAATGACTACGACAGCGAAGCACGTTGTTACCGCCACTATTTGCTCAATCCACGATGGATTCGAGAAAAAACTGCAATTTTTGACGATGCCGTGCCTTTCCAGCCCGGTACCGGCACAATCAATTGCGAGGGACGCGATAAACATCCCACCGAACATTCGTTTAGCGGATCCTGAATTTTATAAATCAACGGCCGCGGTTTTGCTGATAGGTTCAGGTCCGTCATTCATCACCGATGTTCAAAACGATTTGAACAAATTTTTGGGAAGTCGAAGAAGTCACGCAACCGGTGAAGCATTTTTCACCGGAAGAGCTCGAATGCGAAGAACACTTTCGACGAAACGTGAGCCGCGACAAGAGCGGTCGATACGTAGTTGCGCTTTCCTTCAAACCCGGGCACCCCGCGCTAGAGGAGTCTCGCGGACGAGCACTCAATCGTCTAAATTCTCTGAGACGAAAATTAAATTCCGACAAGGGACTGGAGCAACAGTACACTGCAGTCATCGAGGAATATCAACAGCTAGGCCACATGTCTGAAATCAAGAGAGACGACGGAGATGGTTTCTATTTGCCACATCACGCGGTCATCAAGGATTCGAGCGACACGACGAAGGTTCGGGTAGTATTCGACGGCTCCGCGAAGTCGACCTCCGGGATTTCACTGAACGACACATTGATGGTTGGTCCGACTATTCAAGACGACATATTTTCGTTGATTCTTCGCTTCCGATTACATAATTATGTCATCACGGCCGACATCGAGAAAATGTATCGGCAGTTTCTAGTTCGAAGCGAAGATCGGAAATATCAACGAATTTTATGGCCAACTGGTAACAAGGCTCACGAGATAAACACAGTTACGTTCGGATTAGCCTCGGCTCCATTCTTGGCGATTCGCTGTCTGCACCAATTGGCAGACGACGAAGGATACAGATATCCAGCAGCCGCGAAGAGTCTCAAAGGCGACATGTACGTTGATGATCTGTTGACCGGCGCTCCACCAATCGAGAGTGCTCGTGAACTACGCACTGAGATCATCAAACTTCTCGAAATCGGAGGATTGCATCTTAGACAATGGGCATCCAACGAGATGCGTATACTGGACGATCTTCCCAACGAGGAGTTGAATCACTCTCTTCAGCTCGGAAAGGAGACACTGAAGACCTTGGGAATATTATGGAACGCCAAGGAAGACGTGATCAAATACACCGTGAAGCCGATTGTTCTCGAAGGCACCAGCACAAAACGGAAGATTTTATCCGAAATCGCGAAAATCTTCGATCCACTCGGCCTGCTCGGTCCCATCATCCTGTACGCTAAAGGATTGATGCAAAGGCTTTGGCTATTGAAACTGGATTGGGATGAATCTGTGACTCACAGCAACCACACAGACTGGACAACGTACTGCGAAGAACTTCGCTTATTGGCCAATTGGTCGTGCGATAGGCGAATCTTAAATCTCGAAAATACCAGCATCCAATTGCATGAATTTTGTGATGCAAGCGAGAAAGGATACGGAGCCTGCATCTACATGCGGTCCAGCAATCATTCCGGTAACATTCTATGCAGCCTACTCTGCTCAAAATCTCGCGTAGCACCGCTGAAGGTTTTGACAATGCCGCGGCTCGAACTATGCGCGGCAGAATTGTTGGCAAAGCTGTATGTTCAAGTCACAAGATCTATCGACACAACAATTGACAAGACCTTTCTGTGGAGTGACTCGATGGTCGCATTACATTGGATCAAGACGTCGCCGCATCTATTAAAAACCTTCGTCGGAAATCGAGTCTCCGAAATTCAGGAGAAAACAAACTCGGCAGAATGGCGACACGTGCCGACGGAAGACAACCCGGCAGATCAGTTGTCCAGAGGACAACTTCCAAGCGAATTTGTTCGCAATTCTCTCTGGAAAACCGGACCGTCGTGGCTGAAAAACGGAGAGTCGTCGTGGCCAAACACGTGCATCAACGTATCAGAGGACGCAACGGAAAGGAAAAGGATCACTTGTCCCATCACAGCTCACGATTCGGACATTTTCCAAAGGTTTTCGTCATTCGGAAAGCTCAGACGCGTCATTGCGTATTGTTTGCGTTTCGGTTCAACGAACAAGAACAAAGGAGAGCTGAGTCCTGAAGAATTACGTGTAGCAGAAAACAAGATCATTAAACTCATTCAAACTACCGCATATCGCGACGAAATACGGGAGCTCAGCGAATCCACAACAAGAGCAAGTTGAAATCTCTGGACCCATTTTTGGACTTAAGTCTATAATTTAAGTCTATAATTTTGCGTAACGGTCTCCACTCTACCGTAGCCGATCCTAGCCACGGTTCGGGCAATCCCACCCGGCTTCACCCGCGAAGAGCGGTGTGGGAATATGTAATTTAAAAAAGAAAGGGCGCCACCCGTTTCCGCGCCGGGACTGCCCTGTCCGCGAATCCCGAAACGGGAATCGGATTCACGGTGACCTAAAACCACCGGCCGAATAGGGGAGCACAAAGAACACAAAGCCAGGAACGCGATTTCCGCCTCGCCACTTCACAAAATCACCAATTTAAATCAAATTCAATCACAATTTATTTTCTTTCAAAGACCTGGCTAAATTTCCTACCTCTACTTATTGTCTACTCACAATTTTGTTCCTTCTTATCCTAATGCTGCGGCTCCGGTTTCACCTGCTACTTTCCGCACGTGCGCCGCTTGCTGACCGTCGTCTTCTTTCCTCCTTCCACAACGCGTAAGATTTCCTCCCAGCTTCCGCGATTTTTCCCACAGAATCAAAGATCCAGCAACGCGCCGTCCACCAGTTTGCACAACCCAGAGAAAAGATCCACCCGCTTCTACCAGCGATCGGCGTCCAAAAAAAGCCCCGTCAGCTGCTCCCGCAATGCTATTTAAGCCAAGCCCGGTCCCGTTTTTCGTGTCGTAGGTCGACGACCACTCAGCTGGGCAGTTGATCCCAGCAGCTTTCAAAAGCTTTTCAACAGGTTTCGTCAGGGGTCAGAAGTTGTGTCTCGATGCGAGGGGATTTCCGATTGCCGCCTGTCCGGCGAAAAACTCGCGGCAGCCGCCAGCCATGGCGAATTGCCAGTACCAATGGTTGTGGGTATCATTGGCGCATAGGGGACTCCAATGGCGTGTCGTAAACCGGGCGGAGCCTTGACTTGGATCCGCTGCGCGATTGGGTGAGCGTTGTTGTTGTTGGGATTGTGGGCAACTTATCCGCAGTGTCTGTGCCGTTGTCCGGAACACCCTCCATAACAAACTTACTACCTACTTAGTTATCTAATCTAATATCCTTACATCCTACATCTCCTCTACATTTATATAATTCAAATCTCTACTTCCTACAATATAATTCATTGATAAGCATTTAATTCATTAATAATAATATAATCCAATAATAACAAAGCATTTCATTGATTAGCTTGATTGCGTGAAGTGGCGAACGTAGCATTATTTATTTTTAACAAAACAGCGTTTACCCGCACGGTGGTTTGGGGTCTCAAAGACAGGGAAGTCTCATATTTCGCCCTTGAGGATTTGGGATCGCCTACGTTGCGTGGCGAACGTAACAAAAGATGAAATTCTACGAGGCGGAGGACGGTTAAAGAACGAGCAGCTGCATCCAGCGATTCTTCCGCGCTCACATCATGTGACTTCGCTCATTATCAAGCATCATCATCTTCAAAATCATCATACCGGAATACAAACTACATTATATGCGATTCGCCGAAAATATTGGCTCATTGATGGCCGCAGTCAAGTTCGCAAGATCATCCGAAGCTGCATTCCTTGCTGTCGTGCTAATCCACCAACGATTGATTACGCAATGGGAAATTTACCGGGCATTCGAATAACACAAGCGAGACCTTTCTCCAACGTGGGAGTGGACTATTGTGGTCCATTTTTCATCAAAGAGAAAAAACATTGAAATAGAACGAAGGTCAAGGTCACAGTATAGGTAGACCCAGTATGCAATCGAAGCCCAAAAGCTCGTATTTTCCTTCCAAAAAATGGCGCCATGTGCTGGCCATGTGCTTGCAAAAGCTGAAGAATGCCAATCACTGCCAGATTTGCAGAGGCACAAAGCACTTTCGCGGACTTCATCGTTCACTTCGACACATGAGACATTTTTTCAGTCATTTTGGCTTTTTCTCATAATCAATTTGTCAAAAGCAAATGAAATTTATGTCAGCGAAGACGTTTCACCATTGTAATCCAATGAACCGAAGTTCCTAACGGCGTTTTTCACGCCTAGCATTAAACGTGCATATACGAGCTCTGGCAGTGCCCTCACCAGTAGATAGCTGCCATTTTGTCATAAATGGCAGCAAACCATTGAAGTTTTCATACTTCAATGCAGCAAACATATGCTAAATGTAAACAAATATATGCTAAAAGTAAACAAACATTTGACGTTTGTCCCGTAGAACCGCGGGCCGTGCCTGATAGTGCGCCTATATATGAAACATTACCTACTGGGTGTACCTATACTGTGGTCAAGGTCTACGTCGCGGTATTCGTCTGCTTAGTCGTGAAGGCAGTTCATCTGGAGGCAGTTAGCGATCTAACGACAGAAGGTTTCCTCGGAGCTCTAAAACGTTTTATCTCTCGGCGAGGAAAGCCACACACCATCAGTTCGGACAATGGAACTAATTTCGTCGGCGCCAATAACGAATTGAAGGAATTGTATGCAATTCAGACACGCATCAAAAGGCACATCTTCTTTTCTCGGCGAACAAGGCATCACATGGAAATTCATTCCACCACTTTCTCCGAACTTCGGCGGATTGTGGGAGTCGACAGTAAAAATATTCAAACATCACCTCAAACGCGTCATTAGCAACGAATTGTTTACCTTCGAGGAATTTAATACATTGACAATCGAAATAGAAGCCATTCTGAATTCGCGCCCACTCACGCCTTTATCTACCGATCCCAATGATCTCATAGCTCTCACTCCTGGTCATTTCCTTATCGGTGAATCGTTAACGAGCTTGCCCACTCCAGACTACGGCTCAACACCGACAAAACGTCTGTCTCGCTGGCAGCATTTACAAAGGCTCCGTCAGGACTTCTGGTCCAGATGGAGTAAAGAATATCTGAACGAGCTCAACGTGAGGACGAAATGGACCAAGGAGGAACCATCAATCAAGGAAGGCGCTATCGTTCTCCTCAAGGAAGACAATCTGCCACCAATGCAGTGGGCTTTGGGACGAGTTACAGCAGTACATCCGGGTACGGATGATATAGTGAGGGTAGTGACGGTGAAGACATCGACTAGTGAATTCAAACGCAACGTGAGGAGGCTCGCACCTCTACCCGTTGACCAGGAAAACATTATTTAGAGATTTTAAGCAAAGTATTCAATATTGTTGATCGGAATCCTCTCAACGGGGGGAGCGTGGATCGTCGACAACGATATAATATTGGTGTAATCAAATGAATGTTCATATTTCGACCACACACACGCACGTGAGGGTAAGCAAACGAAAATAAAATCATACTCGCATATTTCTAGGAAAAGTACGCGGAATGGCGACTGGCGGTGGGTTATTATTGGAAAACCCCGTATGTAGTCTGGCGACCAAATGTTGCATTACGGCTGCGAGTTAGGGTTTTTTCCACAAGCACGCTACAGGGTCGCGTCAAGACGCTCTTAGCTACCTGCGGGGGATGCCAACCCGTATGCCCAAATAAGGCACCGAATCTTTGCAACGAGAATATGCGATACAAAACGTTGGAAGGCTTCTCCTTCAAGTGGAAAAAGAAGGAGTAAAATTTCAAGCGTCACTAAAACACTTTGGGTCAGTCTAAAAGGACGAGTTGCCGAGTCAACTCAAACCCATCCCTTTAATTCAACTTGTATATTGTGAAGTGCATTAAATTTGATGATCGAAAATTCCGGAAATCTTGTTTTTCTTTATACGAAATCAGTTATCTTTGATTAAGTTCTGGGATAACGCGTACAGTTTAAATTCGTCACACCAGTGCACGGAAATTTACGACTTCCGTGGAACTTTCAAATTAGACATTCGCGAGTTAAACGGTACAATACATAATTACGATTTTTCGATCTTGTGCACTACCATTAAATTTTACCACCAGCCGCCACTGATTACACTAGTTTACAGTGCATCTGTTCCCGGTGAATTTATTGCTGTTGCCGACTTCATATGATATGCTAATTACAAATATATAAGTAGATTTTTTCCATCAGCTCCAGTTTATGAGCTTCGGGCAGTTACGGTCAAAAATGAAAAATACGAGTATTCACTAGGAAAAATTTTTATTAAAAAATTTAATCAGTCATTGAGTTCCAAAAAACTTCGTTTTGAAGCTCTTCTTTATGTGATGATTTAGGGAAATGGCACATAAAGCACCAGCAATAGTCAGTCATCACATTCCTATCCCAGAAACCCTGATAACTCCTCTCTATGACGTGCAAATCCTGATGCATACGCTCACCCTGCTCTTCGCTCATGTCTCCTAAATTTTCTGGAAACCTGTCTAAGTTACTATGGAGAAAGTTGTGTAGTGTATTCCCAGTTCCAAACCTGGAAATAGCCAATACACAACTATGTCCCAAACGAGCTTTTGTGATGTCCTACACAAACTTTTGTGATGTCCTACACAAACTTTTGTGATGTCCCACGCAAATTTCAGTAAGCTCTCTAATAAGCACATTCTCGAACCCGCGTGTCAATCTAAATTACCGTGAGAAACTCTTAGTAGAGCATTGAACCCAGAGTAAGCAAAAGTACAATTGGGTCAACGCAGAACAAGCAATATTGCAAGCAACGAATTCCGTGGGAACCTATTTGAAACGCGTTCGATTGGTTATGGTAAGTAGATTTAAAACTAGAGTAGAATTTTTTATAGAATAAGCAAATTCAATGTACATAAAAATTTGTAAATAAAAGGAAGGAACGGGTCCAGCACTGGGCAGATTTGTTCCATAGCCAGACAAAGTTGCTTGTTTTAATCAGCAACCCTTGCCTTCATATCGGCAAAGTGTTTGAAAGGAACATTTAAGCAAAGTCTGCCTTGGAAAGTTCGGCAGATTACAAGTTGCCTTAAATTTCGGGAATTACGATTATTAGAAATATCGGCCGCCTGTTCCTTTGAACTGCGCCAAACATGTGTCAATCTTCGGAATGCCGGTAGGTCCTCCTCGCATATATATATATATTGTTATCCTTTCTGAGTATAACTTCTTTCTAGTGAGAAGAAGTTTATAACTTTAGAGGAGTATAAAAGAAGACGCTCATCACTTGGCCTGCACGATGAGACAACAATAATCTCATCGCATACATTACATACGTTACGTACATTACAGTGGAGCTTAATGCTCATATTGCATCCCAGAGTTTTTAATTGTAAAAGAAGGTTTTCTACAAATTCAGCATAGTTTTCTGACTTTCTGTTTCCGAGAAAGTTTGCATCACCGATAAGAAAGCTGTCCATGCTCGTAATTCCAGCTTATTCATAGAATTTCTGAAGCTGGGGAAAATCGTGGCAAATGTAAGAAAAGCAATTCCCGCTTTTATCGAGTGCTTTGACGAACTGTTGCATGATTCCCAGTTTTATATGTAGTGGCGGCAAACTAATTCTATCACGAGCTACTAGTGAATTTTGGACTATATTTTGCTGCCCAGGCGTCATATTTTCTCTCAAGGGCCAGTTTTTTCTTATCCAATGTTCTTCTTTAGCTCTGCTGTCCCAGAGACATATAAAACAGGGCAACTTAGTGTAATCACTTTGTTGACCGAGAAGAATGTTCACCATTTTAAAATCAACACAAATTTTCCGTTTGTGATCATTGTATTTTATTTTATGCAAGACTAACGAGATGTTATCATATTCTTCCTTCAACTTTGCACTGTGAGCAATAGGTACCTTTGTGTATTTATCTCCGTTATGCAACAGAATGCACTTTAAACTACGTTTTGAGCTGTCAATGAATAAACGCCATTCGCTTGGTTCATATTGCTTAAACCCATTTTTATCAACAAGTATTTAATATCTAAACAATAAGTAATATTGTCTTCTCCGGAAAAATAACTCCGTAATTCTTGTAATTTTAGTGCCTGGAGAAAGTAAATTTTTTTTCAGTCTTGATGCCAACAATTCTGAAGCATGTTAAGAAAGATTCAAATCTCGTACAAGATCATCTAACTCATTTTGTGAGAAGCATTTTGGCTCGTTAGATGCAATTACAAAATTAGTATCATGTTCTGATGTACTTGGTCCTTCAATGTCTTCTTCGGGCTCAGATGTATTTTCAGACATTGAAAAGTCAGGTGACTATTACACTGTACGTTGAACACAAGTAGTAGTTGGGTACTGCCATTTAGCTCGATTTTTAGAGTTTAATCCTTTAATGTTAACACTACAATAGTAACACTCAATTACATGGTGTTGGGTTCTCGCCAAATGGTTGGTGCTTCAACATTAAAACTACTTCTTTTACCGCCTTTCCATAATCTTAAATATTCAACACAAGATTTACAAACACAGTCGGGAGCCTAAGATTCGTCATTTTTATCCAAGGATATCCCAAAGTACAGTAAATAGGAATTCTTAACGCACTCATAGCTTTTCTATACTCTTTTAACACATACTCTCCATATATGTAGCAAAAACGGTTTGGGTTGTTTAAACAACTTCTCCTTGAACCACTCATGTCGCCAAAACATATGAAATTTATCTTAACACACTGAAACACCCACGTCAATAACGAATAAATAATGAAAGTCAAAAACAAAAAATTCGAGCTGCACAAAAAATGTTGAGGATTTGAAAACAACATACCATATGGCAACAATGTCACCCACAAAATTCACAGCAACAGACAAAAAGTTAAATTTTGTAAACTAGTGTAATTTATTTAGAGAACGTACTGCAAATGCGAAAACTTTGTTTACTTAAATTAAACATATCCTTGTTAGCGGAAATTTAATGAATCAAGAAAATGAAAACCAAAACATACTTCGAAAAAACATCTTGCGTAAAAAAATACATTGAAGGTGATGTTCAATACAATTTATTGATAAGTCGATACTACGTAAATGGAATAGATGACGATGCAATGTAACAACCGCGATGATTTGGACAGAAACTACAAACAATGTGAAACCGAGGCTAGAAGCACCAGTATCAAAACTGAAAATAAACCTTTATTGTCGTTAGTATGAAAATCGTTTGCTCATCATGAAGAACAGTGCTATCCAAAATTACCTCTGTAAATTCACCTTAGCTTTGAATTGATGTAAGTAACGCTCTGATTCTTGGAACTTTCAAACCAAAAAAAAATATCAAACAAGCCGCGAGGTGCGACCCTTGAGGTCCACACGGTTAACTTCCCAGTAATATCTACATAAACATCAACAACATTACAACAATGAGAGGTATTCATAGCAGTAACAGGAATGAATTTTTTTATATACAAAACTATAATTTTTTGCATTTTCTTCTATTAAATTAAAAAAAAAGCTGAAACGAGTTTTTATAATGTTAAAAACTTCACAAAAATATTAATACACGTCAACGGACACCTTAATGATGCAAATATTATATCTGGTTCGTGAGATATAGTGAATGATAAAAATGACCTTGAAAATTATGATGACTTTTAATAATTTTTTATTTTTAATTGAATTTTGTACGTTATCATGAGGAAAAGCTTTGATGTTTTTTCTACACAAATTGTTTGGAGTATATAAATTTTATAAACATTGTCTACTAAATTACGCAAATCAGGTTAAAAATTTATTGTTTACGAAAAAAACCCTAATTTTTTGCACTTTTTTTTCTTAAATTAAAAAACGGCTACAACTATTTTTTTAAAAATTTGATAGATTCACACAAATGTTGATACGCGTCGACTGACACCTCTATCATGCAAATCGTATGTTTGGTTCGCGAGATATAACGCATGACAGAAATGACCTTCAAATTGTCAAAACAGCAAACCCCCCCGACCGAAGTATCCCAAAAACTAATCAGCTCTTAAGATTGCAAAGACGCTTCGATTGACACTTCAACGAAGTCGATACGACTTTGTTTACGTCAGTTATGCTCGTAGAAAAAAGTGTCCACGAACGTACGTACGTACGTACGTACGTACACACACACACACACACACATCTCCCTTTCTAAAAACACTTTATATATACTCTATAGACCTCAAAACGTAAAGAAATGTTGAAAATTTCAATTTCGATTTTCGAGGCGATTACAAGAACTTCCCATATACTGGGAAGTTAACAAATTCCTTTCTAAGACGGGAAAGTCTGATAGCTGATTTAAAGTTCAATAGTGGCAGAAAGAAATTCTAGGATTTCGATAAAATGATTGGAAGTTATCGCATCATATAATAGTGGACCACTCTCAACCGACTCTGAACCGGAAGCAAAAAGCACACTTTTATCTTTCCTCCAAATAGTGAATATAAATTCAATGTTTGTTTTTTAGATGTTCTCAATAATAAATTTTCCCTGAAATACATTTGGGAGAAGTTTGTATTTAAAATTATTTGCATAAGTTTTCTTTCGTAATTTCCG
This sequence comes from Oxycera nigricornis, assembly GCA_963942545.1. Lineage (NCBI taxonomy): Eukaryota > Metazoa > Arthropoda > Insecta > Diptera > Stratiomyidae > Oxycera > Oxycera nigricornis. The sequence continues at coordinate 40,315,098 of OZ012659.1, forward strand.
ATAAATTTAACGATAATTTTATCCCCAATTTGATGAAGATATTAATCATGTTCTAGACAAAAACGAAACACATCTGGAAACTATGTATAAAGAACTATCGCGCGTAACTGACGACGATAATCTTTCAAAGAGACAAATGTCTATTTCCCGCCGATTTTGTCGCTGAAATGAATACTCAAATATAACTAATTAACATTAGTTGAAATTGAACAACCATATTTCCTCTGTAGTTAAGTTTTAAAAACTATCGTTATTATATTTTTCGATTTATTTTTGATTCTATTAATATTTTGTGAAAATATAAAAGATGAAAAAGGGGACTAACAATAAGTTTTTGCATGGATTTGATCATTTCACATACCAACGCCCATTGTTTCCTATCTATCGTAACAGTATTTTTACCGATCGCAGCTAGAAATATCAATTCCACCAGATTTAATTCTAATAAACGAACGCCTCTCAGATGCATTTCAACGTTTAAATGACAAATGGAGTGCCAGTATTTAAGGGGTACAAATAAATTTTTAGTAAGAGTTAAATGAACTTTTCTTTCAAAAATCAAAAGAAACTTTTAAAGACTCCCTGTTTGTAATTTATTGCGAAGGTAACCCTGGGGTGATAGTTTGGAAAAGTTGTTAGAACGTTGACGATTCAAATCATATTCAATCAGATTAAATCGTAATAGTAACGCTTCTTTGGTATCTGGCTGTAAAATTGGGTATTTGATTGATTCATTCAGAATATCAAAGATGTTCGGGCCTGATCATCTCCTCATAGTCCTCATAGAATACTAAAAAATGCAAAGTTGTTAATGCTTACATCTTTATTTTTACGAAATATATCCACATCTTTTCAGTTTCTTATATATTTCATACACAATTTCTCACATTGTTTCCTACTGATTATTTTTTTATATTTTTCATCACTTCTTTGCTTTCATTAAATTACTAATTAATATGTTTTTATATGACCAATATTTGTACGCAATGAACTGAAATCATTCGAATCGAACTTAATATTTAAACGTACATATTATAATTTACAATTCTATTCACTTGTATATAATTTGTCGCTTCTCATTCGCTTCCATTCAAACCATACATTCAGAGCAGCCATACTCTAGATATCATGTTTACTCCAATGTTTATTGTTTCATGTACTCTTTATTTTTTGTCTAACCGCTGTTTTATTTAATTACTCTGGTTATCTACATAAATTGCAAAATAATTGTTAAGCGGTCAAGTGAAGATGATAAGGGTTTTCAAAGGAATATATGTTTTCGACATTTGCCTTATCTTATTTTACTTTTACTTTTTACAATTCATTGAATATTTCCATATTTCAATTGAATTAGTTTTTCTTCAGAAAGAAACAACAAAGTTGAAGATGTTTATTTTGAAAATGCATTTGCCTTCAAATTTGAAAATGATAAAACATATTTTCTGAATCCTTTAAAAAGTTAGTTTGCAAAAAAATATATCTAAAAAATGCTACACTGTAATTCTTAAAATGTACTTGAAGCATGCAAGCATGCGCGAATTCTTTCTTAAAAACATATCTATTGAACATTTTTATTTATTACATATTAGCTTCCATGTGGTTAAAAAAATCTAGTCGGGTCGATAAATGGGCGTTTTCGGTATAAACTCGATCATTAAAACATATTCCATCATCGAGTTCGTATCACATTGCTGTTTCGTTAGACGCCAATGCAATCCCAATTTATGATATAAATGACTGTTTTCCCATTCGAGCAATTTATCTAGAGTTAGTTGAGTCTGAAAGATAATAAGAAAACATGGGAAGCAACGGTTATAAATAGTGCTGACATCTGAATGAGGTAAACTGATTGCTTCCTTGTTGCTGCGTATTATCTACGTAAAGTTATTATTTCTGATAAATTATCTTTGAGAATGTAAACACATGAAGCATGTTTAATCGAAGATCCGTACGACACTACTACAATTTTCAAACACTTATTTTTTGCATCGCTTAGAATATAGTAGTTTAATGAATATGATATCACGCGCATGCGATACAAGGATATTTCTGTTAAAATCTACTCGTATTTTGAACTGTTTCCAATCAATGTAAGACGCAAAAACGAAGTTACTTACTCTTTTACTAAGGCATATCACTGGCCACAATGAACAACCTAATGTACAGCAGCAGCATACACAGCCACAAAACAACCATTTTACATTAACGGGTAGTGCTTTCTTCAATATTCCATTGATTCGACCAATTGTGGCTTTAAATTCTTCAGGAGCAACACGTGACACGAGACCCGAAGGGAATTCCGAATTGAAACGATTGCTTAGGCCAAATCTAAAATAAGAAATTGGATCGTTAGAACATTGCAACATCAATAAAACCGATGATAAGAAACTACATCGCTGATACAAATACAATTCGATTCGCATAAAAATCTTAATGTTTGATATAAGTGGCTCGGGAAAATTTTGACTTCACTAAAAACAAAAAAACACACCCTTTTACTAGACATCTTAGACTCTTACATCTTAACTAACTTAAATTCTAATTAGGTAGGAACCATTTTAACTTCAACTGAATGTTAGTGTTGAATTTGTAGCATCAACGACACTGGACAACCAGTTAAGGTGCCAAAAGGAAAGCTCACTAACAGTGTTAATAAGCTACTGAAGATAAATACTTTATTTTTGTGAAAATTGTTAAATGAGTTGAGTGGAACTTTTCAAGCGCACTAGCGAATTATAATTTATTATAATTAGTGTCCCATTCAATAAAACCACTTACAAGATGTGTTGCGAAAGAGTTAGAAATACAATAGAATCTCGAAAAAGTTAACCGAAATGTCCCAAGGGTAATTAACTTTTTCGAACTATTAACTTTTCTAATTGGTTTTCAAAATTGAAAAAAAATCACAATAATAAACATAGATTTTTCGTAAATAACACGCTAAATTTATTTCACTGACTTAGTTTTCATCATTCCAAAAAAGAAACTTAGATTTAATTTGTACCGGCTGGTTTAAGGCTCTCAGTCACTCTTGATCATTCTCGTGCGATATATTAATTAATTTGTGTGGCGTGGTTTGAAGAAGCAGTCGAGACTTATTTGTTTCTTTTCTTTTGTGTAATAGCTCTTGATCATTTTCGTACGCATATGGACAAGGTCTGCCACCTGATTTGCATCGTTATTTTCAAACCATTTTATCAAGATATTGATGCTTTCAACTGCTTTCGAGAAGCTCACTTTTGGTTGTTGAATATCTTCCTCGATAATTGACCCGTCGTTATCATTATCGGAAACTTCGAAATCATCGTTATCTTCCGCAATTTGATCCTTGTTCCAATTTTCAATGACATCAATGCTGATGTCAACATTATAACCCAACTTCGACATCAACAATTGAACTCTCGAAGTGTATCGTCGTAAGCACTATTTGATTTAATCAATTTAGACAACGGAATGTCGTCTTCACTATCGTATTGATCATCATCCCACTTTTTTATCTTATTCCACGCTTTTATAAGAACAGCTTGCGGCAATTCATCCCACACTGATTTAAGTAGCAAAATAGCATCACGAATTAAATGTGTCTTCAAAATATTTTCAACCGGAACGTTTTCTTGTGCGACAATGTTGCATAACAATTTAGTTCGATATCCTAACTTAACCAATTTTATTGGATTTTGATCCATGGGCTGCAAAACCGCTGTTACATTAGGTGGTAGAAGCATTGCTACAATGTTTCCATCATCAGACTGTAGCATGTCAATTGGCTTATGTGCAGTGCAGTTATCAAAGCAACAACGCCTTTGGTTTTAATTATTTTCAGCAGAAAATTTGCGAACCTGCAAAATGTTTCATAAGCGAAAATTTAAAAATGAAACCCAAAAAATAAGTTTACCTGTTTTAAAAATGAATGATGAAACCAGTTGAAGAATAACTGTGAATTCATCCACGACTTCTTCGAATTGGCGTATTCCAATGGGTTTTCAAATCCCTTAAAGCAACGTGGATTTGCGGATTTACCAATCATCAACGGCTTCAACTTATACGAACCATCTGCGTTAGCACACAACAAAAATGTGATTGTTTCCTTTGCAATTTTTCGGACCGGTGCGGCTTTTTCGTTTGCTGTGACAAATGTTTTATCCGTTAAAAAGTGATAAAATAGTCCAGATTCATCTGCGTTATATAGTTGCGAGTCGGAGAAGTCCATTTCGTCAATTTTTGCTCGTAAATTATGAATGAAAGGTGTTACATCCGACGTATCGCTTAAAAGGATTTCCCCACAAATTTTGAGTTGACGAATACCATGTCTTTTCTTAAAATTTGTCAGCCATCCATCACTGGCATTAAATTTTATTTCCAGGGTGCAGTATGGCGAATTCGTGCTTAGCTCTTGATTTTAAAATTGGACCAGTCATTGCACAACTACGCTGTCGTTGGTTCAAGCACCGTTTATACAAGCTTAAAGATCAGCGTATTCCGGTTTATGTAGTGTATTCTTCTGCGCTTTTTCATATGTGTTCGCCACAGCCTCCAAAATTTCATGACGTTTTTTCTTTATTTTGGAGATGGCTACTTTAGATACACCATAATCCAACGCCAATCGTTTTCCGTGAATACCTTGATCAAGTTTTTTTTTAAATCTCCACTTTCTGTTATAAATTTAATCTTATTTGCGATGATTTCTTCTGCTTTGTTGACATTTTTTAAGTAAACAATACAGAACTCACAAATTAAAACGCTCACGACTGACTAAATCAATGTTGTTTGACGATGACATAGATGTACCATCAAGCGATACACCAGCCAACCGTGATGAAATTTTAGTTACAATAGAAAAACCGAAATTTTTTGAAGTGATGTTGTCTATTTTTAACTTTCCAGTATATGGGAAGTTCTTGTAATCGCCTCGAAAATCGAAATTGAAATTTTCAACATTTCTTTACGTTTTGAGGTCTATAGAGTATATATAAAGTGTTTTTAGAAAGGGAGATGTATGTGTGTGTACGTACGTAGGTACGTACGTATGATTCTGTACGTCTCTACGTTCGTGGACAGTTTTTTCTACGAGCATAACTCACGTAAACAAAGTCGTATCGACTTCGTTGCGGTGTCAATCGAAGCGTCTTTGCAATCTTAAGAGCTGATTAGTTTTTGGGATACTCGGGGGGGTTTGTTGTTTTGCCCCTTTGAAGGTCATTTCTGTCATGCGTTATAGCTCGCGAACCAAACATACGATTTGCATGGTTAAGGTTTCAATCGACGCTTATTAGCATTTGTGTGGATCTATCAAATTTTTGAAAAATCGTTGGTGCCGTTTTTTAATTTAAGAAAAAAAGTGCAAAAAATAAGGGTTTTTTTATAAACAATAAATTTTTAACCTGATTTACGAAAGACAGTATTCAATTTTTATAAAATTTATATACTTTAAGCAGTGCTTGTAAAAACAACATCAAAACTTTTTCTCATGATAACAAGAAACATTAAATAAAAAATCATTAACAGCCATCATGATCTTCAAGGTCATTTCTTCCATTCACTATATCTCACGAACCAGATATAATATTTGCTTCATTAAGGCGTGTATTAACATCTTTTTGGTTATATTAACATTATAAAAATCCGTTTCAGCGGTTTTTTTAATTTAATAGAAAAAAATGAGAAAACTTAGGGTTTTTTTCATAAAAAATATTTTTTTAACCTGATTTGCACAACACAGTAATAAATGTTTATAAAATTTATACATTCCTATCAGTTTTTGAAGAGAAACCAGCAAAAAAAATTTCATGATTCTCAAAAAAATTCAATTAAAAATAAAAAATCATTCAAAGTTACCATATGAAAGGGGTTCTTCCGATTGATATTACCTTATATCTTTTATTCTAAAGACTTTGTTGTAAAGTCAATCAAAGTTTTAAAATGTTTGGATAATTTGAGCAGTTTTTTAATAGTTTTTGCAGTCTTTTAATTAAAAAAAGCGGCTTAAATTTTGAAAACCATCAAAATTTCAATCAAATTTGCATTTGTGGTAATCAATCATCATCACCCATCCACCAAAAGCCTTAAGTAATCAGTAGATGCTCCCGTAGATAATATGATTAATATTAACTCATTCCTGTTACTGCTATGAATACCTTTCATTATTATTATTTAAAGTAGTATTATTTTCAAAATTATTATTGTGTTTAATATTTTTAATGTTTATCTAGATATTACTGGGAAGTTGACCATGTGGACCTCAAGGGTCGCACTTCGCGGCTTGTTTTTTTTTGTAATCATGAAAAAAAGGTTTTACTTGTTTTTTACAAAAACTGTTTAGGGTATAGAAATTCAATAAACATTGATTACTGTGGTTGCAAATCAGTCTAAAAAATTATTTTTTACGGAAACCCCTAATTTTTTTGCATTTTTTTCATTAAATTAAAAAACCGCTGAAACATTTTTTTTCAGTGTTTGTTAGAATCATCCAAATGTTAATACGCTCCAATTAACACCCAAGCGATGTAAATCCTATGTTTGGTTCGCGAGATATAGTGCATGACAGAAATGACCTTGAAGAGCACAAAATAAAAAAAATCCACCCGACCGAAGTTTTCAAAAAATTAATCAGCTCTTAAAATTGCAAAGACGCTTCGATTGACACCTCACTTTTTACGTGAGTTATGCTCGTAGAAAAAACTGTCCACGAGCGTACGTACGTACATACACATACATACTTTTTTCTAAAAACACTTTAAATATACTCTAAAGACCCCAAAGCGTAAAGATTTGTTGAAAATTTCAATTTCGTCTTTCGGAGCGATTACAAGGAAGTTAAAAATATAGTTGAAGGTGTTGAGCAGGAATAGTAGGATCTTAATTCAAGCAGAAATACGGAAGTTGTGAAACATTGTTAGTGTCAGTCCGTGAGTTTTTTAAGGAAATTTTGTGAACCATAATTCGTAAAGCGTGGAAGCTTCAAGTAATCGCCTCTAATTCATCTGCAAAGGTGAATTATGCAGCTTGAGGTCATCTTCGTACAATAAAAAAATATGAAAGCAGTGAACTTTCACCATTTTTACCATCAAATTGTGACACGGTTAGTTGTCTTCATGAAAGAACACTTTCCCTTTTTGCATTTGAAGTCATTCCTTATTAAGTTTATACTTCAATCACTCCAATCACTATTACCCGTTTTTGCAGTGCAAGTTTGAACTTTGGTTTAATTAAACCCGTACATGTTAAACTTATGGGTTAAACCAATAGTTTTTCAGTGAAATTTGAATTACGTCGGCAGATATCTCAGATGAAATGAAGCCACTAACAAATATCGGCCGACAGCCGTACAACCCTTATGGTAATTGTACCCTATGTTTCATAGGTTTATTACTGTCTGTTTATCTCTGCTTCACTAGGAAAGATAAACGAAGGACGATCGCGGCAGTCTAGCGACGGGTTGGACGTTGACCGCTTGGTTAGCAAACCAACGTGGTTTTTTGTTCTATTATTATATTCTGATATAAATAAAGTCTTATTGTCGAAGATTCCGTTTCGTTGGTGTGTTTATAGCTCAGAGGTGAGATTGAATTCCTCGTAAAATCAAGAGTGCAGTATGTGAAATAAAACACAGCTCCAACTTTAAAAAAAACTTTGCCAGTTGACTAATTAGTGATGGTTTATGAGAAACAAGGCGTTCGTGCTCAAACGACTCTGCCAGCAACTATCCTCAACCAGAGAAATTGGGGGCAAGAAGTGTACGTCACTTTCGAAGTCGATCTTCTCCAATGATCAGGAGAATATTTACACGCGATTATAATCGCTTCAAATGTTTATTAGAGGACTTTTATAAGAAGAACTTCTAAGACTCAAGAAGAAAAGCGAGCAAAGTATTCTGTAAGAGGTGACTGTATATCCTAATTTGAACAGAGAAACCCAGGTTTGAGTGTTAGTAAGTGGTTTGATAAAATTGAATAATTAGCTGCGCTTAATGGTTTGGAATAAAAACACGACTATACGTCGCATATAAAATAGGCATACAAGTTCGAATATAGTGCTTTAACTGCAACAAAAAAGGACATAAGTCTACAAAACGTGAGAAGCTTAGGATGGTGTTAAGATATTTGTCTTTCAAAAACCAATATTTTGTTTGTTTGGTGGAAAGGATTTCTTTCATGCTCTTGTATTGTTTGCTTAAGAATGTGTTACATTATGATAATACATACAATGCATTATCTTGTGCACATCTGCATGCCAGACATTTCCTATTATTTCTTATTTTATGTAAATGGGCTTTAGTTTGTAGTTTGATTACCATTTTAATCTTTTCTGACATTCCAAGCAGTTTGGTCATATTCCATAGGATTCGTTAATATAATATAGAAGTTCTTGCTCTCTGTTAGATATAGAATAAGAGTTTAAACTACTTTCTTTGTGCAAAACAATAATAAACGTAAAGTTAATAATAAAAGTAATTGGTTGTGTTTTCAATCATAAGTTGAAATAGTGTTGTTCCCGAATCCCATTTCCAACAGATGGAGTGTAGAAACTGCGATCGTTTGGGGTATTCGACAAATTGGCAAAACCAAACGCAAGTGCTACCATTAAATAAGTCGAACATGCGAGAGGCAATAAATCATATTTTTAGGATTGCAAGGTAAACGGGAAAGTTACCTTCGCTGCAATAGATCGGTCGTTTTCCGCTCGAACGCCGAGAAATATTGTAAAATTTGGAGTTGTCCGCATCCGTTTCTTAATCTTCATGAAGTTTTTTTTTCAAAGTTGGGAAGTGGAAAATTTAAGAAAACGATCAGTTTCTGCATCTCGTCTATTGATTATTTTTTCTACATACGTATTTAGCCCCATTTTTGTAACTAAGACAGTTTTCGCATTTATTTAAGAGATTATATGATCTACAATAATTTATAGTATCGTGGTTGACCAGCGCAACCTCAACTTCATTTTGTATTATAGTTTCGTTTTGCGTTTGGTATTTTCGTTGATTTCATCTATTTCACAGATCAAACGACGAATGAGAAAATTCTTCTAAGGTCAAACATTGCGGATTATTTCATACAAAGTCGTATTGTTTCAGCTAATGGTTTGATTACTTAAGCAACATTTAAAAGAACACTTGTACTAAGAGCAAACCATCACTTTTCTTGTGATGCAGGAATTCGAAGCAATAAATCGATTGCCAGCGCAATCGATTTGTCAATGCTTTCGGCGTAGCTACCCATGCCCGTCGCGATTACTCCATTTATGTAACAGAACGCGCGGGCCGATTGCGGCATGTGTCAACTCATGCCCACGGGCGCAATTGGAATGCCTTCCGTCGACGCTAGCTACACATGATTTGCTGCAAAGCCTACAGTAATGACGAAATGGCTTCTTAACATCCCAGTGACCCAGATCTGATTTCCTGTTCCCTGCCTCCTGTGCTGCCGACCCGAGCAGCCTTATCTGCCCGCCACTGGCAAAACATGTAAATATTTTCGGCTGAATTCCTTATCTGTTGACAGACAAACATGTCCGGACAGAATTATTCAACACGAGAAGTTCTTATTCGGCATGAGTTAGCAGGGATCGAGATAACTCACTCGCGGTTATCCTTGCTACTTGACAAAACAGATGACAACACCTACACTGTCATGTTTCCAGCGCCGCGAATCACCATCGGATCGGGGACTGATGGCGCGGCCGCATGCTGATCCAACGGCTCGTTGTCCAGTTGCTCCTCTTCGTAGATCGCATCAAAATCGGCCATGGTTTTATCTCAGAAGACCAAACAACAAATCTTTGCTGCGGGAAAGTTCTCCACACGTCACAAAATGTCAAGCGACGGATGACATGTCACGGCTCGCGACAAAGAACCACACAAAACAACAACAATGCACACACACTACGGCTTCAACAAATTCCAACGACCGACACTTCTCATCGCGTTTTACCGAACAGTTGCCCTGCTAATCCTTTACGCGCACTTTAATTTATTGATTTAGAACTGCCAGCAGAGCTTACAACCGCGCACTCCGACTGCACTAAATAACGATACGAACGGCACTACAAATTGGGTCCCGTCGTCTGACGAAACTAGACTTTTGATGACAGCAGGCTGATGTACCATATTAAGTCGTTTGTGACAGACAGATGGAAGCACATTGCAGAGACTGTAGGAACTAACTGCGCCAGCAGCGCACCTAGGCGTCGAACACGACGAAAAGCCCTGCCAAATCTGATACCATTTGACCATTGAAGTAAGAGAAGAGGAAGCGGTGATCAACAAAATTATCGTACCCAATTGCTAAAATGTAGTTGTGCCCACCAATACAACCTAAAAAGTTAAATGCGTAGATGGATGGGTGCAACTTTTCGGAGGGAAAAATTTGAATATCTTTTTGAATCACATCAGATATAAATAAATGATGTTTTTTTAAAAAGTTAGTGTAAAATGAAGGAATGTAAGGTTTCATTAAGCATGAATCTTTAAAACTATTGCTTCACTTAATGTGTTTGAAAATTTGAAATTTTTGGATAAATTTGGAATTCTCCGTATTCCATCGAAAAGCTGAGCAGCAAAATGCAGTTCATTTGGTTTGTAAATGAGCCAGGCGCTTAATGTAGACGATTAAATGGGAAAAGAAAATTTAGAGAGAAGTAGTGGTAAGCCCCCTCCTCCTTTCATTGCGTACATAGTTCTGGTTCTGAATTTTCCAAATTGTGAAAATAGAAATGCATTCACAGAACTGAACACACAAGAAACCGGGCTTGGGACCGGCTTTGGCGGAGTTACGGCTTAGCTGCTGGAAATATTATTTTTTCTTATAAAACTTCAAAATAAATTAATTAAAATGTGGGGTTTTGATTGTGTCCTACATCCCTTTGAAATGTATAAATTTTGTCAACTGCTGACGTACGGAAATCGTTTCGGACTCTTATTTTAGCAATAAAATAATATCTAGTTTGAAGGTATTTTTTTATGGTAAGCTTTATTAGCGACCTGTAATGTCTATCATATGTGTTGAATGATCATCAAACAAATTTTTGCCAATACAATAATTTTGCACGACTAATGAAATCTGATCGAATCGGTTTTTATGTAAAATATTTGTCGAAAAATGAATAATTTTACGGAGCTCTTTTTCAGTTTGCCGGAAAATTAGAACACTGCTTTTTGATGGTACCTTAAGCAAGCCTCTACTTTTGTATTGGATCAGAAACTGATAATACTACAATACTACAAAAGCTATAGCCATCACCACAATTTTATAAAAACCCTTCATATATGCATGCATATGAAAATTCAAACTAATTGATTACTTTCTCACAACAAAAATTTAGTGCCCCTACAATACCGCCGCCTTTGCATCTAACTTCGCGCAAAACATGGCGGCGAATTGTTTACATCTAATGATTTTTTAATCGACATTAATTGCATATTATGAATGAGAAAGTTATCATTACTACACTTCATTTAACAGGTCTTCACTTACCAATGGAAAGACACTCCTTCTGGCCGTCGCCGAAGGCTGTTTACGCACGAAATCACAGCGCACTTCATTTTGCATATAATCACTTTTAGAGTCCTTTATTTTAATCACTTTCAATAGATTTGACTCCAGTCACTTTTCATTCGCAAATGCTATTGTTATCGCACTAAAAAAACACTAGATTAATTGCGAAATGACCACTTTTACCACTTTCGCGCGCTAATCGTTTAGCACTTTGACACTTAACAACGCACCAGCTGACCAAAAAGAAAAAGAGTGTGACCATAAATTTAAACCTTTTTGGTTTCACTCACATATACACACCGACACGGGTATTTCGTTTCCTCTTCTCTTACTTCAATGCATTTGACCGGGTCCATAAAATAGAGGTAACTATGTAGTGGAACATTAACATAATTTGTGGTAGCAGTTCCACTATGTGTTTGTGACACCTTCATGTAGTGGTTGGTTGTCATTTGCGGACGACATCGAAAATTTGAGGGACTGAAATTTTGGCGCAAGATTTCAAAAATTTTAAATATCGAAACATTATTCAAGAATATATTACGGCAATTTTAGACCTCCAATGAAAAGAGTTTGCATGAACAGCAAATAGAAACCGAAGTCAATTATGCATGTTAGGCTACAGCTCACTCACTTAACGTTTAGATTCTGAACATATCGAATGAATTCTTAAACACTTGTAAAATTAATAATTTTAGTTTCAAACACAGTAAAAAACATTAAAATCATATGTCTTTGAGACTTATCATAAGACGATTTTCTATGGTTAATGTTAAACTTTGAAAATCCAGTCAATATTGCAGTAAGCCACTCAATATTTAATATTAACAGTAAAAGCCGGGAAAACTCGACTTAATTTGTTAAACTTTCAAGCCACCCTCTTCCTTTTACAACCGGGCTTGGGACCGGCTTTGGCAGAATTATGGCTGTTACCAACATCGAATTTGAAATAAATAATTGATAAAATTCATTTCGTCTCATTAATTTCTGAAACGCCACTGATTGTCAATTGTACACAATTTTGGGAAATGTCATTCTTTGTATTGGATATTTCTGAGCACATAAAAGTATTAAATTTTCAATTAAAACAACTTTTAAAAGCACTCAATCTTTTAAACAGATAAGAACGTGTATATTTACTGCACTTAAGTACGAAAATGCACTCCTTTATCTCGAAAATATGATGTATTTTCACAACCATGAATTTTGCACTTCATATCGCAAATTCTTGAATTTCACTAGTTGTCTCGTCAATTTATCAACACCGTTTTCTTTGGGCAACTACATCCGAGGTTATCACTTGTTTTTGTCACATAGTATTTCGAAACAAGGTCAGGATTTGTAAAAAACCACTAAATTTCGATGAAAACCCGTTTTGCTTTCTTTTTGTTAAGACCTGTCAATGAAAGCCGTTTGACATTTATGCACCTTTGACACTTATGAACAGCGCTCTATCGATACCACACACGTATAGGCGTTTATTCAGTTCGTTCCGTTCCTGTTAGTTTCCTGTTCCAAGGTCCATAACAATGAGGAAGGAACTAATGGAGAGGAAAATAAACAAATTTCATGATATGAGTTTTTTGAAGCATCTACTGTCGGAATGCGTAATGACAATTTGAAAGGCGTACTTCGTCAAGAGTTGGGGGCATGACTCTAGAAGGCGCTAAATTTGAAAACCAATTATGAATTCGGAGAGGTTTAGTTGAATAGGTCTCAAAAATCTGAAAATATGTAACATTAACACAACCCTCTTTATCATATTCATAAAGATATTTATTTGCACACACACACTTATATATACATATATATATATATATTATATATATATATATATATATATATATATATATATATATATATATATATATATATATATTGGTTAGGTTACTGTTGAAAATTTTCAGCTTAGTATATATATATTCAAATATATACAAATAAATATATATATATATATAATTCACCTCCCTCATCCCTTCTGCAACGGGCTTGGGATCGGCTTAGGCGGATTTAAGGTGCTCATGCTGCTTGTCAAAATTTTTTTTTATAATTAAGTCGTTTCTCACAATTGCAGTTGTTTAGGATAAATACATCAAATTCATTAGCACGTTTAATGATAATGTATGAATAAAGAAAAATGTATGCATTGAACCCACTCAAATTTATCTTCTGAACCGCTACTGAGTGGCACAATGTCTAAGAGGTGAAAAATGACATTCATAAACAAAACAATAAACAACATTTTTCTGCGGGATTTTCTGTGAAATTATTATCTATATTCGTCACGAGAACTATTAAGAGGACACTTTTCTCAAGAAATGTTCACTTCCCGGTGAAATGAAATGCCTACAGGGCGTTCATACGGCCGATTTCGACAATACCTTCTGAAGCACTTCATTTTAGTGTTTTTTTCGTTTTTGTCACTGATAACTCAAACTCACAACACGTCTATTGATAAAAGATAGCACTATACAAGTTTTTAGTCACTTTTCAAACTCGTCACATCTGCAAATCACCATAAATTATCAATCGCGCACGAACTTTCAAACAATTTCGGCCGTTGACGTGAAAAAATTTGACATTCATAAACAAAACATGTGTTTTCACAAAAAGGAAGAAAAGTAAAATAGTTATCTCTCTCGTACCTTAGGCGACACAGCCTTGTCACCGTTCCTATTAGTTCCCTATTGAATGGTCCATAACAAGAACGGGCTATATTCGAACGTCAACGTTTCTGCCCGAGAAAAATATAAGTGGCTGTGTGGACTGTAATCTATATTTAATTAATATTTCCCCGGCACCATATTCTTTTCGCATTTGGATCCAATCCAGCTCCAACTCGGGCGGCATTATTCTTGAGGCATGTTTGAAAGCAGCTATATTTATTTAATTGCGCTCGGATGTGCAAAATGCAAATTATGACAGTATTATTTTCGATTTGTCATAACAATAGAGAAGAAAGATGAAGGGGAACATCCAATGAAGAAGGAGAAGAGGAACGGAACCCAGCGTGTAAACCCCTATACCATAGCATAAATAATACATAGCACGGACACTCCAGCCAATTTGCCACATATCTGTTATACAACCCAAGTGGCCAGCCTGTGCCTAAGTATAGGTAAATGCATATCCGTGTACCCTGGCATGCGTAACAGACAAATTGCAAGTGAATGGTTCGTGCACGAAAGACAGAGATGCACACTGAAGCTAATTTTGTTAATTCGTTGAATCGCGACTGACACCGAGAAATGTCAGTGTGTATTTGACGATTCGCGAGTGGAATATCGCGTGTAATTAGATTTTTGATGTTTTTAATGAAAATTGCAACAAATCGTAGTGACAAGTGCGGAAAAAAACGCGGTCAAAATTTGTGATCGTCGGTGGCCCGCGAAGCAACGCGAAGTAACTGGCGAAGTGTTTTATGACCATAATTCAAATCAATGTGAAAAGTGGCTGATACTTTCTAAAAAGGAAATAAAGTTCTTTCTTCGGTGATCTATTTATCTTGTAATATAGAGCAACGAAGAAGGCATTGCATTTCCTTTGAACTGCAACACAGAGTCAGTTAAAACTCCGTGCTAGTGAACGTGTACAGGTATCAAAAGTTGGGTGAAATTATAGTGAAAGACTCCGCGGTAACGTTGTGTTTGTATGGTTTTCGCGCTCGTTTCCGATTATCAGCTCTGAGTGGTGGGTAAAGTGCGTCAGATACCGAAAATTGGCAATTCCTTGAATGAGAGAGAATACAAAAAACTTTAAAACCCAATAAAGTGTAAAACTAACGAATTGTCAATTTAGTTGATCTGCTAAAACACCTTATTTGTGTTTTTCAATACTCACATACAAAATTTTTCAATAAAATTTATTGCTATTTTAAATTGCAATGCCGCGTATTTTCGTTGTTTCTGTTGATCGGGCAGCCCTAAATGCTTCGACGAGTCGCAAATTCGCATCGGGTACTCGCCGCATTCGTTGATTTCACGCACACTAGCGTTAAGTCAGCTGATTTTGACATGCACACGTACACGATTAACTTTTATAAAATGGCGAGCTCGTCTCTCTACATATGCACAACCTGGCCTGGAGATATTTGAATACGAATTTCAACCTACTCTTTCGCGCGCGAGCTTGCAAACGAAAGCCAGAGCACTCTCTCTGACAGGAGGGGTAATTTAGACATCTTTTGTCTCAAGTCGACTTTGGAAGCTCGAAGTGTCCGTACTATATATTCTTTATGCTATGCCCTATACGTACGATGGTTGAAGAATTAGGTCAGGGAACTGTCAAAAAATTTCATGCAAAGCGTCAAAATGAGAACTTTTAAACTGCAAAATTTTATAATGAATTGTGTCGTTCCGAATTGCAGACGTAAGTCGCGTGCTCGTGATGTGGGAGTCTCATTTCATACGTAAGTTAAATTTCAATTACTTTCTTAGCATATGAGTAGCGTATAAGGCGTAACTAATGAAAAATTCAAGATTTTTAAAAAAGCAGATATTTGACATTTCGTCTGATTTTAGTTAATGATGAAGGTCAGTGGCGTGTTTGGAAAAAATACTTTGGGGCAATTAAAGGATATTCAATTGTAGTGTAATACAAGCCACAACAAACAAAACAATATTCATACATTGCCATCTGATAACCCGGCACGAGTCAAAGCATTGTGAGTCAGGCTTTGTGGGTATATCCCAAGTCCAATTATAAACAATGAAATTAGAGCGACTCAGCAAAACAATTGAAGACCAACAATGTGCACTGGGGACGAGTTCAGCATGGCATAACAATGAAATCAAATCCGAGGTTGTTGGCATTTTATTGCTTACATCTGCAATAAGGTTCTTGAAGGCAAGAAACTACACTTTATTGCTTGCACTTACATTTTTTGACCATGGGAAAATATTGGAAATAGATGTAGGTCGGTAACATGTAAATAATATTTGATTAGTTAGTAAGTTGTACAGAAGCAATATTTTTGTATAAAAGTAGTAAGATTAACTGAATAAAATAACATTCATACTAGAGAATTTGGCCTGCCTACATCGGCACCCTTTTCTTTTGATTGTTCATTGCGGCGCTTGCGCTGTGTTAGGCTCACGCATGCCAACAGCTTTGGCGCTAGACGCCGATATTTAGGTGAGTCCCTCCTTCCTCTAAGTAAAAATAACAATGGCCCCTAACAAAACGCATTTCATGGCGATCCTGCCACTGCCAACCTATTTCACAATATTATAATTGCACACATAATGTTAAATGGTGTTGGTAAATAAACGACAAACTCCTTGTATTGCTCTGTGAAATAAAGATTCTTTTATTAAAACTATTCACTATTTACATTTATATTACACTTTTACCTGTGAAATAAAGAAACGACAATTAAAGTCTATTCTTTATTACCAAACACTATTTACACAATTTAATTTAATTTCTTAAACAATCGACGTGAGGTTTTTATATCAACATGCGCTTCTGCACTTTAACCTATTTACCGCCCGCCTGACCGTGCGAGCTGATCTCTGTAGTACCGACGAGCGCAGCAAAATTTAAATTAAGAAATACATTTCTTTACGTCTCCCCCATTTAGAGAGAAAATTAGTAATACAATTTTCTAATTATCATAATCATATTTCTCTTCTTCTATTGCACTTGCTGGGATAAGCTTCGTTATGTGGAACAAGTTTGATTCCGTTTTTTTATGTCCTGTGTTGACTTTGTATATTGAACTTGATATCTTTTCCGTGATTTGGTATGGTCCAATTCTGAGTTCGTCAAGTTTTTTCGTATTGAGCTTGTTGCCATTTTCGACGTAGATCCAGTCTTTCACATTAAATTCAAATTCTTTCCTTTCTTATCAAAGATCTTCTTATTGTAATTATGTGATTTGATTGAGTTTTTTAGTGCTGTTTCTTTGTCTTTCATCCAGCTTTCTTCTGATTTTTCTTGTTTCAATTCGGTTGGCAAAATCGTTGTGTCTATTCCGAACAATAAATATTTGGGAGTAAAGCCAGTAACTGTATGTGTAGTTTCATTATATCTCTTTACGCATTCTTGAGCGGTTGTTGTCCATGCTTTTTTCTTGCCCCTTTCGTTTATTCTGCATCTAATTTTATTGACTAGAATTTGGTTTAATCTCTCATTCAATCTGTTTGAAAATGCTGCATTTACCACTGTGAAGACCATTGCTATCTTTTTCTTTTGTAGATATTCTTTAAATTCTTTCGAGTTTATTCCTCCATATTGGTCTGTAAGCAGCATCTCAATGTTTTCTGTATCAGCTATGTTACCAACTAGTTTGACAAAGTCCTTTGTGTTTTGTGTTTTCGAGGTTATAATAAAGGCGTACCTTGTGAAATTATCTACTAGAAGGTGCAGATACTTCTTTGTTGATCTTGAACCACCAAATCCACCAATAGTGTCTATTGAGACAATTTCAAAAGGCTTCGTTGCGGGACCAAATTGTGACATAAGCCCGTATTTTTTTGTCCTCTTCATTTGTAATTTATACAAATATCGCAATTTTTACAGTTCTCCTTTATGTTATGCGTTAAGTGCTTTGCTGTATATGTCGCATTAATCGCTTTTTGCAGTTGTTTGACACCTATATGGCAAAAATCGTCGTGAATTTTCTTAATTAATTTAATACTGAAGTTTTCACTCAAGATGATTTTATTTCCTTTGTAGTATATGTTGTTATTTTTTTGTTTATTTTTTAAGTTATTGATGTCTTCGTTTTCCTCCTGGTCTTTTATGATGTCTTCTAGATTTATCACATTTACAAATTTTCAACTGTTCTTCATCATTTTTTTGTGGATCTAGTACCGGGTCTGCCTCTAAATTTTCCTTACCTTTTTTGTATTTTATCTCCATTTCATATTGTGATAGGTAATAGGTTAGGTCTCCTAATTCTTCATCAGTTCTTGATTTCAGATTCAGATTTTCTAAAGGTTTGTGATCGCTAAAAACTATGAACGATCTGCTGATTAACCAATATTGGCAATACCTTACTGCTTCTCTTATTGCTAGACATTTCAAGTATATTGCTTTTTCTTTTCTTTTGTGTCTCGTCTCATTTTTTTGAGGAGTAAGCTACAGGTTTTTCTTTTCCATCAGGTTGGATTTGTTTAAATGTAGCTCCTACACCTTTTATTGAAGGGTCTGTGTATATTCTTATTGGTAAATCTTTGTCAAATATTTCCAACACTGGTTGTGAGCATAATATTTTCTTTATCTTTTCAAAAGATTTTTGGCATTCTTCTGACCATTTAAATTTTTGGTTTTTTCTTAAAGGATTATGTAATGGTTCTCATATTATTGCGCGTTTTGGTATATATTCATGATAAAAATTTATTTTTCCCAAGAATTGCTTGATATTTTTTGGATTTTCTGATGTTGGATAATTCTTTATCGAAATTAAGTTGTCTTTTAGTGGCCTAATTGAATTATTTTCAATTATGTGACCAAGGTATTTCACCATATTTGCAGCAAATGTGCATTTTCTAAATTTCAATCTGATCCTTCTTTTTTAAATGACCAATATGTTCTTTGAAGGATTTTGAAAAAAAGAATGTAATCAATATATTTCACCGCAAATTCTGTTAATTTATTTTTCTTTAAGATATTACTTAATATTCTTTGGAAAGTTGCTGGTGAAGTTTTTAATCCAAAAGGTAGACAAATCCATTGGTAGTGTCCTTCTTGTGTGATGAATCCTGTTTTTTTTCTGTCTTCAACTCGCAGAGGGATTGACCAAAATGCAGAATTGATATCCAAAGCAGTAAAGAATTTGCAGTTTCTTGTTTTTATCATCAGGTCTTCAATCAGTGGGAAGGGTTGAGCCTGTGGCACTACAATTTTATTTAACTGTCTAAAATCAATATATAACCTAGACTTTTTATTTTCATCTTTTTTGAAGGCTAAGGTGACTGGCGCCGCAAATGGGCTATATGATTCTTCTATTAAATTTTTTTCTAATAGTTTTGATATTTGATTCTCAATTTCCATCTTATCATTAATAGTACATCTATAAGACCTCTTTCTGCAGTACTGCTCTGTAATGAGATCTATTCTTGCTTCATATTCTTTAACAGTACCTATATCGTATTTATCTTTTGCAAAAATTGTTTTATACTTTTCTATCAGTGTTTCTATTTGATCTTTTTGTGTTTAGTCTAGATCATCCATTTTTATTTGGAAATCTTCTGCCTTCACATGCTCATTGAAATTAACTGACATCTATTTTTTCTATTTCATTTATAACAGATTGCATCGAAAATGATTTATCATCTTTTACTTTATTTTCTATGTTTTTGTTTATGTGATTTTTAAATTTTCATCTTGATTTAGGCTGAACATTTTTATCATGTCCAGTCCTATCAATAGATCATAGTGAAAATTTTCATCATCAACAATATAAACATTAACTTTCTTCTCAATATCAAAGATTTTTATTTTTAATTTAGTTGAACCGCTAGTCATTTTAACACCAATAATTGTAATTAATTTTGCTGTATTTGATGAATTCTTTCTATTGTTTATATTTAATAATTTTGCGTTTATTAAGGATGCGTTTGATCCTGAATCATAAATTCCAAATACTTCTACTTTATCTTGTAATAGTAGTTTAATCTTAATTAGTGGTGTACTTACAGGTTTTTTGAATCATCATCACTTAGTTCTGCATCAATTGTTGAGTTATTAATTTTTGATTTAGTTTTTTCTTGTTTCATATTAGCCTCAGATTTAAACCAACAATCAGCTTTAGAGTGATTAGAGTGAGGGTTCTTAGCTTCCAAATTTCATGAATGGTTCATCGTTTCGTGTGGTTTCGAGATGACGAATGGCTTCCTCTCCAGGTGCTGTCATATGCCCATCAATGTGCAATGATAGTGTTAGTAAGTTGCTAACCAAAAAGCACAACTAGTAGACAATGTTATCGACTAGACCAGGAGGTTCTAACCCAGGAAAAACTGAACTTAGCAACGAAGCTTATACGAAACTAGGTTGACAGTCGTTATAATTCGCATATACAAATACTAAAAATAGTTGAAACATAACGAGCTTCACCCATCAACAAGCCTAAACTGTGGTCGTGCTGTCTGATGGTGAATTGGCATATGACAGCACCTGAAGAGGAAGCCATTCGTCATCCCGAAACCACACTTTCCATTGAAATATTTTTGTTTATGATTTTCGATTGAGCTTATGGTAACTAGTGATTGGTAATGTTGCTTTGTTATTGATAGTTATTTGAGAGTTTAAATTTTCTGCATAATTATCCGCAACATTGAAAAGAAGTGTTTCTGCCTAGTTAAACGACAATCAGCATTAGATATTTTTGTAATTGGCAAATGTAGTAAAGTTTTCATTGAAAGGAAACTAAGAGTTATGGTTGATCCTTCGGTGTCCGATACTTCAATTTCATAAAAAAAGGTTGAATTAAGAGCATGATTAAAAATCAATATTTTGTGTCTGAAAAACAGGCGTCGGTGATTATTGTAGCCCTTGCAACACTTTAATATTTAAAAAAATCAACTATATGTATTAGATGATTATAAGAACAATTACCAATAACTAACTTTTAAAGGTCACCATTTGAACTGTAAAATTTTGTAAACGTATTGAAGTTTATTTTCAATACTTAATCATTATATATATATAATATATATATATATATATATATGCCTCCCTCCTCCTTTAACAACCTGGCTTGGGACCAGCTACGGCGGAGTTAAGGCCTGGCTTTATATTGCAAATACGGTGTACTTTTTGGGCAATATAGTTAATTTATGCATTTTCTTAGACCATCATACATGTTTTTTACATACCTTTGAAGTGCACAGTTTTGTTTAAATGCTGTCTTAGCGATATTTTCTCAGATTATTTTTTGGCTATAAAATAAAACCTTGTATGGAGGTACTTTTCAGTAATTAATTTGATGAGCAAACAATAATGTTGTGTTTCTAGCATGTGGATGGAAATCGTATCGAACATCTTCTCCCCTATGCAGAACTTTGGGTTGGCGATAGAAAGTTTTTGAAATGTCTTACTAGACAGCACAAGCTCACTAGAACAACGTTCAGCCACTCTCAATTCTTGTTCGGCCTTTTCACATATACGGACATCTTTGGACGGAACTTTCAAAGATCCTCTGTTTTTGTACGTAATGAGTGACCTCGAACATGCATCTCCCTGTAGCGCTGAAATACATACTTCACATTGAAGTAGATTGTAGAGTTTAAAGACCACAAATCCTGCAACTCACGTAATTTGACAGCCTGGTAGGATCAGCAGCATAGTTTTGATGCTGCAGGAAATTTTTTTCAAAAACAGCAGAATCTTCTTCGGGATCCATGGCAATCATGAAACAACGTTGGACACTACTGTTGATTGCTTGCAGAGGACATGGCGAAGCATTCAATATTGAAATCTCTTCCAGTGGTATACAATTTCGCAAAATTTCCTTTCTTTTTTCAGATCGAGAAAGAAAACCATTACCTTTTTAAAATTGTTGTAGTAATTACTCGCATTTTCTTCCATCTTCATGGGCTTATCCAGTAAAGCAACCTTTGTTGTTGAATAACCAGCCAGTGATGCAATCTTCAATAATAATCATAATAAATTACATATAAAATTGTATGCGTCAAACCACCTTCGGGGATGTTTTGCCAATAATTCCAGGAAATTCTGGTCGAGTGTGTATTGAACTCGTAGGTTGATTGAAATCCTGTAATATACACGCACATATATATATAAATAAATAAAATAATATATATACATATATATATATAAATAAATAAAATAATATATATACATATATATATATAAACAATAAATAATATATACATATAAAATAATATTAAAATCAGGATTTTTTTCCACTTACAGTTTTTGCTTTGTGATCCGTGACATTATATCGTGACGTGAGGGATACATTCTGCTCGATCTAAAAGATTAAAGTTTTTTTTAGTAAAAATGAATAAATATTTTTAAATTATTACATCACATTCCATCATTTCCACGTCTTCATGGAAAAGGTATGCGCCTGTTTGGTGGAGTGAACTTGAAGAAATCTTTAAAAAATTAAAATTATTTTTTATTATTATTTTCTGGAAATGACTCACTCATCCTTGAGACGTTTTATTCTCAACGTCAAGGGATGATCCAGGAAGAATACTGTGCAAATAACACTGTAAATGCAACGATTAAACTGAATTCTTTTGAAGTAAATTTCATATATTTATGATTTTTTCATGAATCTTACCATTTCTTCTGCTTCATCTTCTGGAATGAAATTGTGGCTATTCTTATTTGGCAGCATCTATTGAAAATAAAATGGATTAAACAGATTTTTATATTATTGACTGAAAGCTTACCACTCCTGATTTTTGAGAATGAAATTCGTCAGCTATAACAGCAAACTCATGTTTTTGTTGCTGGTCACTGAGGATACTCTCGGATGAAATCTACAGAGAAATAACACATTGATTATATAATTCTCACAGTCAGTCATTTTACCATCTTCAACGATGAGTTCATCATTTCCTGAGCTTCGCTATCAAAAACATCAGATGCTGCTTTGCTGACTGTGTCTTTTTCGGTGTTCAGAGTAAATACAGTGTTAATTATAATATATTATGAGTTTTACCAATTTCACCATTGGAACTGCTAAAGGATCGAGGAACGTCTTTTTCCCCAATCTAATTTTATGTTTGTCATCAAAATGATGAGAGCACACGCAAAAATTCTTCGTAATGGCTAGACCCGATTGGCCAATCGCTCGCAACCACAACATTCTCATGTGTTCGTCCGACGAGAAACTACAAGTAAATATAAATTCAATTCGTTATTAGTGACTGCATAAGTATTATTATAATGTGCAATTAGAATAATGTATATCCTATAATTGCCCCAAAGTATTTTTTCCAAACACGCCACTGACCTTCATCTTCAACTAACATCAGACGAAATGACAAATACCTGCTTTTTTAAAAATCTTGAGTTTTTCATTAGTTACGCCTTACACGCTACTCACATGCTAAGAAAGTAATTGATATTTAACTTACGTATGATATGAGACTCCCAAGTTGCGAGCACGCGGCTTGCTTTTGCAGTTTCGAACCACACACTTCATGACTAAATTTAACAGCTCACAAGTACGTTCACTTAGTTTTTGTATGTGTTATCACTTCGCAGTAGTGCCACGAGCTTCTCTAAACAATGAGCACTTTATTACACGTTCTTCTAAGGGGCAGACAAGCTTTATTTTCCGTCACTACACAATTTGTTTGCGATCTTTGCGATTGTTTACGTACGAATTTGTCACTATGAAGTTTTGCCTGCAACTATTTGACGTTTCGCCTGCGCAAAATCTCATACCATCCCACGTATAGGGTTTTACCATAGAAGAAAGAGTAGAGGAAGCGAAGTATCCGTGTACGTGAATATATGTGAGTGAGGCAAGTTTGGTTTTTGTCTTTTTGTGGCACTCTTGTTCTTTTTGTCGTGCAGTTGCAACTTGGACTGTCAATTGAACGCCGGAAAAAGTGAAATTGCTTATTTGTGCGGTAAAATAAGTATTTGATAACTAAAAAACAATTTAGATTTGTTTGCAAACTATTGTTCAGTGACTGTGAGTGGAAAAATGTGGAAAAACTAGTGAAATATACAAGGTGCATCAAATGTTGATAAGATGGAGTGTTCAGTGATTAGTTGCAGCAATGATACCCAGCGCCGGTGAATAAGATTGTCATTTCATCGGTAAGTGTTGATGGAGGAAACAAAACGCTAAATATGTGGCTTTTCCATTCAAAATTGAAATTTTCTCCAATGAAAAATATTTTGTTTACACCAATTTGTCCGCCATGTTTCAGTTGCATCTTCGTTCAAAGGGCGGAGTGTAATGAAAGGTGCACCTGTTTTCTTCTACAAATTGTTTGATAAAATGAACTGTTTATTAATGTGCGAAAATTTTCAGGTTTCCAAAAAATTAAATGGCTAATACACTGTGGATGTGTGCTATCGGACGAGAAGACATGGCAGTTAACTCGAACACAGTTGTTTGTTCTGACCATTTTCGTAGCAAGGATCTGATTGTCCAAGGGCAGAGAGCATTGCTGTTTGATGGAGGCGTACCAGCAATAAAGCTTCAGACGGTAGGTATCAAAAATTGAACATTTGAACATGTTTAATTTTTTTATAATTGAACCACCTTTGAACCTTCATTTAAAAAAATATACCTTATTTAAGCCAGCTAAACCGTAACTCCGCCGAAGCCGGTCCCAAGCCCGTGAACTTCAGTCTTGAGTTCAGTGTATGCAATGTGATTTTGATAAATTCAAAAATTCAAATAAATTACCAGATTTTACTTAGGTTTTTCGGATAGTTTGAAAATACGCCTGGTAAATAAAAAAATAACAGCAACGAGAAATATATCATGGCATAACAAAATAAAACTGTTTAAATTTTTCATGAGCATAGATGCATCAAACTTGATGATGAATAATCAAGAAAATCGCATTGCGTTACACAACTATAGACATAAAGGAGGGAGTTCAATAGTATTTTTATTTACTTTTTACTTCTCTTTGATGATTTTCGGTATTATTTTACACATCATTCACAAAATCAAAATTGTGAACCCAATGTCCTTTCTTTAATTTTTGGAAACCCACTCGTAGCTATCAATGGCACCATAGAAACAAATATCGTAGAACATTCACTGCAAAATTCAGCTTGGACATAAAGTTATTAAGTATGCAAAAATTAGTATCAAGTTAAAAATATTTTTAACCTCTCAAACATTGAGTAAAGTACCTCATCCTAGTATCAAGGTTTAATGAAATATTATACATATGTTTCAACGAAGGTAACCAGCACATAAAATATATCTCTGCTGAATGATCCAAAAGAATATTCAAATCTCCCTCCACCCGAAAAAAACTCGTTCTACGCATTTGACTTTTCCAGCTGGGTTGGTGAGTACAACTACACTTCAGCATTTTGCCTCAATAATTTTGTTGAACACCGCTTCTCTAGTCTTTCTTCATTGACTTACTTCAATGGTTCCACTCCTTAGTTACACCTCAATGGCTGTCCCTAGGCTCACCATTATTAACGTCAATGTGACAGCATAGCATTTTGTCATCGTGAAATTCCAGTGTGCAGTTCTCGGAAGTTAGTTAATAAGGCCTATTCGATCTTACTTCAACTTTGTAAAGATGTCATTGATTGGAAAATTTCACGACGACAATATTCCGCTGGCAGATGACGATCCACAAGGCAAGTAAACGGATTTAAAATTGTTTGACAATATTGTGTTGCCCCAAAAGTCTGCGCCAGACAAAAATATTTTATTTTCACACGGAAAAAATGTTTCAACGGTGGAAATGTCAAAGCAGGGTTCAATATTGGAGAAGAATCATTGCTGAAAATTATTGGATAGGCTGGAAGCTTGAAGGAGTATCTCAATACGTTGAAAAGCTGTGATTCAATTCTCGAAGAAGGAAGAAATGAAATCTTCGATTTTGTTTTTTGGCAACGCCTTGTTTGGTTAATACGTTTTAAAAATTGTCTAAATTATATACATTATCATCTATCCAACTCTATGACACTTGGGCCTGCGACAATGATGAATATTAAATGTGCCTCGGTTTACTGGGTTCGTGTTGCAATTATCCTGTCGCTTCCTTCGACATGTGACTAAATAAAATGTCTACTTCTATTCACTACTATCTATATACTATACTAGTATCTGCAATAACTTTGTATCAGCCGAAATGGTGGAAAATTCTAGTTGGGGAAAGACAGTAGTGAATAGAAGTAGACATATGTCTACTTGTCACCTGTCGAAGGAAGCGACAGGATAATTGCAACACGAACCCAGTAAACCGAGGCCCGAGGATTTTGTGGCCGTCACAATGGAATTTCCTCCTATTTTTTTTGGAAATCGATAAAAATATCGAAATTATGTCTGATAAATTAGTCGAAAAAGATATACTTTTTTATTGATTAATAAAAAATATAATTAATTTGAAAAATATATTTCGACTCTTAATTTTTGAATCTTAATTTGAGATAAGAGCTTAACATAACCTAATCTGTGTTAGCATGGATTTCAAAATCATCTTCACATTCGCCTTCGTCGCTGAGTTCTACTTCAAAATCAGCTTCATCCCTCACTCTCTTCGTTATCAGTGTTATTGTCTTATTCTACAACAGTGTTACTGTCTTATTCTGCAAACGATTGCATAATATTTGAGATCATAAATACCAATATTTGACAATGTGTATATCCTGAAATGACGGACTTATTGGGTCGTCAAACCGATTAAAATCACATTCATCATCTATTAAACTCCGCCAGTTTTCTGGTCTCGTATCCGCTGATGTTTTCAGGTTCACATTGCACCATACACCACTTATATGAATAGGTCTTTAAATTTATTGCAATAATTCTTCTTTAGTAAGTGGTCGTATCCAACTATTTTCTTTTTCAAGACATGTTCTCCTACACTGGCTAATTTGTATCGCTTTTCAAATAATTCATACCGTCCTTTATTAACATCTGTGGTTTTTAGCCAGTACATTTTGCAAACAAATTTTTCTATTGTTTTAAAAATGATACTAGTACAATAAATTTCGGTGGAGTCTGAATCAAAGGCGTCTTGATATTTACCATTTTTTGCCAGTAAACTGAAAGCCTTGTTCTTGCCCTTTCTGTAAAACGGTGGATTATTATCATTGCCTGTGAACATATGATACACCACGGCAAGTGCCCTTGCCATATGATCACCCACACTTTGATGAATTTCATTATAATCAAAATATTGCTTTTTTGTACCTGAACTAAGATCAATGATGATTTTAGTTTGGCACTTGCAAAACTTAATATTTGAAATCATTATTGTAGGAATGTCTGAGTCAGTACAATGCATTGTTAGACGGCAATTGGTATCCAGTTGACTAATGTGGTATGCAATTTTTGAATCTGTCTCATGAAAACATCACAGATTAAAATCAATGGTTCGCTTCCTTGTACCGGATACGAATTGATGATTAGATTTTGTTCGAAAATTCAAGAAAAGTAAGAAAACGTTCGTTTTCTGTTATGAAAATACGCGAAAAATGTATAAAAATCTCCTTAAAAATACGAAATATTTTAAATTTTGTGTGTATGTGTTGTATTCATTTTCACATATGTTTGTGTAAATGGTTAAATAAACGCTTTCTGAAATTTCATGTTGTTTTTTGATTTTTTAAGCAGAAAACTTGCCGGACACGATTAAAAACACATTCAATCCTCAATTTCAAAGTGAAAACAAATCAAATTTAACATATATTTATCGCAAAACATTGATATGTGCCATCAATACTTCATGGCACATAAACACATCTAATTGCTTTTCTCGGAATAAACACATTATATCGATTCCGAGTTCATAAGAATAATAATTTATTTGTAGAACTTTAAATATGCCTTATACTAGGAATAAACCGTCAACTTCAATAAAGTCCAATATGAAATATCAGCGCTTATACTTATGCTTGATCTGCAGATCAAATTCGCACGACACTACCAAATGCTCAATCAAAGATAAAGAAAGTCCGCCGCCAAAACGGTAATAATAAATCACTTGTGAATGCAAAATTAGTGCCCAGTTTCATAAACAATACTTTCAAGTTGCGAATAATAGGTAGATTAAACTCTACAAATTGATTTTAGAATAAGCAAATAACACTCGTTTGACAACCTTATTCTGTGAAATCGTCATCTTATAGTAATTATAATAAACTATAGTAAACCTATTGTAATTAAAGAAAATTTAAGTAAAATTTGATTAAATATATAAATATTAAGTGTAATATTAATTTATAAATTATAAATAAGCCAGTATCTATAAAATGGTGTATTATCTAATGAGCTAAGTGCAAGCCCATGCAACATAGCCTCGTCTACATGTCATATTAAGGCTGTCGGGCTGCAAAGACACAGCAGCGAATCTTTCGGACACTAAAAAAAATGTATCAAAAAACATAATCTCGTAAATTGGACATATTCGGAGCATCGGACATTTGTATTTTTGTCGGACAAAATTTTATTCGGATTTCTTATGAAAATAGCTTCTACATCCGTTAAAATGAAGTACAGTCAAATTTCTCTAAGTGAAAATTCCTGTAAGTGGAAATTTCTTCTAACTCGAATTTTTTCAATTGCTCCGTGCGTTCCCTAGAATTTTCCATACAAAAAATTTCTCTAACTCGAACCTATTTTGAAGACTTAAGGGCCTGTTTATAAAGCTGTGAGTCGAATTAGCATATTAATTGTATAAAACTTTTTGAGTGGCAATATCAAGACTGCTTAAAGACACAGTTTTATTTTTAGCTTTGTATTTGAAAGTTCTTTAAACGATTATGACTTTGAGAAAACTAAGGACGTTTAATCTAGAAGTGGAAATACGTATTATAAATAAGATTGAAAAAGGAAACATGAAGAAACGATATTCCACATGAATTTGACATACAAGCAAATATATTTCCGTCAATATGAAGCAAAAGGGAAGATTTAAAACGTCGGTATTCAAATCTCGTCATGTGTGAAAAAATGAAGCGGAATAGGGTATGTACATACAAGACAGTTAATAATGTCATGCGTGGTTGAAAAATATGCGTAGCAGTAATTTGCCAGTGAGTGGCCCTATTTTAAAGCAAAAGGCACTAGAAATAGCCAACACTAAAAAAAGCTAGTGATGGTTGGCTAAATCGCTTCAAATCCAGATATGGAATTTCACGAAAAGTAATATTGAGCGAAAGTACATTTGTTGACCATGGAAAAAGTCATCAGTGGGAAACAAATTTACCGAAATTGCTTAAAGATTTCAAACCCGAAAATGTTTTAAACGTTGACGAGACTGGTGTTTTTTCAAGTTTCTGCCAATTAGAACCCTTGCTTTTAAGGGGGAAAAGTGCTTTGGAGGCAAGCATAGCAAAGATAGAGTGACTTGTCTCTTGGGATCCAATATGACTGAAACAGAGAAACTCAAACTTTTGATCCTCCTGACTTGGATCAAATTTTGAAATACTTTACTACGGATGACAATAATGTAAGCGATGAGAAGGACGATACAGAAGAATGTAGTGTTTCGAAGCCCCAAAGAGAGCAAATCCAGGAAGCAATCACAACATTACAGTTAAATAAACTATAAATAAATAATAAATTTTTCACCAAAATAAGTAATATTCACCAACAATCTAGAATAGCAGACTTTTCAAGTCATAACACATCACATGCAGAACTTTTCAAGGCAAGAAGTCAATTGTGAGAATTTTTGATGATTTTATTTTGAATAAATTTCTAATACTAAGCTTTTTGGTTTTTATTATGCATATGAGCAAATGAACATTTTTAGTGATTAAAATAAATAAGTATGTATGTACTTAATATTCTCCATAATAGCCATACAGTCTCTAAGTAGAATTCATCCTTAAATCCCTCTACGTCAAACTAACTTGTCTGGCAGATGGCAATTCGACTTAAAGGACTTTGACTATATATTTATCGCAAAACAATAGGTCGTATTTCTGGCCTGCGCGCTTGAAAAAGCAGCAGTTTCGAAAAAAGTTGTAGAGAGAACGCTTGTCGTACTCGCCGATAGGAAGCTGCTGACAAGGTAGTAAGCATATATTTATTACTTCATGCGATGTATTCTGTACTGGTAACTATGATCATCTCTTTCGCATAAGCTTACAATAAGCTTACAATATAAGACTGTAACCTGTAAGTATAGAAGTTTTTAGCGGTGCGTTTGCCGATCTTAACTGCAGGTTCTCTTGACGAAATTGACTTTCGTATTAGAAAGGGGCGACAATCAGTTCGGGAACTTGAAAAATAAATACCGAACGGTCATCAAAACGAACAATGTATTGGAAAATTGAATCTACACAAATTTCAATCCAAAAACAAACGTAAAGAATCGAACAGTGTGTAACCCGTAAAACTTTAATAAATATTCTATAAAATGTTTTTTTTTTTCAAAAAAAAAAAATCAATACAAAATAAAAAAAAACTTTATTTTCAAACCGAATGAACGTTTTTGGGGTTCTTTCAATTCTTCGTTTTGGTGGACTAGACCGAATTTTTTTTAATATTTAATTCATTTTAATGATGTTGATACTGATATGCTTCAAATTAATTTCAAAACATCACCACTTCTATTTGCAGTCATAATAAATGACGAAAATGATCCTCAAAACATTCCAAACGGCCGTTCAATGGACTCACTACAATCATCCTATACAAATCGCAGTTCCAGCCCGGATATTCCGCACTCTCTTGAGCCCGACGTTAGTCCCGATGAAAAAGAAGAAAAAGCCCGACTCATATCGCAAGTTCTCGAGCTACAAAACACGCTAGACGATTTGTCGCAACGTGTTGACAGCGTGAAAGAGGAAAACTTAAAATTGCGCTCGGAAAATCAAGTTCTCGGTCAATACATTGAGAATTTAATGTCGGCATCGTCTGTATTCCAGTCGACAAGTCCAAGTGCAAAGAAAAAGTAAATGAAATTCACATACGATGATTATAACTAGGAATAATCGCGCCAGGATTGCATTGAAATTACGAACGGTTTTTATGAAGCGGGAGTTTTGAATGGGAGCTTCGATTAGTGTCGTTGTAGTTACGCAGAAAGGAGCGATTGATTGTTTTCCTTCGACATGTTAGATTTTAAATGCTATGAAGCTTTCACACTTTTCTACGGATAATCTTGATTTAGATATGCATAATCAAGGGACACTGCAATGCATTGACACCAACACGAGTCCTCTACAATGTTCAAATGCACTTCATGAAATATTATTGTTCTCTAATATATTTTTTATTTATGGATACATTAAGTTATTCACTGTAGCTCTAACATTTGTACTCATATTACTTATTTTACACATTGAACAGAATATATTTATATATATATATATTTATATATGTATATGTATGTATGTATATATATATATATATATATATATATATATATATATATATATATATATAATTTATAGATAAAATGCCTTAATACATAGAACATGACTATGAAATGTTATTTTTTTCCTTAGTTCCACTTTCATTTGATTGAGCTTCAATACTCTTTTTTGTTTTTAGATTGAAAATCTTTTTTTTGCTCCTCGAGCATAGCGCTTGGATATAGTTCCGCTCTCTTCGGTAGTAAATGCCCGAGCCTTTTTACCACGGAATGAGTTTGCATTTTATTTATCAGTTAATTTTATGTAGAGTCGAGCGTTCTTGTTGTATTGAATGGTGGGGGTGAGTTCTTGAAACCATTTGTTAGTAGTTAAAGCGTTTCTTAGGCTAGCATATTTTTTCATCTAATTTTGGACCGTGTTGCTGCTTCTAGTCATATTGGATCGGTAATCGGACCAGTTACGATTTTTTGCTTCCTTAATTCATTCGCTGAATTTTCAATCGATTTTTTTACAATAATAGGATAACGCTCGGCGAAAAGTTTCTTCAATATTTTGTTATTTATTTTTATCAAATTTTACCGTTGTTTAATACTAAGCGTTTGTTAGCTTCTCACACGCTAAAATGTCATATTTCCCCGTATAAATGTAATCATTTTTTGTAATTTTCCTGAATTTCGGTCTTAAAGTCATAATTTGCATGAGTTTAAACTCTGTTTAAATCAACATCACAGCAATATCTGTCGAAATCTTATTGTTTTATGTATTGAAGACAGGAACTAAAAATAATAGCGACTCTTCAGGCTGGTATATCTATCTAACCAAGGGTTTGTATCGATTTCATGGAGTCGAAGAGCTTCAGGTAGGCCCTTATCACCCTCGACAATGTGAGGTCCTTTTGTGGGAGCAATATAGTGACTGTGGTGAAATACGTGAGATAAAAGTGCATTGTTTGAAACAACAGTCTGATGTTTGCATAAATAGTGATTGGCGAACTATTAAAAAAGTTACATTCAAAAACGATTTACACAGCAATGCATCGCTCGATTTCTTATTTATGTGCTTTTCCTTTCGTGTCTTTTTATTTAGAGAAGATTGGTATCTGCAGAATACAGATGACGAATTCTGTCATAAAATTTATACATTTTTAGTGAAAAATTGGAACCTAGCATCATCAATTACGTAACAACTTAAATCGAGCTTTGGCCTTCCACAGAAAAAATTGTCTTCGTGAGATTGAAATCTTCAAAAGAAAACGATGGACTTTTGGTTCTCGACATGCCGAATTTTTAGCGACTAAAACAATATTCAGCTCTAACTAATCACTCGCTCCATCTTTACTTTTTCTACCGTCAATTATATGCAATTTCTATATTATTTGCATTCCTCGCAGTATAGTTCGTTCAGAAACTCTATCTAGCTTGAGCGCAGTTTTCATTATAGTGTACATTTTTATGAATTAACTTTGATTACTTCTTGGATTATTTTGTAAATCTCGACCGCGGGACTCGCATAGGAAGATTGTAGATTGTCTTAAAAGCCTTGGTGGTTAGTCTCGAGGTAGCCATGGGATAATTTTCGAAGTTTGACTCCAAACTAGGACACCATAAGAAATTTTGAGAAGAATCTAAGTATAGGTATATGAATCGGATGCTATTATTTGTCGAAATTAAGTTGAAATTGCCAATTTTCTACTTAGGTCGGTTATATGTGGCACCCATGTTAGTTGTTCGTCTGAAATACTTTATTTGTTCTACTGTCTCAACGCTCTATTACTTTTGGGAATGGTCTAACGGTCCATTAGTGTACAAATTTTAATATCAAAATCCATTCGTAAAGGAAATAGTGTCACAAGGGCTTCACGCCTTCAAAAGGGATGTTAACGCTGGAAAGCTTCATTAGGTGTGGAAATTGAAAAAAACCTATGTACATACTTCTAAGACATTACAAAACAGTCTTGTTCTTTTTATGTATGTTCGAGAAGACTCCCCACTGGATGGCGACACTATAAAATGTTTTTCGAAGCGGTTTTTTTTTGCCGGTCATTTTTCGACGCGGCAGGTTTAAACCGCAGTATAAGAGCATAAAACTTTAGACGTAAAGTTGTAAACGTTAGTAAGTACGAATAACTTAGTAATAGTGTAAAGTGTTCCGTGTTATAACGTAAGGGAAAGACTGTGCAATACCTACTTAGTTAAAATCTCCTGTTTAAAATTCCAGAAATCCCAGACGAACCCATGACGGTGTTACGGGCTTTCACTACCGCTATCAATAATACACTTCTTCTAGTTGTGTAGATTTATTTTATAGAATACACACTTTGTAATTATACAATGATTCTAAACTAAGACTACTTAAAAAAAATATAAGATTTAATTTATAATATATAAAGTGAGGACGTTGAAATCGCGATTTAAGATGTAAGATACCGGCCGACAGAATCGACAGTGACCATTTTATTCCCAGGTCTTGGTTTTTATCCTTTCCTACTTTATTTAGTCAAGAGCAAATTGGTTGAGTTTACTGGATCAGTTTTAGTGTGCACTTGAGAAGATTATTTGCGAAATAAAAACGTAATTGTTTGGAGAAAAACTATTAAGCATGTTTATGTGACATGAAATATTGGTGGCACAAAACAATGGTTCATGACATTACAATCGTTACATTAGTTCTGCAATAATTGTCGTATTTTCTACAGAAACCTATTTGAAGCTGATAGCTTTGGTTGGTTGCTCGGTCTGATTAGTGGTATCTTTCTTGCATATAGTGAATAGAAAGAAAGGCCTCTTATCCCAAGGCATCCATGCAAATATGTAATACATTATCGACGAGGCTGCAATCTTCTAGTACAGGACTTCAATCTCATCAAATGTCATAAGAATTCATACTAGAAACCAGCTATTACAATA
Source organism: Oxycera nigricornis (assembly GCA_963942545.1). Taxonomy (NCBI): domain Eukaryota; kingdom Metazoa; phylum Arthropoda; class Insecta; order Diptera; family Stratiomyidae; genus Oxycera; species Oxycera nigricornis. The sequence goes on from OZ012659.1 coordinate 40,349,464, forward strand.
AACAATCACAATTTTCGTTCCATTGTTCAATGTACAGATTCGCAGATATATATTTGCATAATTTCTCGAAAAAAAATTGGCACAGAGATAAATTTGTCGGCAGTGTTTTAAAGAAATGAAAATTTTCATTTGAAAAATCAAGCATAGATGATTTCTCACCAAAGCCCTAGATCGACCATTCAATTCGTACTAGTTGATAAAATGGCTCGCGATTGTTTTTGGCGTTTATTTTACGGTCGCGTTTAGAAGACAATTTTTCGCGTCATTGTTCTCAATAGTGTTATCGCATCTGCATAATTCCACTAATTTTCATGTTAAGTTCACAATTGTGATACGTAAATCCACATTGTGCATGAATTAGGACCGGAAAAAGTGTCGGAACAGTGACGTTTGGCGTGAACAACGCGTTGGTAAAAAGTAAATTTTGACGCATCGTTTTGATGAGTGCCTGTTAATAGTACAGTGCACATTAGAATTTTTCCATCGCTTGGAAAAGCAGGGCGGCAAAGTCGATTCGAGCTGATTATTTGCTGGAACAATAAACTTGCACCGAGAGGCTTTGGGGGCGTCCGCATCGCTGATTTCAGATGTAATTCAATGTAATTTCTATGCAAGAACGAAGACTAACGTCCTGCCGAAAAAATGTTTGAAGTGTAAGTGGCTTTTGCACACGCACAAGCCACTTATTTTTCGCCGGCCAGAAATGGTATAAGTAGCTGGTCTTCGATTCGTCCGCACAAAAGCCACTTTTACTTGTTCATGCTACCGCTGCACTGTCAATATTGTCCGGTAGGGGGCGGTGCGATTTTGATGTGCACTTGTGCTGCGGCCGCAAACGCCGGTGTTAGAAAATGGCAGCGACGGCGGCAATCGCGCGCGCGATTTGGATGAGGAGATTCTCCGGAGGGGGCGGTTGAAGTGAAAGTGATTATGGTCAAGGAAACATGAACGTCTGCAGCCGGTAGCGGGTGCTTGGGGAAAGTCGGAGGCCTCTTGTGACCAGAAATCGGCGTGCAAATCTGATTCTTGAATTGTGCCGATGGTGATGCGAACGCGTTAGCGAAACGGTCGTAATTGAGAAGGGAGTCGAAGAGCTGTGAATAAATAAATATGCAAAAAGTCCGGCTTGTGCGTACATAGTTATATACAACCTATCGAAAACAATATAAAGCACTCCAAAAACCGCAAGTCCGCATCAAATTTCCATTCGCGACAAACTGAAAACCAGGCGAGAATGTGGACGCTTTCACGATTCTCGCCCTAGAACCCTTTTTTGTGGCAAAATACCAAAATCGAGCGGAGATCACCGCGAGAAACCAAAATCCTGTCCATGCCGAGAAGCAGGAGCGACTCGGTATCTTTTGAAAAAAAAGGTTTTCCGACGTTGGGAGTTGGAAATCGTCAAAAGATACCGAGTCGCTCCTGTTTCTCGGCATGCGGGGGTTTTACCGACTAAGACCGTCTCCTGCAAGCCTCTCTCTCCATCACACTTTTGCTTTCACCATCCGTATGCAATATACTTATCCACTTTTTGTATTTTTGCTTATTTACTTCCCAGGCGCTGAATATCGGTATAGGGGATATAACTGGATTCTTACCAATTTTTCCATCATTAATTTTAGTATAAAGATCTGTTTTACAAATAAATTCATTTGATTTGGCTGTCTAAGCCTTAAGCTTTAGTTGTCCGAGTTTTGTAGATGTTTTGTCACTGTTGTTTTGAAGGATGATACCTTGGCTATTTCCTTTGATTCATTGTAGAAATTAGGCGCACTGTTATTTGGATTCTTTCTTTTTCAGGCGTTCAGTCCTAGCAAATTTTATTAATATATTCGTTTCTCATATTATAGATATTTTTTCTCAAATTTCTATCTAGTAGTATCTAGTCCGTATTGTAAATTTTTATGTATGATGCAGATCGGAGGAGGAGGAGAAGGAAACTATCCAACACTTTCTGTGTAAATGCCCAGCATTATCCAGGATACGCATGCAAACTTTAGGCTCGTCTTTCCTGGACAGCCTCCCGGAAGTAGCCAATTTAAATATTGGCTGCATAGCCGGCTTCTTACGAGAATCTAAATGGTTCTCGTCATCCCACAGGTTCTAGTGCCGCCCTCTTTTTGTGGTATCACAATAGGCCTATCGTGGCCTAAGTGAGCCACTTTTTGACAAAGGGGGCTGCCACTACAACCAAACATGTATGAATTTCCCTTTTCCTTGCAAATCAACCCATTCAGATTGGGCTTTTTTGTACACCTCGGCCGTGGGCGTCAGTCTTCGTAGGTTGTAGATAATCTTAAGGTACTAGTACACATTAGAAGGCCGAAAAAAGCGAATTTTTATAAAATAAATTTTCAGTTACTTCATTCCATATGAACTTGCACTTTTTTCAACACTACATCTTTTGAGAGTACAAAACATATTTTTATTTTAAATTTTCATTATAAAGCTATTTTACAAAGGGCGCCAAATTTGACATCTCGGAAAGTACCCTATCGCATGGTCGACTCAAAAAGAGTTTTAAAGAGTAAGGTCTCTTGATAATTCACCACCGTGAAAAATTAAGTAAACACGAAATTGCGGAGCTTTGAATTTTTGTTTTTGGAAAATTAACCGTCGTCAGTCGTTCAGTCATTTTTTGCACGCCAAATTTTTGTTTTCTAATTATTTTATCTAATTGAGGTGAATTGTCTTGCGGAACTTGTTAATAAATTAATCGCACTAAGATTTATTAAAATCGATTGAACAAATCCGGAGATTAACTAGCGGCCAGTTGAAAAAACGGCATTCCGGGAAAATCGGGTTTAAAATTTGGCTTCGTTTTTTAGTAGCTTTTCTATAAATTTTTTAATTACCTTTTTTATCCGTAACTGAAACGTATAAGGAGACGAAAATTGCGTATTCTATTGTGAATGAATAGAAGAAATTGGTATTTCAGAAAGAGGGGATACACAATCGATGCCATGCGGCCGGCGGTTGCAAGAGCAACCAAAAATGCGCACGCATCTAAAACCGTTTTATACCATTTTAACGTTCAAATTTTTCAAAATATTTTAAGGGGTCATTTTTAAAGGTGCGAGGAGTGGAAAATGCCAAAAAATCCAATTTTTGAAATTGTTATTGTGTACTAGTATCTTAAATGCCTTGGTGATTCCATACAAGGAGTCCATAATGAATTCCCGAAATTATGTGGGCCTCAGTGATTTGGATTTTAGTGTGGGTAGGAAAGTACATCCTGGTAGTCAGAAAGCATTGTTTCACAGACGTCAACGCGACGCTGTTTTTCAAGAAAATTGAGTGATTTTGAAACCAATCATGCTTTCACTTTTATTATGCCCAAATGATCTTTTAAAATGGTTTTTACTGATCCTTCCGATATTCCAACGATGCCAGTAAGGTCTCTGACTGTTACTCGTCGATTCTCGAGCACCAATTCCTTGATTTTATTGACGTGTCGATCATCAGTTGATGGCCGTCCTGGACGTGGTTGGTCATCAACGCGTTCTCGACCCTCTTTGAAGAATTTGTACCACTCAAAAACACTTGCTCGCGTTATATAATTATCACCGAAGGCCTTTTGCAACACTCTGAACGTTTCGGCACCAGAAATTTGACTCTGCACACAAAATTTAATGGAACTTCTTTGTTGAATAATTTCACTCATTGTAAAAATCGCCGAATTCACTTTTTGTAGTTCAGAAAGACAAGCGTATACTAAACACTAATGATTATTTTGATGTGACATTTGGCACAGATGTCACTGACAGTCATACCAACCTAGAAATTTTTTTTTTGACGAAAACTTCAATAAGATTGGAAGTATCTCCAAAATATCATGACAACCCAAGCGTTATAGTCGTAACTCAGTATGTCGTCAAGGTATATAGACGACAATATGTCGTAGACAAATAAACCACATGAATAAAAACCGCGTCTGCGGAAAATACGATACGAGTTATTTCAATCGACCAACATTATACTGGTGACCACAAAAGAGTAACTATCCCAATAATTTTTACGTGAAATGGAGCATTTATTATTGAAATTCAGATTTTCGGAATATGACTACAAATGAGTATGTATATCAAGCAGTTTACTTATTTTTATGTAAGCAAATGAGCAAGTTTTAACCATTGGCATTGTGAAAAAGTAAAATCTGTACAAAGAGGAGGAATCTTTTCACGGCTGCAGTTCAAAATAAAGCCAGCTATGAAAAAATAATATTTGTTTCGTAAAGCAATTTTTTTTATTAGAATTGTTGGCCAAACGAACTGCTCACACATACGTCAATCAATTCTAAACAACGCATAACTTCCCTTTGAAATAAAAAGTGCAAAGAACATTTTTTGTAACCGTGTTTTTACCGATGAAATACTAAACAAAGAAAAACTGCAAATGATTTTCTGAAAGCCCGTTTTAGAATTCAGGATTGCCAGTATACGATTTAAAACACGTCAAGTGTTATCACTCGGTGCATGTTCGATACATTTCCAAACAAAGACTTGTTTCGACGACTCATCATTATGATAACCAAACATATATACCTCGTGCATCTGCGACATTCCTATAGTAAAACAACCAAAATAAGTTTGGTTCTACAAGTTTTAATCTATAGTTTTTTCTGTAAGGTGTATGACGAAAAAAACTAAACTATTTTTTTCGAGCAGCTGTAGTTCAAAAACTACAGATTTTACAAAAACACGTCTTCAACAAAATTTCATGTTTGCGCCATTTAGCATTTACTGCGCGTACTCTACCAAAGTAAATTCACGAGTGCATTATTAAAGTCCGAAGGGTGGCAAACTCTCTCTGGAAAAGATGTTAGCGGGGTCGCAACATGGTAATACACTTTTCGTGTAAAAAAATGCGGTTCAATTCTGTCGGCATCTGGTTATCAAGTAAATTCACGGGATGTGTATCCATAGCTGGCTTCCTCATTGATATAAGATTCTATCGTTGATACATTCTGAACTTTGTAACTAATGACACTGGTGGTTCTTTAATCTTGCAGAAAATTATTTCAACTATGGTAATAAAAGTTGTTGAAAAAAGAAACTAAATATAACCAAGGCCCATTCCGCAAGTTAAAAATATTCTGCAATTTCCCGTTTTCAATCTATATTTTCTTTCACAGTTTCGCAGTCTGGTAAAGAAGCAAGTCACATTATGAAGTGTTTGAGAAAATCTAAATTTAACCAATTTTGAAACACTTCCAGCCTATGGGCTCTGATATTCAATATTGATAAACAGTAAAAACTAAACTATGGAGTTCGTTTTGTCGTGTTTATTTCTTCGCTTGCCATTGTTCGAACAAAGTAGATCTGTTACTTTAGAATAAAAACAACGTCTATCGAAACTAATAGACGACTAAAATGTAATATTTTAAAAAAGTTCTAGTTAGTGGTCGACTTTGAATAAAAAAATCACTGTATATAAATCACGCTTCCAGGAATTTAATTCCAAAATTTTCTATAATCCATAGTAATTTCTATTAAAATATAATTTCAGATTCGATGTAACTCATCGAAAAGTACAAAATGGATGAAAAATTAGGTTCCCAAGCCCCATCGATCACTACAGATTTAGATGATATACAGCCGATTTCAAAGGTAGCTCCGGCAGAAACGAGTCCCATGGAAGAAACCCAAACAGATCAATCAGAGTCCCACAATCGAGTAGCTGACGAATTGAAGCCGGAGAATGAAGAAAGTGACGAACCTCAGTCGCAAATTCAAAGTGATGACCAACCCGAATCTGCAATTCAAAGGGATGACAATTCCAATGCCCTTGCTGGAGAGATCGAGAAATCGACCCCTGCGTCCCAAGTCCACGGCAAATCCGAATCTCTGGTGCGAGAGGGAGACAAATTCGAATCCCAGATGCAATCAAAAGAACAGCCTCAAACGCAATCAGCAGAAGATGATAATCCGGCGTTTTCGCAGACCAACCTAAATGCAAGCTCAGCTCTTCCTTTGCAACTTCTCAGCAACGAATCGGATTTTAGTGGGGAGTTATCCGAAATTCCAGAACAGATTCTTGGTGATTCGGGAGAGAAGGCAACGGAAGATCCAAATGAGCCCCCTTTAACAGTTAATATTGAAGATCAATTGAAGGAGTTTGATGGATCTGACGATGAGACCATGATCAACAAAGAGGAGAACGAGCCTATTGACAACCTGGTTGATGCATTATGTGATAGTGAGTCGTCTAAGCCAGGTAACGAGGCAGTTATCATTGACATTCACTCAGACACTGAAGATTCAAATCGAAACGTCAATGTGAGCAAAGATTCGTTCGAGGAAGTTGATTTGACGCAACTAGAGAGAGAAAAGGCCAGCATATCCGAAGAGAATGATGTCCTCGCAGATGATCGAACGCAAAGGACAATTGGCGAGGGAAAGGGCGACCATACTGACGATGATGGCGACGAATCCCGAACAGAGTCCAGAATGGACGTTGATCAAAGTGAACATGGTGATGAGGAGCCCGAAGAGCATATTGTGGATGATCAAGACCATGACAGATTCAAGCAACGTGATATGGATGATGGTAGACGAGAAGAAGAGCAGCACATCGATATGGAAGACGAAATGAGTCACGAAGACGACTCAGTGAGGCAGGTTGCTAGTGAAGTAAATATGACGTCAATTGAAGAAAGAATCATTCCTAATAATGAAGAATATGAAATGGATACTAGAGAAGATGCCAACAAAGAAACGTTTGTCGAGAAAGAAAATTCAGCAGACGCTGAAAAAAATGGTGAATCACAAGATACCGAACACGATCAATCAAACTGTGTAGATAATCGAGACTCTGAATTGACGCACAAACTTGGACGCCATAAAGGAACGCATGATTCCCTCGAAAATTGTGAGTTGACTGTATCTGGCGAAAAAACAAACATAGCCGATGAAGGAGAAGAGGGAGGAGCTTCAGTTGATCCAGAAGAAACTAGTGACCACGGTAGAACAACTGGAACCACAGATGGGCAGAGCGGCTTCAATTCGAAGGAGGATGGCGATAGCGCGGAAAGTCCTAGCAACGAGGAAGGTAAATCGAAAACCAAAACGAGAATATCGCGTCGTTCGTCACCGGAAACAGTAGTTGAGAATAACAAAGAAAAAAATGGTAAGCATCAACTCATTATGTAAAAACGTTCGATTTCCTACGAATTTGATTTGCAGTTTCCATCCTGAACAAGTCACGGAAAAGGATCAGAACCAACGATGGTTAGTTTGCTATTTTGTTGTTTTTCCGCGTCTTTGACAAATTCGAATAAAACGAATAAAATTCATTGTAGGCTCAAATGATCAGGCTACGCCTGACAGCAGCACTCCAACCCGATCTAAGGGTACTGAGGATGTCGAAGAAAACGAAATTCCTGAACCCACGGAAAATTTAGAGCTGAAAGAATTGCAAATCAAGGAGCTTGCTGATGAATTGCCCGAAGAGAAGTGCAATCGATGTCGTAAAACGCGCGCGTGCCAATATAAATACATGAAAAATGGAGAAATTCGTTTTCTCTGCTGTTTGAAGTGCGTTCATGGGTTTCGGACTTCGAGTAATGAATCATTCCATCTTATAGCTCGCAAGATCCCAATCAGTTTAGTGTTTGATGTACACCAAATTTGTTGTGTGTGTAAAATTCGTAAAAGTTGTAGATATCGAACGAAACGACCAGAAAATGACACCGAACTGATTTATTTGTGCGATCCAAAGTGTTATGGCTCGTTTGTGGGAATGAATGTTGAGAAGTTTTTCAAACGACGAAAAGCCTATTTGGTGCAAGAGGTGACAAACGACGTTGCAGAAATTGACAAGAAATGCATAAAATGCGGCAGCAAGAGCAAATGCTTGTATAGTTTTCGAGACGATGAAAATGCAACGCATTTTATTTGTGATGATGAGTGCTTTAACGAGGTAGAAAGGGAAGAGGAGAACCGTCTCAAGTAAGCCCTTTTCCTACATCAAAAGCTTTCTAGGGTGTTTACAAGATTTCACCTACATTTGCATATTTCACATTTACATACTAGCTATATCCGTTTTGATTTCAGAAAAATGACATGGCTTAAAAGAAAATTAACCGCACATTAATTACAGATTGAAACGTCGATCAGTCCGAGTACGTGATCTGGGTGCTCCCTCGGACAGTGCTCCCCATTCAGGGCAGCATTCATCACAATCATCTGCATGTGAGGCGCGAAACATTACACGCACAGAAGAAGAGGCGGAACAGGCGCGGTTCGATCGAGAAGCGTCGCTAGTTCGTCGCTGCGGTGAATGTTTAATGATCATACCGACTAGTCGGAATATCCTTGAATGGGAAACTCTGCCGTTCTGTAGCGACGCATGCTTGGAAAAATATCAAAATGTGATTGGATCAAATTGTACTAACTGCAATAGTTTGGTGTCGTCATCCAGTTTGGGCAAGTATTGCGTTCGCTTCGGCTTCGAAATACGTCAGTTTTGCAGCTCTCATTGTTTGGACACGTACAAGAAAAAGAACTTGAAGGAATGTGCCCATTGTCAAAAGGATATATCACACGATAAGGATGGGTTTTTGGCGCCGGTCGGAGATAAGTCTCAATTCAAAGATTTTTGTTCGAAAGCGTGCGTGAAGAAATATGAGGACCTACTGAATCCTCGAAAGAAACAAAATACGGGAAATTGTGCTGTGTGCAATTTGGATAAACTAGTTCGCGTGGACTTGTCGTTAGACGAGCGGCCCTTTGAATTTTGCTCGAATCCATGTTTTTCTGCATTCAAGTTCGTAAACAACATTTCACCGGATCAGTGTGCTCTCTGTTTAAAGTACTTCGAGCGGAAAAGCTCGAACGCATTCACCCTTTACGAAGAGAATATACCGAAGATGTTCTGCAGTCGCATATGCTTAACTGTATTCATTTCTGTGAATCGAAAAATTGTTTCTTGCCAATGGTGCAAGGTGAAAAAGTATAATTTCGACATGATATTAAGAAATAATGCTGGCTTGACCACAACACTGTGCTCGATAACCTGCTTGCGAAAATATTTGGGCCCAGGGTCTATAAACGCAGGCAGCAGCGCTCTAGTAGTCAGGCTGCAGAAAATTTGTGATCAGTGCCATGTAAATTGCAATCCAACATTTAGTTTAGCCATGTCAGACTCAACTTCGAGAAATTTTTGCACGCAACAATGTGTGATTGACTTTCAGGCTGCACATAAAAGACCTGTAAATGAAGCAGTGAAAAATTCAGGTCAAAAGCGACCAGCGCCATACCCTATTGGTTTGCCCAAAAAGCTTCATCCGAAGTCAGACAAATCTATAATTCGGCCAGTGCAATTAGGCCAACAATCTCCTCCACATAGTCCGACCGCAAGTGCTCTATCGACAACACTGGCGCCGGCGACCCCACAAACACAGCCGCCAGCACTGTTTGCTCCAATTACAGCTCCTAGTCCGCCGACTACACCTTCACTACTTTCGGGTACGTCGGACGCGCCCTCTCCGGACTTTTCACTTCCACTAGTGAAGAAACGAGGTCGCCCTAAGAAACATGTCGACACTCCTCCCATTTACGACACTGACACGAGTGTAGCAACGGCTCCTTCACCGCCAATATTCCGGCCTATAAAGAAACGGAACTTCGGGACGAATACACCAGACACGGGTGGTCTTAAATCGCAGATCATTACAGTACCGCCGCCCCAACCGATGATGGCCAATAAACAAACGATGTGCAAACCATCGGCTGCAGCGCTTGCAATGCAAACGCGCCGACCTACCTGTACTGTTGGGCTGCAAACAGACGACGTACTGGAGCGTAAATATTTTGTTCCAGTTCCAGTGCCCCTCTATGTTCCTCAGCCGATGCACATGTACTCAATGCCGTTTCCCGTGCCCGTACCTATTCCCATACCGATCCCAGTGCCAATATTCATCCCTACAACTCGCAACACGGCCACTGGCATAATGAAAGAAATCAAAAAGATCCAAGACAAAATGCCCGCCGATCCTTTCGAAGCTGAGCTGTTGATGATGGCTGAAATGGTAGCTGACGAGAAACGCAATGAATCAGATTCGGAGCCGGAAGAAGCAGCTGAAAACACTTCCGTGGTAGAATATACGCCGGAGGGTGATGATATCTTCCAAATGGATTTGAATATAGCGGCAGGATACGAAGAACAGCCGAATGTTGATATTGAAACTAGTATGCCGACAAATGCCATACAACAAGTAACGCCCACTTTGGAGGGTGTTAACGATTATATGTCGCAACAGCAACAAATGATGATGATGGAGTCACAAAGGTAAGGTTTTAATATATCATTGCATTGGAATCTTTTATCTCAAGGAATACGTAGCTTCTTTTTGTTACCAAGATCAGTTGAATCATTGCTGCAGGAAATGCGTACACGTAGCTTTTAATTTCAATCCGTAAGCTGGAATTGCTCGATTTTATTACCAATTCTGAGAGGGAAATCTATCTGTAAATATTTTCCCGTTCAAAATTAATGAGACTTAGATATTTCATCCATCGTTCCACTGTGTACGCTCGTAGAAGCTTATTTCGGTGTCTTTTTCATGGAAAATAATGATATTCTTTTCGCTTTACTCTGATAAAGTAGGCTTCATAAACAATATTTCTCCAAGTCAAAATCAGTTTTCTTTTGCGGGAGAAGTTTCCGGATTTATCATATATTAGAAGTAAAATTTTTTTGAGGAGCCCGGTTCTTTTGTTCAATTTGGGTACTTACTGCCAATTTCCCCCACAGACGCGTAATGCCGAGTGTCAACACTCCTCGCAAGAGAGCTGCATCGCCAGCTGCGCCGCGTGGCCGCCTCTCAACTACTCCGCCTCAGAAACGCCTTAGGGCTACACAACAAGCGCAACAGCAGCAGCAGCAGATTGTTTCTCCGCCTGCTGTCGAACCAGTGCGCCCTACAGAACCGGCTGAGCGACCCGATGCCAATATGTGCTTGAAATATACGTTCGGGGTAAATGCGTGGCGACAATGGGTCATGAACAAAAATGCCGACATTGAAAAAAGCTCCATACGGCGCAAGACATTCAAGACAGAACTCCTGCAACTGACTGCCGATGAACTAAACTATTCATTGTGCCTTTTCGTGAAGGAAGTACGCAAACCGAATGGGAGCGAATACGCTCCAGATACTATCTACTATTTAGTTTTAGGTAAGCTGTAACCTTCCTTTTGAGCCTTTCATTTTTTCACATTATTTTCATTCATGCAGGTATTCAACAATACCTCTATGAAAATGGGCGTATTGATAATATATTCACAGATCCTTATTATGAAAGGTTTACAGATTGCCTGGACGATGTGGCTCGTAAATTTTCGATTCTTTACAATGATTCACGTAAGCTTCGAAATGTTTTTTTCTTCGTTTGATCGCATACAATGTGTATGAATTACCTGCTACCTATTTATTTACAGAGTATATTGTGACACGTGTTGAAGAGGAACATCTATGGGAGTGTAAACAGTTGGGCGCACATTCTCCTCATGTGTTACTTAGCACGTTGATGTTCTTTAATACGAAACACTTCAATTTAACGGTGTGTATACATTCCTTTGCCAAGTTATATTGTCATCTTAAAAAGAACTAGCAATTAAATGTTTTTTTCGGCTAACACAGACAGTTGATGAGCACATGCAGCTGTCCTTCTCGCACATAATGAAGCACTGGAAACGAAATCCTGCTGGCAAGCAAAACCAAAGCACACGAAATGTCCTACTACGCTTTTATCCACCACAAACAACTCCAGGTAAGCGAACGTTGTACTTAATGTCTGACCCTTCAACTTACATCAAATATCAACCAACAGACAATCCTCGCAAGAAAAAGGTTTATGAACAGCAAGAAAACGAAAGCAATCCGCTCCGATGTCCCGTAAAATTGTATGAGTTTTACTTGTCTAAATGGTATGCCATCGGAATCCATGAATTTAGAATAAAACTTCACTAATTTATATATTTCCCTCACTCAGTCCGGAAAGTGTGAAAACCCGGAGCGATGTATTTTATCTGCAACCGGAACGGTCGTGTGTTCCCGATTCTCCTGTCTGGTATTCAACACAACCTCTTAGTCGTGAAGCATTAAATAAGATGTTGCATCGTGTTAAAATGGTTAAGGAAATTAATGTAGCTCTACTTAGCAGTCAATAAGCTCAAAACAATATGTCTAGGATTATAGATCGTTATCACAACAAGTTTAAAAGCAAAGAAAAACTTTCACTCAACCGTCGTCATTCATTGAAGTGTTCAATGTTCGATGAAATGTGCAAATAATGTATATACAGCATTTTCCATCAAATATTCTTAAGCGTTTTTCGATTAGCATCATAGAAAAATGATTGAATAGTGTAATTGTTTGTCAGCGATTAAGAATCGAATTCAGTTGTCGAGATAAAATTATATGAATAATGTCTTAAAATATAGTTGCAATGATGATATAATTGAAAAAAGGAAATCCTAATAAAATTATAAATTATAATAAGCTCTTCCATTTTTCTTGTCAAATGAACTCAAAATTATGTTTGGATTGTACATATGAATGCTTGCATATAAAACTTTTTGAATAATCTGCAAAAAGGCTAAATAGCAATCGATATTTGACTTCTAAATTAATTGTGTTCTGGCTAACATGTTCATTGAAATGATTGAGCAAGAATACATTGTTAGACCACAATATAAAACAATTACATTGTCAAATGGTTACAGCACTTCTAGCTACTGTCTAGGGAACATATGCGAACGCCGAGCGGACGCTTAACCTATCATACATGAGCCATTAACAGTTTATTACATAAGACTAACACTAGATCGATAAATAACAATGCATACATACTTCACTTGCAATAAATTTTACATATTTTCGTGAATTTCCTGGAACATTATTAAGTTTGTTGTTTTTAAATTGGAAACGCGGCTTGCGGGCGAGAAGAAAGTTACTGTTGGTAAATAAATAGAAAAAACATAGAATAAGGTCATTTACATCCATTATCAGTGGCGCTTAGTAAGCGGCAAAGTCTCGTTAATATGTGAATGCGTTATAGTTCATTTGTGCTAGGCAAACCATTCCATACTAGAGTTATATCTTCACGCTTTGTTTTACGTTTTTGAGTTGAGGCATATTGAAAATAAAACGATCTTCAGATCTAGAGTAAGTGTACATCTCGCGAGCGTGAACGTGTTAAAGGCCGACTGCACAGCCCACAGGATTATCAATTTTAAAAAACGTCAGAGAAAGCAAGCCAAGATTGCAATAAACGGCTACATTTAATATAAGTTCAAAAGAAATGCAGTTTCGTGGAAAATAAATTATCATATCTGTTCTAACCCGTTGCTGCACATCATTTTACCGTCTATAGGTGTAACGACAGCAAATGAAGAAAGTAATAATCTGATTGAAACGCGCCGCCAAAAAAAAATACATGGAGTTTCTTAATGTATCACCAACAAACTGAGGATTCTCTCTATCAAAGTGAAACTAATTTGCGCTGGATACTTATCTCTGGCTCGGATAAATATGTAATTTATTTGATTTTTTTGTCTATTCTACTTTTTTTCTTGATCTGTAATCAAAATCATCTAGGTGTACCCAAATTTTCGGGTGAACCGCCTGTGAATAAATTAAAAATAAGCTTTTCAGATTTTATTTCCGGTGTTAGTAAGATTTATTTATAACGCTTATTTTATTTCCTTTGTTAAAAATCGCACCTTTTGGCACTCGTTTTTTTACTAACGTCAACGGTGCCTATCCTTTTTTCTACGCAATTAGGTAATATTAATGTTCTCGAACATTTCTAATTGTTCCGCCCACCTGGAATGCGTTGGTAATCCGTAAATTATACCTGATTGAAAATAGTTTAGAATAAATTTCGGAAGTAAGTGAAGACAACATTTACTGCCACACGCCATTTTAATCGAAACTTAGTATTTCGATAGCGGCAGAAAATCTCGTGCTGGCCTGCATTAAATTCCATATTGGTAATAAGCCCTGGTGCAGAGATTCGGAATTTTCGACTTACGTATGTTTCCAAATGCCCTTAGTTTACATTGTCAATTTGTTGTGGCTTACATTCGCCCCAAATTCAGGTAAATCGATCACTGGCGGCTTTCATTCGCTGTTCATTTGTGGTACTATCAAGTTATGGAAAGGAAGAATTAAATTTTTTTTGGCTTGGCTTTCATGTTGCATTTAAAAATGGGTGCGGCAAACTCTACATGATTAAGTAAGTTCAGTAGTGTCGAACAATTCTTCTGTTGCAAGAATTGTTGATGGAGTTTCTGCATTATAGAAGTGGACATGAAAAAGCACAAGCCGCATCTACAGAACTAAAAACGATACGTGAATATCTGGAAAGTAATCTTCGCTTTTAACTTACTATTGAAGGATCCCACGAATAATTGAAACAAAAAACTACCGAGTCATCAAAAACGATGCAACAAAACAATAAAACTCGCGAAGCATTAATGTTTTACAAAAAAATTTGAGCAAGGTTCCCGTAATTCGCGTCAACTTTGGAATATAGTAGATAATGTAGATGTATATGAAATAAAATACTTGGACATCTAAATCACAGATCCGGATCCGGTAACTGCAGATACATTGAACAACCATTTCACGACTGTTGAACATAAAATTATATCAGAATTGCCTAAGATAGAGGTTTCATGATAAAAAATCTCGTCGAGCGTCATTTCATTTGAGTTTAAGCAACAGAAAAAAAGTTATTGATACAATGGATTTGCTTAAAAACCACGCAGCGCCAGCGCATAATGGAATCTCCGTCGACCAGATAAAATTACTCAAGAAATACATATTCTAGTAATAATAATACTAATCCATCCCTGAGTAAAATAATGGAAAAATATTAGCTTCTCGAATTAACAACTACCTAGAATAGAACCATATATTGGATGAAAATCAATTTGGCTTCCAGGAAGGGAAAGGAAAACAGATACTATTGTTGAGATGGTGCGACACATAAATACAGAAATGGATAAAAGTCTTTACGTCGCAGCAATCTTCGTTGATAAAAAAAGCATTTGGTACGGTATTTCATCACACGTTAGCTACAAGATTGGAGGAATTGCTGGTTAGGCGAGAGATCTGAGTATTTACTTGACAGAACCTCCACACAAAACAGGGATCGACAACAATCATAGCTAATCAGCGCGAATTAGTGTACCCCCACCATCTATTTTGGGCCCTATCGTTTTTCTGTTATATACGGACACCTGCGAAAGTAATCATGTAAGCAGATGATACAGGAAAGACCAAATTTGACGTAGAAAAAACGACAAACAAAGACGTAGATAATTATTGCCAATGGTTTCTTGTCAGCAGATTAACCATGAACACGACAAAACGAAAAACATTATCTTTAAACAAAAAAAAAACGGATACTGAACCTTAGTTACCAGTTCATAAGTTTTAATCCTTTGAACTAGGCCTTTCTTACAACTGAAAGGATTTTCTTAATTAAATGAAAGACGGCTCTCGTTTTTCCGTTTATTTAAAATGTGTATTTTCCATTCGATGAACAATTTAAGACTAACTGAAAATATGTACGAACTTAAAGACTATATCTTTATTGCTTACATATGTTTTTCTAAACTATTCGGATCTCTTAGATGCTAGTAAACACCAGGCGGCAATGGCAATAAAACAAGGATATTTCTGTTTATTTTTAAAGTGCAATAAATGCCTTTGACGCCGGTCGTCGGTAATAAACTTAGTATATACATGTGCAAGGCATATGGGTGGATGATAATGTAACTCCTCCCTTCCTATTAGAAAATCGTCCTCGATTTTTCAATTTCTGAGTTTATTTAAGATTTTGCTTTTGAAAAACTGAATGGCTATGCAATTTAAATGGACATTGTACAGTACAGTATCTGTTTGTAAAACATTGTGATTACAGATCTCCTATATCTCTAATTGATCTAATTTTTACAAAAGTACTTTCTTGTTGGCGTAATATAATTGATAATTTTGTATTATGTACTAATATTTGAGACAAGTGAAACTTAACATTGAGACACGTGTTTAAAAACTGAGATAATGAATTTATTTGCTTAGTGAGTGTATCTGGAGTGGTTATATAATAGGCTTAAGGCCCAGGTGATTCGTAAAACGTTGCTTTTCACTCATAAATACTTCAAAAACGAGATCTAATTTTTTTCTCCCCAACATGCATTGATTTTTCTACATTTTCAATTGTTTGCACTGAGGTTACCATTGATATTGTGCAGTGGCGTTTACGGGTTCAACCCCCCCCCCCTTGGAACCTCTATTCAAATACCTCGTATAGCAGGTCGCCAGCAAAATCGAGTAAATGTAAATTTGTCATTAATCACACCGGAAAAGTATTTCCGTGCATCCACATTTATTCCATTTTTGGATACTTTTTTGAGGCAATTGAATGAGAGATTTTTAAAACACATAATTATTTTTGGAGGACTCCAACTTTGACCAGTGAAAAAGTATGATTACATAATTATAGCTTCATATCTACACCGAAGCACTAGCAAACGTACCTAGTCAAGACTTCAAAAATATGCCCCCTCCCCTTATCAAAATCCTGCATACGCTACTGGCGGATACTATGCACATATTAGGATTTAATAGCTTATGTTTATTATATACGTTTTGAACCAACAGCAGCGTATCTTTGTTAGGAAAATTTATGGCTGTTGCACCTTTTTGAAGAGTATGATTTTTGATTATATAGTCGATTGTTTTGGTTGTTATCTCTTGAAATTGCAGATGAAGTATTTTCTTACCCTGATATTTGATAACCTTTGAGGAGTTTATTTTTCCTATCTTTAGGAAAATCTGTTGCTGAAAGTGGTTGATGGGTTTCTCAGTTATATATATAAAATGGTGGTTATCTTCTGGAGCCGAATGTTGCGTTGCTACATTTGATTCATTCTCTTCTTCATTCGTAAATTGTTTTTCATTCTCGTCTTGCATGTGATTGATTTGTACGCGAGACAAGGCATCTGCCACAACATTTTGTTTACCTTTAACGTGTTGAATGTTGAAATCATATTCGCTGATTCTCAAACGCCATCGTTGTAATTTACTATTTTCTTCTTTCGTGTTATCTAAGAAGGTGAGTGGTTTATGGTCTGTTACCAGGTAAAACGCTTGTTAAATAAGTATGGTCTGAAATGTTTTAGCGACCAAACGATTGCCAACAATTCTTTTTCAATCGTTGAGTAGTGTATCCCGTGTTTGTTGAGTGTTCGAGATGCAAATGCTATTGGTTTTTGGTCTTGCGACAATACTGCGCCAATCGCGTAGGTTGAGGCGTCAGTAGTTACAGTAAAGGGTTTACTTAGGTCTGGATGTATAAGTATGGGTTCAGTTTGAATATACATTTTAAGCTTGTTAAAAGATTCTATATAAGATGAGTCATTAAGATTAATCTTTTTATCCTTCTGTCAATATATGGTCACTGGTTTTGCTATTTTTGCGTAATCGCGTATAAATTTACGATAGAACCCAGTTAGTCCCAAAAAACTTTTTATTTCCTTAGTGGTTTTTAGAATTAGAATTTTTTTAATAGCTTCTATTTTAGAGGGATTTGGTTTGGTACCTTGTGGTGTAATTATATGACCTGGAAACTCCGTATAACGTGACAAGAAATTGAAATGCTCAATTGAATTTTGAAGCTTGCGTCGCGTAATGTTTGAAATATTTTTCGTAATGCTACCTCGTGTTCCTGTAAAGATGCACTAAAGATCAGTATATCATCCATGTACACTATACATGTTTTTCCGATGTGCTCATGTAGTATGTTATTCATCAACTTCTGAAAAGTTGCCGGTGCATTTTTCAAACCGAACGGCATACGTAAGAATTCATAGTGCCCTGAGTCAGTGGAAAAAGAAATTTGTGCCTATTTGAAGGTTCCAATTCAGTTTGGTGGGAAATCTTTTGCTAAGTCAATTGGCGTGAAATATTGACAATTCCCAAGTTTGCCAAGTAAATTATCTATCTGTGGGATAGGAAATTTTTCTTCAACTGTAAGTTGGTTGAGTTTTCTGAAATCAACCACTAGTCTGTATTTACCACCCTTCTTTGGTACTATCCATATTGGGTTATTATATGCCGATTGAGATGGTTGGATGATCCCTTGAGCAAGATATTCTTGAATTTGCTTCGAAAGAGAGTCTTGAACCGCGTATGGTAGTCAATAATTCCGTTGATATACTGGTTTATCGGAAGTAAGGCGTAAAGAATGCTTAATGTTATGTGTAAAAGTTAACTTTTGAGTTTCATCATATTGTATATCTTTATATTCGCATAATATGTTTTTAATCACTTCTTTTTCTTCCACTGTATGTTCTACTTGAAGAGGTATTATCTTTGACTCAGTTGGCTCCTCAGTTAGGATTTTAATAGCTTCGGTGAAGTATAATTGTTCTTTTGTACTGCATGTAAATGGTATACGGATATTGTTGATACTGTACAGGGTTTCATAAGTTTTAATCTTTTAAACTAGGCCTTTATTACAACTGAAAGGATTTTCTCAATTAAATGAAACACGGCTCTCGTTTTTCCGTTTATTTAAAATGTGTATTTTCCATTCGATGAACAACTTAAGACTGACTGAAAATATGTACGAACTTAAAGACTATATCTTTATTGCTTACATATGTTTTTCTAAACTATTCGGATCTCTTAAATGCTAGTAAAGACCAGGCGACAATGGCAATAAAACAAGGATATTTCTGTTTATTTTTAAAGTGCAATAAATGCCTTTGCCGCCGGTTATAAACTTTTTCTATTTGTATATACATGTGCAAGGCATATGGGTGGATGATAATGTAACTCCTTTGATGGAAGTTCAGTTTTATCTTTAAAAAAGTTGAGCAAACTAAATATCTGGGTCTTATATAAGACGAAAAATTCTTATGGACAGCGCATATCACTGAATTGAGAAGTTATGATTGGTCTCCTACGTCGATTCAGGTACTTTCCTGTTCATGCTAAAATTCAAATCACTCTAGTTTCGAGAATTGCTTTTGCATTCCTAATATGAAATCAAACGTCAAAACATAAAATAATGAGCATAGTACTAAGGCAAAGAAGACTATCTACAACCTTCGAAGCTGACTCCTACGACCGAGGTGTATAAAAAAGCCAAAGAACTCAACCCTGGGTTGATTTACATACAAAAAGGGAAAAATTTACAATACCAAACTACATAGAAATTTGGTAAAACACGACTCTCATATGAGAAACGCGAATAATAAACAAAATTTTCTAGGATAGAACGCCTGAGGAGGGATCAATTTAACAGTGCAGCTGGTTTCTACAGCAACTTGCCACATAAGTTAAGAGAAATAACCAAGCTAATCTTTCAATTAGGGCTGAGGAAACATCTGCTTGAAAAGCAAAATTCATAATAGTAATATTTACCAAAGCTCAAGGTTTAGACAGCCAAACCGAATGGCTTTATTAGTAAAAGTATCAGAACTTTATATTGAAGTTAATGACGAAAAAATTCATTTAGATACCGGTACTATCCCTTATAGCGATATTCACCGACTGGGAATTACTAAGCAAACAAAAAGTTATTAACCAAAAAGACAAAAAGTTAATAACCATGTTGCACACGGAAGGTGCAAGCCACAGTAAAAGGCACACTATCAAGTACGGCCCGCGATTCTACGGGACAACGTCATATGTTTGTTTACATTTATCATATGTTTGTTTGGTTGGTTGGTTGTAGTGGCAGCACTCTTTGTCAAAAGGCGGCTCACTTAGGCCAAGATAGGCCCATTGTTATATCCACATTTAAATAAAGTGCGGCACTAAAACCTGTGGGGTGACGAGAACAATTTAAATTCTCGTATGAAGCCGGCTACGCAGCTAATATTTAAACGGGCTACTTTCGTGAGGCTGTCCAGGAAAGGTGAGCCTAAAATTTGCATGCGTTTCCTAGATAGTGCTGGGCATTCGCACAGAAAATGTTGAATCGTTTCCTCCTCCTCCTCCGATCTGCAGCTGCGTCAGAAATCGTGGAAAGGAGCAACCAGTCTTTCTGCGTGTCTGCCAATGAGACAATGTACCCCGTCAGTACGGATACTATGAAACTTAATGTTTCACGGCTCGTGTTGAGGTGCTGCTTGGTGCGCTTTGAGCTTAGTGTGTGCCAAGTTTGCCTGGTTGTCCTGCAGGTTTCTTCCAGCAGCCAGGCCCTATTTGCAGCCTCTGTATAATACTGCTTGAAACTTAGCTTGACGGAAGCCAACGGATGGCCGACTTGGGGTGTTAATGTATAATCCTGGAGCTCAGTGCCAGCTCTAGCTAGGGCATCAGCTTCGCAGTTCCCAGGTATATCACTGTGACCCGGCACCCAGCAAAGAATCACTTCACAGTGAAGCGACATCGCGTTCAGTAGTGTGCGACATTCCATTACAATTTTGGATGAGGTATACACGTTGGATAATGATTGGATAGCAGCTTGATTGTCAGCGAAAATGTTGAGATTTTTTATAAAAATTTTCTGATTTCTCAGCTAGTCCACTGCCTTATGTATTGCGATGACCTCTGCCTGATCTGGTAGCCGGAAGGATAGTCTCAGACCAGCTGTTCGGAGAAAACGCCACAGCCAACTTTTCCATCCATCTTTGATCCATTAGTGTAGATGTCGACTGATTCCTGTATCCTATTTCCTTCCATGATCCAGTCATCTCTGCTAGGGATGACGGACTTGAAAACATGGTGGAAGCAGGGAATCGGAGGAGTGAGGTCTACTTTCTCTGGCGTTGGTCCATCCCTCCTTGAAATGCTGGAGTGGCCGATATTCCCATCACGCCAGAGATTTAGAGCTTTCAATCGAATATCAGAGCACTTGGCCTGCTGTTTCGTTAGGAGCTCCGTCGGGAGCCAATTTAATAGCATAAACAATGCTGTGAATCGCAACAAACACTGATTTGATTTAATGGCTTTATTTATTTGATGTTGATTACAAGCGCGGCACGTTTTACTTCTGTGTTCTTTGGTCTCTTGTCGGACAATGGCCGCTTGCTTCGTCAATCAGAACTCGATGGTGCTGCCACCTTTGTTTCACCGCAAAGGACTGCCACATCGGCATAATTTCCATGATCCGCGACAAATGCCTTTGTCGGGGTTGTGCGTATAGCCCCGGTGATTGCAATAGCTGCAGTCCTCCTGACCCTGTTAACCAGGTTTGCGTTTGATGTTTTTGCCATCGCTGGCCACCACTAGCACCCCACCTTGCGGGATGCCTCTGCACCATAGTCTATGGATAAACTAGTCGTTAAACTTAGAGTAAAAAGTGGACTATCAATTTTCAACGCCGAGTAGCTCCGAGGAACTACCAAAAGCTCCAAGCTTCAAGCACGAGCATATGCTCTGCTCTGCTTTACACCTGTATTTCCTAAAGTTGTTTCGCTGGGATCTCTCTTAAATTTCTCGTAATGCTCTCTTAAATTTAGTTTTAAAGCTCAGTGTATTTCATTTCCCCGTCTAGAGTTTTCCCACTGTATATTGTATACACTGTGCTCTGCACGTCCGCCTTCTTAGGATGTTGTCTCCTTGTGAGAAGTTGATGCTCCTGCTGCTTAGTAGTTGCACGATAAACCTAATCAGGTTATCATCCACATTGTTATTCTCGAGTGCCTTCTCAATGGCCTTGTGGCTGACGTTGTTGAAAAACCGCCTGCGTATATTCTTTGACGCTTAGCGATTTTTCGATGTAGCTGGTGAGCGAGTGAAGAGCTGTTTCAACCGATCTTCCGTTTGTGTATGCGTGCTGCGCATTAGAGAGTGGTTGCAGGGTCCCAGTCGGACTTTTTGGAATCAATTCTTTGGTAATGCATGATTTCATCGATGCTTATGTCGGAAAATGGAATTGATTCCAAAGGAATGCATAGGGAATCTGAAAAGTAGTCATTGAGTGATTGAAAATTTTTATACATTACCTAGTAATGCAAAAATGAAGCGATGGTAACATATTGTGTGGAATGGATGCTTTCCAGAACCGATTACCAAGTAAGCGTTACGGAACACATTTTGAGGCATTGATTCCAGCATCGCTTCCTGGTAATGCGAAATGGAGTTAGCACGGATCCTGCCAATGACATCGCCATGTTAAAGTAATCGATGCGGTATTGCGAAAACGATCCGTATTAGCTTCCGAAGAATGATTACGGAATCGATGCAGTAGGCATTACTGGTCCTACTGGGTAGCCACATAACCTGAAATCAACTGTCACTTTGGAAGCTGTCGCAATGACACTAGATCCCCTTGCGCGGAACCATCCACGACAGAAAAGTTATTTGTTTAGTCCCTTGAACATCAGCTAGCGGGTTGAAATCGACGAAATAAATACAATGAAATATTCAACGTCGCCGACGCCCTCGACGAGCTTTGCATCGCGAAGCACTTCACCGCTTCCGCAACCTGCACAATACAGCTCGAACTGTTTGTCTGCCTCGTCGAAAAGCTACAGATTCTTGCGACGTCTGTTCAAATTTGATCAAATGGATTTTGAATTTGCTGCTTGGCAAATGTGGTTTTTATTTGTAGCACCCCGAAACGTTTATCGGAATTCCAACTATAGGAAACGTGAGTGCAATGACATACAGGGTGCTTTTCAATGACGATAAAGTGGCTTGTTCTTTGCAGAAACCAAATATCAGTTCGCTCGTGATGATCCTGCGTTTTTAGTGTTACTTGTCGTTAGCTTATGTGGTGAGTATTCTGTTCTTTCTGCCGAGAAATTGCATTGCGGCGAGTACACACACATTCTCGAATTGCAGTCACATCACTCGCGTTCGCCTGGGTCCTCGGCCTGACGTTCCTAAAAACATTGTGGTTTGTGTTCTACGTCGTCTTCGTTGATTGCATATTCGCAGGAATCGTAGTCGCCTCATTTTTCTGGTATGTCACCAATCGCTACTTGAGGAGCAATCAAATCGACCCAGACTTGGAATGGGGCTACGCGTTCGACGTGCATCTAAACGCATTCTTCCCGCCGCTCATCATCCTTCACTTCATACAATTGTTCTTTTATCATTGGCTTGTCGAGCAGTCTACTTGGTTTCTATCGGTATTATTCGGCAACACGTTGTGGTTGCTTGCGATCGGCTATTATATTTATATCACATTCCTAGGATACAACTGTGAGTAAATACTTCTGATTGCTAGCAATACGTGTTATTAATTGCACTGAATTGTTTTCAGGCGTAACTCATCTCAAAAACACGCGCTTCGTTCTTGTCGCGTTGCCAATAACTTTCTTGTTTTATGTAGTCACACTCATCATCAGCTGGAATTTGACCGCAGCGTTCGTTTCATTTTATAGATATAGAATTTACTAATCAAATAGGCGTGTGCTTTATTGGCAGTGGTTTGGAAAGTGTGTATATATTTTTATATGTCCGTAGAAGCAATATGGTAATTTATTATTAAGAGTCAATAAACGAATAGTCCAGTAATCAGTTACTCCGAGCTACAATAGTGTTTTATTAAAACATCGTTTTGGGACAACATATTTTTACTCTAATGCAGATTTTGCGTTGAACCTGTCTCTAAGCTAAGTTTGTTATTTATTTATTTCGACTTCTGCAAATTCCGCATGTACCTGGCGGTGTTTCGCATGTCATCCCGTGCACCGCATGTACTGGGTTGTGTACCGCAGGCGCCGCATGTACGTCCCCGTGCACCACATGTGCGATTTTCGTACATGTGGCACCAGGCGTGCATGCGGTGCGTACGGAACACAAACAGGTACATGTGGTGCCGGGCGTGCATGCGGTGCGTGCGGAACACAACCCAGTACATGCGGTGCGTAGGCTAAAGGATTTTTCAAGAAAACCAATTATTTCCATGTCAAAAAAGTAAGGAATTAGTTTTAGTTTAGCTTGGTTGGCTTCGTGAACGTCCTCTTGCGTTTCATCTTTTTTCTCGCCATCTCCAGTTGATGCAGCTGCGAGTAGACTTCGGCGTAGATCTCTTTCTGCTCCTCTTCCGGGATGGTGCTGCGATATTGCTTCATCAAATCATGCTTCTCCCACGGCTTTTCCGCGGCCTTGGCTCGCACGATATGTTTTTCCTTAATATGTTCGTCCACATTGGCGACGCCCTTCAGATTTTGGCGTTCCCACCTCTCCAGCCACGGCCGTGGGCGCAAAACTACTTTGATGTCGTTTATCGGCACTGCAGTACCTTCGGGCGGAATCTCTGGTTCCATGTTCACATCAAACGTGCTAAATTCAGGCAAAGCGTCCCGCAAATAATAAAGCTTGTCATCTAGACGCTTCTCAAGGCGTAGCACATCAATTTTTTGTATTGCTGGGTCGTACATTTCGTACTCCACCTCCATTCCTTGATGGTCGATTACGTTGCGAAGCCTGAAACGAGCACGAAGCCCACACCGGTCGCGATCAATACAAATTCCTGCGGAAGGATCGCAAAGTATTGGATCACATGCGAATACTAAAATCCTTAACGAACCCACCTACAAAACGGCTCACTTTCTGTTCTGAATGAGGTTCGGATAACGTGACGGCCAACACAGATCCCACGTAGAACTCGGGAATGTCGATATGCATGCGACGGTTGAGCATGTCGGTCCGTTCTAGTTTTTCGCGAATAAGGTTGCGCCATTCGATTTTCGGATCAGGAAGGAATTCAGGATAGATGAAACGATACTCGGATGGCACAACAGGCTTTCGCACGTCGGCAGCGGACGGGGAAATAGCTGTTGGTGGTTGCTTCGCTGTTGTTGGTTCCTCCTTCCGATCTGGCCGAGTTGCGAAACTCACTGCTGAATGTGACAGTGCATACATTGTTTCTTGTCTTTATTCTAAACAATTATTGTACCTATTCTTGGGAGGGTGGACTTGTTGAATAGAGGCGACGTACGTAAAATTCGTCCCGGGAAACTCATTTTTCAACGCTTGACAAACCAAAACTTGTAAACATAACCTAAGTGCTTTGACAGACTTAAATTCAGTAGGGCGGTCCAAAATTTCCTTTTCCGTTTACATGGGCTGTAATTAACCCATAAAGAATGAAGTTTCTATCATGTGAAAGTTAAAAAAATTTAAAGCATTCGAAAAGTACACTTTTTTACGATTGATATAATTCTAAGAAACAATTGCCATGTTTATTGAAACATCGTACATTCAACAAACGATGCAAAAAGATTTTATTATGCTACACAAGGCACTGTCCCTTATACCGATCTTTATCGTCTGTTTTACGTCAACGTATTCACTTAGTCCTGGCATTGCGTACTCAAGCAATGGGTAATATGTGCGAGTTTCTCGTGAGCACAACTGTACACTACATCACCAGATTCAAAGATGTGCAACATATTTGAGAATGATAACGTTTCCGCTTTTAACAATTTTGGGGAAAAAATACGGAAAATGCATATTGTGCCTAACATGAGGGGAGACTCAAGTATTTCAAACCTAGGGTATTAACGATTTAGATGAAAATCTGAATCAAATTTATTTTTCAATAAAATCTTCTTGAACTTCAACGTACTTTTCACATGTTTTGTAAATGGCTGGTATCTCATGAAGCGAGAGTCTTTATCTTTCCCTCAATATATTCTTGTACGGCAGTCTGCATCCTCAAATCTTCGTCTTTGCAAGCATTTCTTCAAATTTTTATAGAGAAGGTAATTACTTGGAGCCAGGCCTATGCTGTAAGGTGGATGATTAAATTATTTGAAGCCATTTCTTCTCAAGTCTTGCACTGCAATATGTGCCGTGTGAGCTAGTGCATTGTCTTGCAAAACGAGATTCCTCTGCTGGTTTTGCCTCATATATTTTCCATTATGAGCTGCCGTAATTTTTTCCGAAAGTACATCTTAGCATTCGGTATTTTTATAGTTCTTTTCTAATGTCAGCAATACTCACACTGCTACATTTTCTCGATGATTTTCCTATACGATTTTTTACCTGGTGGTGTATGGTGGTTACTGGTTTTTGTGTCATATATGACACGACATTTTGACTGTTATTAATATCAAACATAATGGCGATAACTCACTGCCTCCTTAAAAAACACATTTCACAATTGTTTATCTATGCATATAGTGTTCACAAATATCAGTAATGTACATGATTAACTTGAATCGTGCTTGTAGCCCATGAATATCCTACAAAGTAGTGTGCAAAGAAGCTTCACGCATGTTAAGTTTTGTTTACAAAGTTCGATTTGAGTTTTACGTTGCGTAATCTGCATACTGCAACGTTCCTTCTTGCTGTACCATATCTGGCATTGTATGCAGTAAGAGAGCAGAACTATATAGGTTGCGGATAAATGATCACATTTGAAATATTCATCTTAACTCTAATAAATCGAAAACTTGATTTTCAAATTAGAAGCCTAAAAGGCTATTTAAACTACCTCGAAAATACATATTTATCATTGATACATTTCGAAATGCATCGGACTGTTGCACTGAGATAGTTTTCCAGATACACATGTTTAACAATTGTGGTTTCAAGATAATGGATGCCTAAATATTTATAAAAACTATTATAAATGAAGACAATCTCAGGAATGTCATTGTTCCTTTTGAAAATCAAAGGGAGGGTCATTCATTACCTTAACATCTGTTTGAATTTGAATTGTTTTTCCTGCAGTGAACACACTCTTGTTAGGAGCACTGCCACAGCCCTACACATAGCATATGTCAGAGTACCAAATTTTTTTTTTCAAATTAGAATTATTATGCAGTGCATACAACTTGAGAATATTTCCAATTCATATTTCTAGTAAAGTTAATGGCATAAAACATATTAAAATTTCAAAAGAAGGCGTGTAATTGTAATATGTCAATAAAGAGGAATATCAGTCAGATCATTTGAAAAGAAGAATGGGTGCTGTAAATAAAAAATCGTTTTCCTAATTTTTCAAAGCATACCAAGAATACCAAGTACGCAATTCCTAAACAGTTTCTGGTCTGGCATAATATTGGAGCTATTATTGGATCTTTTATCCATAAATGATTTTAAGCATGTCTGAAATTACTTCAAAAAAAATTATTTTTTAACCAATTTAATTCAAAACTTTAGCTGATCTCCTTTGCTCTCCTTGTAGACAAGTCCAGTGTTAAAATCATGTCTGACAAATGTGTGAGTGCAAACTGTACAAGTCAAATTGTGGTAGACAAAATTTTTACAGCCAATCGTTTCTCTTTAAGAGTGTTCCATCTTATATAGATATATTGAAATAAACTTAAAATTAGGATCTATTCAGAAGTTCATCGATGGAACGATGCTCAGACTGAATAAATGAGATTCAAAATGGTTTATCACCGCATTTGACTCATGTAAAGTCGATTAATGGTGTGCATGTGTGTGTTCGAGAAATTCGTATGAAAGTATAAAAGCGCTTGAAAAATTCGAGCAGAGACTTCGCATACGTGCGAAGTCCGATAGCAAATGTCCATTTACGAAAGTGGTTCTGTCGGGGCACGGAGCATTTCCAGCTGTCTCCAATTGAAGTTGCTTGTATTCTGAGTGTAGTCGTGAAGTCGAAGCTCTGCATTTTTGCACAATTACCTTTGCAAATGTCTCATTGCTTCGGGCATCCACGTTCTATATAAGCCATTGAAACTCTAGACGCGTGTGACATTTGCAGATTGTGCGTCGTCGTCGTTGGATTTTCGCCGAGATCTTCGACCACTTTCAATATCGAATAACGAACGTGTGGGCTCTTGTGTCCAAACTTTCGCAAAGTTCCTGTTGAACAAGGG
Source organism: Oxycera nigricornis (assembly GCA_963942545.1). Taxonomy (NCBI): domain Eukaryota; kingdom Metazoa; phylum Arthropoda; class Insecta; order Diptera; family Stratiomyidae; genus Oxycera; species Oxycera nigricornis. The sequence goes on from OZ012659.1 coordinate 40,377,241, forward strand.
CCCCGTGCGAATTTGGGAGTCCAAAGAAATAAGATTTGCTTCTCGAGAGGGAGTCAATCGGCAATTTCCATCGCGAGAAGTCAGAAATCACAAACAGGAGCCTGCCTAGCGTTATTTGTAATTTTCAGTAGGTCAGCCGAAATTCGTTAAAATTCAGGCCAAAGCGGATAAAATGGCCCTGTGTCAGGCGTCAGTGGTGAGTGAATTTTCATTTTAGGTAGGGCGAGGCGAACATATTGTATCCTTAAATTTACTCATTGGGGTGGGTGGTTCTAGTAGGAAGCGTTACCGTAAACAAACAGCAAGATCATAAACATATCCGAGCGCCTCAGATTCGAGTTCGGTCATTAGTCACATCTTACTTGCTTAAGTTGTTTGGCCGCAAAATCAACCGAAATGGAGGGGGAGACAGGTTGCATAGACTGCTAGTATAGCCTAGCCGTGCTTGAGCATCCTCGCTTGTTTCGCCACCAAGCGAGACATATCGGCCTGCACAACCCGTGACGATTTGGAAGTTGCAATGATTTAGTAAACATGGCATCCGAAAGTCCATTGCAGTGCAGTGCGCTCCACGGTTGGTTGCCACGACAACACCGCAACCTATCCCAATAGCTATGCAGAAGTCAAAAGTGTATTTGATTGCCGATTTGAACACTGAAATTTAGTGGGCTGCGCGCCCGCTGTATTCCACCAATCAATTTAGCGCGCAATTGCTAATGCTGCTATTTTTCAGACTGACTGTTTAATTAGGCGATAAAAACTGTTGTTTGAGCGCTCCACACCAGGGTGGAATGTTATCAGTCGTGTTTGCCTCAACAGCGTGGGATGCGGTTCATTGAGTTGCTGTTTTCCTGCTCCAGGTGGCATTCTAAACCTATTGGAATTGCACCGACACGAATTTGCAAATGCTGAAATGACCAACATCACGGAGCCAATGTTTAAGATTTTGTACCTACTAGATTCTTTCTTGTCACTGTTATCGTTGCGTGACATGGCAGGAGCGGTGGACAGAGCTTAATTGAACGAAGAATATCGTTTCGGCCGACCACCACAAATACCTTGCGATAAGTCTGTCCATGAAAATCAATATCACTAGAAAGAGTACTAACAGTCTCTCATGCATGAAGTAATGTAGGTAAAAATAGAAAAACCATTTGTTACCGTTGATTGATGATCATCTGACCAAATTGAAGATTTTGGATGAATGGTCACGCGAATGGTAACCGTAATTTCGGTGCTGAGTTCAAGGATGACAAAAGTATATATACAACAACAAATTTAAAGAATCTGTTGCCTTCATGATTCTACACATAATTTTTATGCTTCTAAACGATATTCAAAACATTGCATATAGAGTGTTTGCATCGATTGGTGAATTTATCTTGAAATTCAAATGAAGAAGCCGATGATAAGCTCCGGTAATCTCCAAAAGTGTTTGATAACCACATGAATTGTCAAATTATGCCTTATGAATGCCATCCCAGTTTGCAGTCGTTACTTTGAAACTAGCGAACACAATACCGTTTAGTAAATTTTCAAGATTAAACGGCGGTTACAACACACTTTCAACCAAATTAAAATCTGCCCGTAACACGGCAAAATAAACCTACTGTCATGCTGAATATAACGCAAACATTCGTTATTTTTTATCAATATTTGATTTTATACTCTGTCCTCGTCTAGATTAGAGTGTTCAATTTTCTAGACAATATTTGTTCGTTTTAAAAAGGTTTCTTCATAAAAAATTAAAAAAAGATTTTTAAATTAGTAGCAAACAGATAAAGATTTTAAACGGATTTCAATGGTACCGCAAAACAAAATACCACTGAAAAAATACATTCAGTATTTTACACATAGACGTATTTTGATTTGTTTCTTTTCATGTTTGCATGGTCATTGTTACATGTTTGCATGGCCGATTGTTGGAAAGTTCGTGCAATACGCAATAAAATTTGTTTTTGAGAAACTACAGTCAATATGTGAACCCTTACTCTTTCCATACATTTAAACATTGATTAGAATGTAAGCTTCTATGCAAATTCTAATAATTGTACAAGTTAGAGAAAGTATCAGGCATTTCTTAAATTGAAAAAAAAAACAAGACAAATTAATTTTGTTTTAAAAATTACAAACTTCGGCGGCGATACCAACGTCTTCTATATTGTTACTGTACCTATTAAAAATGTAATCATCGAGTAATTGTGTTCCATTGCAAAATATGAAATAACTTTATCAGTAAATAATTGCCTTTGTTGATTTTGAATTTTTTAACACGAAACGTATTGGAATATAATTAGTTTGGTAGTCAACAAAGCTTGTATTCATAGTGACATATTCCTATGTGGCCATAATATTCCGTGTGTATGGGTTAACTGTCCTTGATCATTACTAGCCCAGCCTGTCATATTCATCCATTGTTAGCCCGTAAAACTTTTGGAATCGCCAATTCTTTATTCTTAGGGGTAAAACAATAACGTGTATATTTATCGCATTGGGTGATTCCTATAAAATGATCCGCTGGAATAAAAATGCCTTTAATGGTTGGGAGTTTGAGGTTTTAATGCAAGTAGCAGGAACATTTAATGCGTAACGTAGATTTATATGTTAATTTTGTCAACCCGATCGTTCATGCAACTGCCTGTGTTTCATAGAAATATATTACAACGATAGTCTCGGAATTGTATTCTTTTGATTTTCGCACACTTAAGTCACCCTTAAGTGCAGAATGAATTTGAGAAAGAGATAAATCTACATTAAATGCACACGAAATAGAGAACGATCTTCATTGAAGTATGTGATACTTCAGAGAGCTGTGTTGATACAGCACTGTAAAATAGCACAGCATAGATGATACATTAATACAGCAGTTTTACTTGTGCGAAATAGTGTCACACGATGGCTTGATCCATGTGTGAAATTTCCCACCGTTGTATGCTTATAATCACGGCTCTAAATTTTTATAAGATGCGATCGGTTGTGAAATTTAGGAAGATACATTATTGTGCTGGCACACTGTGCTGAATCACCACGGAGTGTTCACAATAAATATAGAGGCATTCATTACTCATGCCTAGTCTGAAAAATGGAGACGATTTAACATAAAGGAGCGTAATTACTGAAAAGCCATCACACAGAAAGCTAAATTTCAATTTGACGAAAACCTTAGACAGAAAAATTTCACTAGTCAAATGGGTAGCAATACTTCAAATTCGAAGCGAATTTACCTGAAGGTAATGCTTTCAAACTTTGTTAGTCATGGAAACGCTTTAGCGTTAGTCAGAGCTATCAAGAAAATCCCCACTAGATTTGAAACAATAAATTCTTGGTCCTTACCACAAAGTCCAAGGTCTAGGCATGAAGTCATCCTCGTTTACGGGTTTTTAGAAGAAGAAAAAACATTCTACAAGATAGTTACCAAAATAAAATTGGTTTTTTTCCTAGTATTTCTCTAACCTCTAACATTGTATTATTCTTTCCAAAAAAAAAGTAATTAAACGATCAGTGAACCCAGCAACTAATCTAAAGAAAACTGCATAAACATTAAAATCATGGAAAATGTATTTCACATTCAAAATAATGATTTTGAAAAAGATGGTATTTAGAACATTGCAAGCTTATTAAATTGGCCCATAAACACAGATGAAAGGAATCTTTCCATAATAATATTTTCCCCACAAAACAGTGTCATGATACATATTTGTCGTTTGCTCAACATTGCATGGACTTTTTTTGGTAATTATTGGTCTAATCTGAATTCAAACAGTGAAATTAATTTATGGTGATAACATTTGATATAAAAAACACAAACAAGTATTTGATCTATTTCTTATATAAAACTTTACAAGATACGAAAATAAGATAATTGAACATGGCAAACATTGTGCAAGGTCTTCGTAACAAATAAGTTGATGACTTAAAGGAAGAACACTTTTAAAAAGAAATGATAGTGATAGTCACAGAAATGAGCAAGCAATAAATTTGATATAATATAATAAATAAATTGCCGATCTAACCGAAGCTACAATTTCCCTTCAAAGATTCAAAGCTTCCACAGGATTTTGTTACTTCATAACACTGTCTCTTTTCGTAATTACATTGTTAAGTTTGACTTTGAGCTGGAAAGTGATGATAACATTTTCAGTGATTACTCACTACATGTCGGAATGAAAGGGAAAATTGCAATCAAAATATAAAGAATTTTTTTTCCTTTTTGTTTTTAAGTTACACTTTAACATATTGCCAAAAGCTCTGCGATAAAAAAAGTACATCAGCATTTTAACTGTTCTTTAAAAAAACCAAAACAAAATACACCGACAAAAAGGCTGTGCAAAATCTAAGCAACTTTTATTAATATTTCGTGTAATAGCCGTTTTTTTTATAACAGCGGCATATCTGCGAGGCATTGATTCAATTAAATTATTTAAAACTAATATGTCAATTTTTTCCCATTCGGCTTTTAGGTTTGTAAACAATTGGTCCTTGTTTGCAAACTGTACTGTTCCCATACGCCGTTTCAATATACCGAACAAGTTTTCTATAGGATTAAAATCGGGCGATTGTGCCGGCCAATCAAGAACTTGAATACTTTTAGAGCTAAGCCATTCTTTAACCAACTTCGATGTGTGTTTCGGGTCATTATCATGTTGAAACACCCATCGAAGTGGCATATTACACTCTGCATAAGGTAACATTCTAGATTCTAAGATGTCCTTATATATGAATCCGTCCATAACTTCTGTTATCCTATGAAAGGGACCAAGACCTAATGCTGAGAAACATGTCCAGACCATGACGCTTCCTCTCCCATGTTTCACCGTTTTCCTATAGAAGCGTGGATTCAGTTGTTGTCCCTTCTCACGCCTCACACGGGATAAGCCATCAGAATTGAAGAGGTTGAACTTGGATTCGTCGCTAAATAAAACGCTTTTCCATTTAGCAACTGACAAGCTTTGATAGTTTTTAGCAAATTCAAGCCTAAATGATATATAAAACGATATAAACAGTAAAATCATAATGTTTAAAAGTGTTGTTCAAGTAGTTTACCTTTTCCTTGTATGTTTTTTTGTGAGCAATGATTTTTTTAAAGCTGTATAGCTTTTTAGATTGAATGCAATTGCCCGTCTGCGAACAGTGCTTGAGTTGACATTTAAGACTAGCTCATTCACAATTTCTTTTGACGAGATAAACGGTTTTTTAATGATTTTTTTAATTTGCAAGTCATCGCTAATGGTAGTTTTACGCGGCCTTCCACCAAAATTTACACTTTTCACACTACCCGTGTTTTTATATTTCGTAATCCATCTTGAAATTAAGGATTTGTTTATATTTAACGATTTGGAAATCTCTATTTGCGTTTTTCCAGAATAATATAGCGAAATTACGTTTGATTTAAATCTATTATCGTATTGATTACGCTGCATTTTAAATGTTATTTTTTTTAGACACAACTAAACCCAAAGGCAAGACGATCTTTACTGATCTAATTTACACGAGCATCATAAAAAACAAAAATATCGGGAAATCCGTGTTATCTTTTGTTCTGGACTTAGAATCGTAGCTGCGTTTTGAAAGTTGCTTAGATTTTGCACAGCCTTTTTGTTGCTGTATTTTGTTTTGATTTTTTTTAAAGGACAGTTAAAATGCTGATGTACTTTTTTATCGCAGAGCTTTTGGCAACATGTTAAAGTGTAACTTAAAAACAAAAAGGAAATAAATTCTTTATATTTTGATTGCAATTTTCCCTTTCATTCCGACATGCAGTGAGTTGCTTAAGTTTTGCACAGCACTGTATGTTGGAAAGGAATGTCATGAAGTTAGATTAACTTTTCTGAACGTTGTATGTGTTAAAAAACCTGCAAACAAGAATAAAATTAGCTAGCTGGTCTTATGAGAATATATTCTTGCTGTTTTGAAGATGAGAATTGAAATCAAATTTTATGGAGGGCTTCTGTTCAATCTTTATTTTCCAAAAACTCGAACGAAAATATTCAAATTTTTGAAGCAACAATTATCTCTCTCCGCCAGCTAAAATTGTATTATGCTGTCATTGATGATGTTGTTGCGAGCGTCAGAGATGCCTTCTTAGATGAAGGTGTCGACGAGCAGGTATTGCAAGAAATGAAACAAATTTGGACTAATAAGCTGATGGCTAGTAAAGCAGTGGAAATTAATCCGGAACCACCCGAGCCGCAGCCGCCGCCAATATTGGTGAACAATCCAAAGGTATGAGCGTTTTCTGGCGGATTTAATTCTGAAAATGAAATTATATTTGTTTCCAACAGGGTAGTGCTAAAGCGAAAAATGCTAGACAAAATGTTGCCGCTGCGCTTGCATCAAACAATGAAAATAATGGCAACAATCCAACAGTCAATCAGATGAATGGTGGCGCAATAAAGCAAATAGTGGCACAACAAAAAACCATTCTGCAAAATCCGGCGCCAACAATGCCGCAACAAACACAACAGCAAACTCCTGCGAATGCTGCAGTGGCCGCTCTTGATCCTAATAAAATCATTCCTGTCAATGTAAGTCTAAATCAAGATTAAACGATGGTGTGAACGGAACCCGTAATGGAATTTTGCTTAGATCACGCTACCCGCTCAGCCAGGAGTTAATTCAGAGTCTCGTGTGCTCACAATTCATGTGCCCGCCTCGGCTTTACAGGAAAACCAGTTGACCCAGATCTTAACTGCTCAATTGATATCATCAATAATGGGATTGCCCACACAACTGGCGTCTTCAGTTTTGCAACAGCATGTGAATGCGGCGCTACAAAACTCCGCAATGGCTAGTAAGTAGGAATGCAGCACAAATCGTCGCTATAATATAGCGACGATTTGAAACAATTTGAATGCAATAAAATTTGCGTGTTAAAATTAAATCAACGAGAACGATATACTGCTAGCGTTGCGAACCGAGAAACTAGTGTGTTAATCTCATCCAGACCGTTTTTATTGCTACTTAGACAATACCAAGTCCTTTTCGATTTGTTGAAAGGCAGTCTTGGTAGGTGCCCTTGAATATCGAAATCTAATAAATGGAGGCTAAGCGTTCTCAAATTCAAAAGCACTCCAATTATTCCAATTAAGCCGTTGAGATGCTACCAAACAGTTGGAATTCATTTGTTTGTATTTTTAGAGAGTTTAAACACAGCGAAACAACTAGATGGCACCGCCGACACGTCGGACGAGGAGGGCAGCGACGAAAGTGACGAGAATCTAGAAAACGACGATGACGACGATCTTGATCGTGACGAATCCGAAGACGTTGACGGAGAGGGCGGGGCTGAAGAGGAACCGCTCAACAGTGAAGACGACGTCACCGACGAAGACGCAAGCGATCTGTTTGAAACTGAAAATGTTGTTGTTTGCCAGTACGACAAGGTGAGCGATAGCGATTTGCATTTAAAAAAAACATGTTTGCTTGACTTGAATGAAGGAGCACAAATCGGCCGGTGTGTACCAACATCGCGAATGTTAAGCAAAATGACATTTTGAGGAAATGCATTTTAAAAGCGATTTTCGAATTGAAAAATTTCATTTTCGTAAGAAATTTAAATTTTAATCTCTGCTTTTTAAATTTCTACTTCGGTTTTGCGTTTTGCGTTACGTTTATAAGCAAGTTTTCCAAAGATAAAGTGAGAAAGTTAAGTGCTTGAAGCTAATTGGCCAACCGATGTATGTCCTGGCTGCGCTCCAGTTTTCAAGCTCGTTTTTTCACTGCACATTCCTTTTCCATGTGTGCACGTCATATTAGAGAACATAATTGAGCATTGTTAGTGGCTTGTCACCTTTAGTTAGTCTATTGTCGATTCGATTTCATTGCATTACAGACTGCAGTTTATCTCCTATACAATTCAAAATTATAGTAAATCTATTTAGAAAGTAATCCATTCTCGTTGTAATAATTTCAGTTGAAAGTATGTTTCAAGGCGAAGACTTCAATATTAATTTATTCATTTGTTTCAGATAACACGATCTCGTAACAAATGGAAATTCTACCTCAAGGACGGCATAATGAATATCGGTGGCAAAGACTATGTTTTTCAAAAGTCCAACGGCGATGCTGAATGGTAGTGAGAAGAGTCAGATAGTTTTTGTGCAGCTCTAATTTTCTATGAAAGACTTAATGTGTAAGGCAGAAAATCATCTAAATTATCTAAATACAAAAGAAAATGTAAATGTATGTAAATGTACGTATAATATAAGTTCTCCTGCTATGCAAATGAGAATTTGATAAAAAAAACACACACACACACACGATGGTGTGCTGGGAGAATACTGGTTGATTATATTTGATAGAATAGCATCAATATTAGTGTCGCATCAATATTATTTGTAACATATATGTACTTATATACCAAACCTATTAATTGGAATCCAAAATATCATTACACAATACAATACATAGACCAAACACTCATTCAATAATAAATGAAACGCAAAACATTGTCGAGTTATTAAACAGTCTTCGTGATAAACATAACCTAGCGGTGTACGTATTTCATATTGTGTCAAATTAGGATTGATATGGATGATGCATATATATATATATATATATATATATATATATATATATATATATATATATATATATATGCATACATATATATGCATACATACATACACGACACTTGCCTTGCATATAAAGCTCAGCAGAAATCTAAAGAGTGGGGATGGATTTTTGAAAGACAATTTTGTTTCGCAATACAAAAGAATCTTTTCCGTGGTAATGGGAAATTTCAGTGTCTTTTAAACAGAAAGTAAACAAATATTTGCAGGTGCTTAAGTAATCAATTTGTTTGGAAAAGAGTTCAAATATATTCGACATAGACATGTTTTTGTATAAATAACTTTTTGTTTCATAAATTATCGATGTTTAAACGTTAAATTATGTATTTTCAATACAAAAAGAAAATGTCGAAACTACTCACTCCACGATCGTAAATTGATAGATTGCTTAAAAAAGTAGGAACAGTTTAGGTTGGTTGTGAATATAATTTGTTGGCTTCCTTCTTTCCGCACTCATAGTGAATGATTTGCTATATACCAATTTACGATCAGCAAAGCTAAAAAATAATAATAAATTATGTTTTATTGTAAATAAATATATATTGTTATAACAAGACGATTGCTTTGAGTTACAGATGAGATTTTAAAGCTAAAATATAATCATCCAATTTTTTCCATTATTTGGAGAACTAGATAAGTTTTCTTTAAATATTGTTTGAGTCTTTTGCTTCGGATTTCAAGACAAGATCTTATTATCAGCTCAATATCGATGTTATGATTTGAAAAATAAAAAAAACTCCAAATAAGCTGTTGTACAACTACTGAAGTGGGTATTCTTCATTTAAGACTTTCTTTATCAGTGAACAATCAAAAATCAGCAGCTATGTACTAAATAAATAAGCATTAGTAATAAAGCAGTAAAAGATACTTTATTTGCCTAAATATTTGCTGTTTACCTTGCACTCAAGTTGAAGTCATAACCTGAAGGACTAAAAAATGGCCTATATAAAAGAGCTATATGTCGTCCGGTGTATGCTAGCACCGCGTGCAAAATCCATGATATCGACGTAACTAGAAAGCTGTAATTAACGTACTTTCTACGTTAGCAAAAACACAATTTGTAGTAACAACGCCTTGACCAACGAAGCGAGAGCCAGCATCATAAAACTACAGGAATTACAATGCTCAAGCAACATTCAAATGAGCATCTTCAAATGCATAATGAACACAGCAAAGCAGAATTTAAATACTATACCTGCATTTCTTTCAATAATCACGTCTGTAGATTATTAACTGCCTGACCAGGATAAATATCGGACTAATGCAGGGTAGCGAAGCAACTAACCCTATCTACGAGATACTTGTCGAGACGATCTAATTTTAGAAAGAAGACCCACAAATAAAGTATTCTTCACATTGTCATTCACATCCGATTGTAATTACATAAATCATATTGATTTTACAAACTTAAATGCAGCCTATAGTCTCTCTTGGATTATAATTGCCCATGTATATCAACTGTGCTCATCCGAAGAGCGTTCCATTCACGTTTTTCCGCACCCAGTAATCGCCACCCTCCTTACTTTAATAGCGATTCATTTATGTTTCTTTTAATACGTAAGACGATACTTAATCAACATGAAATATACAGATCAGAAATATACTATTCTTACTTGATTCTTTTTGTAAGTGCGATACAATTTGAGCAGTTGATGTTTCTAGAGTTGTTTGCAAGGCAGATTGAATTAATGATAAGAGAGGTAAGTTGAAGCTTCTTTGCGCATACCTGCAGGCAACGCAACGTTTGTTATTTATTTATTTCGACTTCCGCAGGAGCTTGCAAATTTTAATGTGTTTAATGCACCGCATGTACCTGGTGGTGTTCCGCATATCATCCCGTGCACCGCATGTACCTGGTTTGTACCGCAGGTGCCGCATGTATGTCCCCGTGCACCACATGTGCGATTTTCGGGCGCCGCATCTCCATGAAATCGAGAGCGGCCGCTCTAAAAAACTTGAATTTATTTTTTAACCTCAAATAATTTTGTGGGGCGAGCGCAAAATTAACTTTTAAGTTGTATAGTATCCGTACTGACGGGGCATCGTCTCATTGGCAGACACGCAGAAAGACTGGGTGTTCCTTTCAACGATTTCTGCCGCAGTTGCAGATCGGGGGAGGAGGAGGAGGGAACGATCCAACATTTTCTGTGCGAATGTCCGTTAGATAAAAAAATACTTGATTATTGGCTGGTATATAAAATCTACATGCGAGAAAAATATAAGTATAAATTAAAATTGTTAAATTGGTATTGTAAAATATATACAGACTTCATAGTTTGCAGACCAGAGTAGATAAAATAGTTTTCCTACATTATGATCCATATTCTTCAAAATAGTTCAAGTTCAAATAAATTTTCGACCAAATACATGCACAAAAACTCTGTGCATCATCGATGTGCAAGGTCTATGATTTATCGCGTTGTGCACTGAGAAAGTACTTTGAAAAGCAGCATATCTACCTTCTAATAAAAATATGCACAAACTAAGAAAGGCTTTGTAGTAATTTTGTCGATATTGCTAACATCGAAAGTTACTGGTGCACTCACAATATCCTTCAATTCACATTTTAATTACTTAAAAATAATGTGAAATAGTCGCAGGATGAATTTTCAAATATTAAAACATTTTTACAGTTTGAGAGCCACTCTCCGATCGACGAGCTGTGATCGTTTTACTCTATGGTAGCCCATCTCGGCAGTGTCAGTTTTCCCGCCAAACGCTACCATTCATCTTGTCCAAAATTGCTCGTGTCGTGTACAACTTGCGGGCTCGAATCTGCCTATATTTTGTTCAGTCAGTGTTTAGGATAGGCTAAATCATGTCGGTAAGTGCTCACATCCTCATGTTTTTGTCCATAAGCAAGCATATCTAGATGATGTACAAAGTCAAATTTTAACCGCAAATGTAACGCCAGGAGTGTCCAACATCATCTTTCCTTTAATTTAATTTAACTCCTCTTAACACTACAACTACTCAGCCGTGGCGGCTGGTGGTAAAATTTAATGATAGTAGTAGTAGTAAAAAGTCCATCAGGAAAAAGAGAACATGATTCACTTATACAAAAAATCCATTCTTGTTATTTTTGACCCCCGCAATTATCGGCAATCAATCATTCGCTTCTCTATTTAATCTGTGGGGAGGTTCCACTTTGTGCCTTTGCTCTGTGGGGGCGATCCACACTTTGTAGCAAAATGTACATGGCGTGCATTTAATCTGTGGGGAGGTTCCACTTTGTGCCTTTGCTCTGTGGGGACGATCCACACTTTGTAGCCAAGTGCAATTGAATCTGTGGAGCGCAATTTGATAGAAAGGATTTAGTTGCTCAAAAAATCTGTTTCCAATGTACATTTTCATTCATTTCATTTCGAGAAGATCTTTTCGCCTTGCAGTTGAGTAATAGTTTCCAAAATCCCCATCTTTGCTATGTGCGACGTTACGTGAGTAAATGCAAAAATGTATTTATTTACAATAAAAAAATATCTTATAAAATATAATGTTCAACTGTTAAAACGATCCGCGGTATTCTATCCCTGCGTAACTTTTGAGTGAAAATTTCACTTGAGTATTTAATCCTAATTTTTTTTAAATCCTTGAATAAATTGCCGATCTAACCGAAGCTACAATTTCCCTTCAAAGATTCAAAGCTCCCAGGCGGAAGGTCGTGGTGGTCAGCGATCCACAATGACTTCTCCCGTGGCCGAGTATGAACCTTTCGAACATGAGGAGGAGATTTTGGGCGATACAACAGTGCGTGAAGAGGATGTGGACGTAGGCGAAAGCGAAGGCGAGGAGTTGTTCGGCGATAACATGGAAAATGACTATCGTCCAGTGCCGGAACTGGATCAGTACGATGCGAACCTGTTGGACGATGAAGAATACAGCGACCTGTCGATGGCCGATCGGGCTGCGGCTGAAGCAGATATGCGGCGCCGCGACCGCGCCATGGGGATTCATCGGGACGATCGTGATCTGGGCTTTGATCGAAGCGACGATGAGGATGAGGTACCCCGAGCGAAACGCCGTGCAGCTGAAAAAGCTGCAACCGGCGAGGTGGAGGATGTCGATATGGTTGAGTCTATCGAGAACTTGGAGGACACAAAAGGCCACTCGACCAAAGAGTGGGTGTCAATGTTGGGCCCGCGGACGGAAATCGCTAACCGTTTCAAGAGTTTCCTGCGCACGTTTGTCGATGAGCGAGGACATTACACGTATCGCGAAAAGATTCGACGCATGTGCGAGCAGAACAAATCGTCGTTTGTTGTATCCTATACGGATCTAGCTAATAAAGAACATGTGCTGGCTTATTTCCTTCCGGAAGCGCCGTTTCAAATGCTTGAGGTCTTTGATAAGGTGGCGAAGGAGATGGTTCTTAGTATTTTCCCCACATACGAGCGAGTTACAAGCGAGATTCACGTGCGGATATCCGAGCTGCCGTTGATCGAGGAGCTTCGAACGTTCCGCAAGCTGCATCTCAATCAACTAGTGAGGACTTTGGGCGTAGTTACCGCGACTACAGGTGTGCTTCCGCAGCTATCAGTTGTTAAATATGATTGCGTAAAGTGTGGTTACATATTGGGTCCGTTCGTTCAAACTCAAAATTCGGAGGTGAAGCCGGGATCATGTCCAGAGTGCCAGAGCGTCGGACCTTTCAATGTAATTATTATTATTATTATGATATAGTCAGCAAGGCGATAATGGTTTTTCTATTCAGATTAACATGGAGCAAACAGTGTATCGTAACTACCAGAAAATAACGTTGCAGGAGTCGCCGGGGAGGATCCCTGCCGGTCGGATTCCCCGCAGCAAAGATGTTGTGCTGCTGGCTGATTTGTGCGACATGTGTAAGCCAGGCGACGAGGTGGAGGTCACCGGAGTCTACACAAACAACTACGATGGCTCATTGAACACGGAACAAGGATTTCCGGTGTTCGCTACGGTCATCATTGCGAACTATTTAGTCGTAAAGGACAGCAAGCAAGTGGTTCAGTCGTTGACTGACGAAGATATTTCGACGATCTTAAAACTCAGCAAAGATCCTCGCATATTCGATCGCATTGTCACCAGTATGGCTCCATCAATTTATGGGCATGATTTCATCAAAAGAGCAATTGCATTGGCACTGTTCGGTGGTGAGTCGAAGAATCCAGGCGAAAAGCACAAGGTCCGTGGGGATATAAATTTGCTTATTTGTGGAGATCCTGGAACTGCCAAAAGCCAGTTTCTGAAATACACTGAGAAAATAGCGCCACGAGCAGTATTCACGACTGGCCAAGGGGCGAGTGCTGTCGGCTTGACTGCCTACGTTCGAAGGAATCCCCAATCGAAGGAATGGACTCTGGAAGCTGGAGCTTTAGTGCTAGCAGATCAAGGGGTCTGTCTGATTGACGAGTTCGATAAGGTGGGTTTGTCACTTTCCGCTGTTTGTAGAAGTTAATTTTATTTTTTCATTAGATGAATGATCAAGATCGAACGTCCATCCACGAGGCACTCGAACAACAGTCAATATCAATCTCAAAGGCTGGCATCGTAACATCGCTCCGCGCCCGATGCACAGTAATTGCAGCAGCAAATCCGATTGGTGGGCGATATGATCCTAGTATGACATTCAGTGAGAATGTAAACTTGTCGGAGCCAATTTTATCTCGATTCGACGTGTTATGTGTCGTCAAGGATGAATTTGACCCGATGCGGGATCAGCACCTGGCCCAGTTCGTAGTGGAGTCGCACATCAAACACCATCCCTCGAACGATGAAATAGTTGAAGATTCACAACAATTAGGAGTGATGGAAATCCCTCAGGATCTGCTCAAGAAATATATCGTTTATTCGAAGGAGAACATCAGGCCAAAACTAACGGTATGCGGTTGGTTTATGAACGTATTCGGGTAGCATTCGCTGATTTAACAATTTGTTTTCCTACAGAATATCGACGACGATAAAATTGCCAAGATGTATGCCCAATTGCGCCAAGAATCGTACGCGACAGGATCGCTTCCCATAACCGTTCGACACATTGAAAGCGTTATTCGTATGGCGGAGGCGCACGCCAGAATCCATCTCCGCGAATCGGTGCAAGAATGCGATGTTAGCATCGCGATTCGTATGATGCTGGAGAGTTTCATCGAAGCGCAAAAGTTCAGTGTTATGAAGAGGATGCGACAAACGTTCCAGAAGTACCTGGCCTTCCAAAAAGATCACTCAGAGTTGTTGTTCTTCATGCTGCGCCAACTTACTCTCGACCAGCTGGCGTACATTCGATGCAGAGATGGTCCAAATGCTACGCACGTTGAAATTATGGAGCGGGATTTGATAGAACGAGCCAAACAATTGGATGTATTCGATTTGAAAGCGTTCTACGAGAGTGATCTGTTTAAACACAATGGCTTCTCATATGATCCGAAACGAAAGATTATTTTGCAGATTGTGCCGACCGGGGCCGAGGCATAATTGGTTTCAAGTTTTACTCTGGCTAGTACAAAACTACCTTTGGATGCATTTTAACCCGTTGTATGTGTGAGTTGTCTGCGAAGACTAATTTGTTCTCAATATATTTTAATGTATCCATAGTAAATATTTTTCTGTGTTATACAAGCTGATTTGATTGAGCGAGTCTATGAAATATATTTCAATCTCATCAGGGTAGAAGCTTTTGTTTATACATCATTGTTGATGCATCAACCGTAAGTCGCACCTTGGTCTCCAGAAGACATTGCCTTCAGCCTGTCTTGGACGTTGATCCAACGCCCGCATCCACCAGGTTAAGTAGCGATTTCGTATCTGTATCAGATGGCCGGCCTCTTAATAATCTTTGCAACATCGTACGGATCGATATTTCTGGCTCATAAAAAAATATATGGTTGCAATGAATGCACCCGTCCAGTCCATCCGTGAAGAACATCTAAAATAACTCGGCTTTCTATTTATTTTATTATTATCTTATCAATATTCTTAACAAAAGATTGTGTTCATCGCGGACGGTGACAAGTCAGTCGTCTGAACCGGATGAACTACTACTGCTCGAACTACTACTACTGCTAGTCGAATCACTTTCACTGTCTGATGAGCCGGAATCTGAATTGTCGCCATCGGAACTAGAAGTGGACGAAGTAGGAAATGATGACGGCGAGTCTTTTCTTTTGCGCTTCGCTTTCGCGGCCACCACAGCCTCGTTGTGTCCTTCCGTTTGTTTTGCTTCAATGTTTTTATTGAGCTGTTTTGTGCGGGACGTGCGGTGAACGAATTTGCGTTTTCCTGTGCACTCGTAACTCCAATGACCATATTCTAAGCACTTCTGACAGCGAACACCTTTGGGGAAAGCAGCTGCAATTTTTGCGTCCCTGGGATATTGAAAATTAGTTCGAAATAGTTTACAGATGTGAAAAATCACGACCCAAACTTACTTCTTCCTTAGAGCGAGTCTCTTTGCCGCTATGTTGCCTAACGTCATTACTATTACGGTTTATTTTTGGCTTCAAGATATTGGCCTGACTGGATGCGAAAACAGAGCTAACTATGGAGTGGAACGACAACAAATTCTGTGGTATCACTTTCTGTTTGGAGTAGCGTCACTTTGAACGTGTAGTGACGATCATCGGCGGACTATATTAACAATTTTAGGGGCAGAAATTTTTAGCGGGAAATTCAAACAGTAATGGAAATCGTAAGCCCAATTTCACAAAATTGCAATATCAAACTGAAATTAAAGATATTTCATTGAATGTAAAATCAAAGTTAAACGAGTAGTAAACCAATCCAGCATATCACCCAAAGTGAAACACGTTACTTGTAGAATTATTTTTATGTGTATATAGGAAAAGGTGAATTAAAAATTTATTACTATAATTTAAAAGCCACCCTCTTCCTTTTACAACCGGGCTTGGGACCGGCTTTGGCGGAATTACGGCCCCAACAGCTCTTTATTTATTTTAAATTAAATAAAATGTATTCTGTTTAAAATTATTGAATGAATTTAATGCATATGAAAATTGTCTTCCTTTACATCCCCTTGAAATGAATGATTTTATTGAAACGCTGTCTTAAGGAAAGCTTTTCACTTTGTTTTTTTGCTATAAAATGAAAGCGAGTTTGCAGATATGCTTTGGTTATTGTTTTAATGAGAAGAGCGTAATGATGCGTATCGAGAAAAAGTTCAAAACATTCTTCAAATAGTTCTTTGGAAACGCAATGTGCCTGCACGATTGATGAGATCTTAAGAAACGTTTTTTGTTTGAGGATGTTGGCTTCATTGCACTTTTCAAAACATCGAATTTCTTGCTCGGTTTTCGTGCAAATAAACACAACACTTCTAGATGGCACTTTCAAATGTCCTCTAGTCTTAAGTGATATCAACGATTTAGCAGTTTGGTCGCCGTGAAGAGCAGAATCACATATTTCGCATAAAAGAGCCTTGCTTAATTTGAACACAACAAACCCTGCGATGTATTCTACAACATGATGGGTGTAGTTGGACAGTCAAGCTGGATCCATCGCATATGAGTGCTCTTCTAGAAATTCGGTGTTCATCTCCGAAAAATTAATTGGCTGTTGTTCCTCCAGCATTATCAGTCTGCTTGTGCTATTGTTGATGCTTTGCAAAGGAGTGGACTCGCTAGTATCCAAAATAAGAATTTGTTCCAACGGAATACAATTGCCTATACCTCCATCACGGATTTGGCTTCTGAGCACTAGTTTTTTGTATCGTGCAGTAAATTGCCTCACGGTTGGATTATTGTTGTATCCAAGTCCAGTATGAACTGAAGAAAAAAACAGCTCCAGGGGGTCTTGGTTCAGCTTATATATTGGAATAAATTTTAGTATTTTAGTTTCGATAAAACGCTCGTACAAAACAGACAAATTTCGAAGACATGATATAATTCCTAAAAATACAACGCGTCTTTTACTAGCCACAAACAGCTGTCCTTGTGGTAATTGCAAATTTTTTATGTAAGTGATAGCACTTTCTGAAAGATTAAAAACAAAATCTTTGTTGCTAGCACATAAAGCTCGTTTGGAGTATTCAAAGTCGGTGACTTTCCTACTGTTTAGCACATCGAATACATCATTAAATATTTGTACAAATTGCGAATTTAAGTACATCCCGACAGAAATCAAGAGCATCGGTCACAGATCTACTGAATGTTTGGACAGCAAGCCGCACTTTCATTTTTTGGTCTGCAGAAAAAAATATGTGCTTTTCGTAATTTGTTTCCAAGATGCAGGCCTTCTTCCTCTTGGAGCTTTAAAAGGGAAACGTAATATTACCATCTAACAAAATTTCCGTTTAAGTCTTTTGAAACGCTTAAATCGGCCAATGCGTTCCTAACAAGTTTTAGCATATGGAAAGGGTCTGGATGGAAAATATATTTTTCAGCACTGTTTTCAAAGTTGACGAACCCTTTGCTGTTACAATCTTTTACATCACAACCTAAAATTGATGTCATTGTGAAGTTGGCTGAAGCGCCATCAAAAGTAGTTCCTACTATTTCTACGCCAACATCAAGTAGGTTTTGTATGCAATGTCACAAGATGTTCGCCTTTTGCTCTGCATTTACATTATGAATTGGAAAATATGCTACAGGTATTTTCCACGGCTTATTAATGCAGACAACGAGGAAAACCAATACTTGACTGGCTAATGTATCACTGCAACCACCATCACCGATATCCACAAAACCGTAGGATTTTTTTCCCATCCCACTCAGTCTGTTTCCTTATATGAATTTCATCAAATACGACGTTTACAACTATTTTTCCCTCTGGAGTAGCATCTACAACTCGTTTTATGGCAGCGAAGCATTCTTTATTGAATCCAGGGGCGCAGTTGATTTTTTGGTACCACTTTCTTATGGTCCTACTATGCGGTAAACAACTATTGAATGTTGTACGAACATATTCATAGGCACGTGTGGACATAAACTTTAAATTCAAGGCAAATGCCTTTATTTCAGCACTATATAGCTTTGCGACCTTATTTTCTGTTGCTTGGAAAAGCTGTCTCTCAAAAATATGCCTATTTGGCCCGCTTACTGCATCCAAGACTTCTTTCATGTTTTCATTAATTAAATTATTTTTATTGAGAGTCAATAACAAATCGTGCATGTCCTTTACCTTCTTTCCTCTGCGATAATTTTGACGCCGCAAGTTGTGAATAATGAAATTCTTCTGCTTTATTCTCAATTCAAGCAGTTTCACCCTCCTTTGCAGCTGCTTGAACAGTTTTTCGTCAACCGGCTTTTTTGAGTGCTATAATCAAAATCATTCCATGTGAATTTACAATATTTCCAAACAATTCCCCGCCGACAATTTTATCACTACACAAATCTAACAGAGGATGTAAGGAAGACCCACTAGGTTTATGTTAACACTGAACATTCACAAAAGCACCAATCACCTTATGTAGTGCCGCATTGATAGCTTTAAATTGACTATATATACAAACTATATACAATTATATATACAGACATATAAACAGACACTATATATAGATATAAAACTGATTATATATATATATATATATATGTTATCAGTTTACTTTAAAAACCAGAACTAACGGTAAATCAATTTTAAAGGCAATCATATACATTTATAAAACAAGAAAGCTTACTGTATGCGGTACGTTATGGGGAATTCTTTCGGATTCAACCTAAAATAAAAATGTAAGTTGTTATGATGAAAAATACCAAACTGTTCTTTACTACCTTAACACTTAATTTGTGCGCTTCAAGCAAGTCTGCATTTATTGTAATATTATTAATCTATTGAACGAAAAAATTAACAAAATAACTTTATTGTCAAGACAATACTTGCTGAATGATCTGAATAATATTTTGTAGCCTCTGAAGGAGATTTCGACACACTATCCTTCTTCGTTAAAACTTCATTTCGATAGCAATCTCCTTCATTCAACTGAAAAATGATAGTAATTACCACAAGCCTAAAATTTGTTTTGGAAGCTTACCGTTCTGAAAGTGCGTTTATTAAATTGAATTGCATGCTCACTTCTTCGCGTTTTTTTGGGAAAGTACTTGTCGAAGGCGTCTATAATAGCATTTTGGTAAGATTAAATTAGTAGTCGTCCAATATGTTGTAATGAGTTATATGAACTTACCTCAACTTCCAATGCCGAGTTCAATTTCGGGACTGCTTCTGGCATCAGGAAATTTTTCCCCTCAATTGCATCAAATCGCTTTTAGCGAAGTGATTCGAGCATACGACTGAACTCGCCTTCACATCTCCTTGTACCTCGATGGACCTCAACCATTTTTTCCTAATAGAATTATTTGTTGGAAACCTGAAAAAATTATTTGACATTAAACTACAATATCCGATATATATTCAATTTCATAACAATTAATTTCATTTTCTCAACAATTTCTTGAAATATTAACTTTTGATACGCCACTGTGTCGGCGCCAAGCTTATTTCGAGAAATGTCATAAACACTATTCGTATTTTCGATGAACATAAAAATACGACATTTCTTAATGAAAACTGTTTTAAATGGGATTCACCTTAACACAAGTGTTATATTAATGCATTTACCTACGAAATGACACAGATTCATTCTTAAATTCTATTGCGTTTACACATCCCGCGACTAAGCACTTCATCTCAGCAATTCAAAAGTTTTCACAGGTTTTGCACTTTATTATTGTATCTCCTCTGATCAGAGGTATCTTGGACAGTATTTTGACTGGTTTTTGGCAGAAATAACTGGCAAAGACCTACGATATTCACAAAACCCTACCAAATTGCGCTCACTATATCACTTGTTTATGTTCTCGAACGACTTGTCAATGACAAGCATTTGAAGTATCGTTTTATCTGACGTGTCGTTCGGGCTTGATTTCGATACCACACACGTATAGGCGTTTATTCATTTCGCATCGTTCCTGTTATTTTTCTGTTCCAAGGATGCGAAACAAAATGCTTGACACGAGATAATTGACATATGATTACAGTTAGGTAGTTTGATAACATGGTATAAAGACTAACGAAGGTAAACCCATTAGAAAATCGTCATCCTATTTCGCTCGCACATCTGACTCACATTGCGCCACGTATTCACTGAAATATGGCATGCCAAAATATAACGAAATGTCACATTTGAATCAGGCGTCGCAAAAACGCCACATATTTAAATTTAGCAAATTGCCAGGTAACAAAAGCGAATGTTTACTGTAATCAATATTATAGCTTAGGAAACAAACAAATATTTTCTAAAGAATATTCAAATGGCACATTATTTATCTTTTTCTTCCATTACATGTCACTCCACCCAGCAGGAAAATCAAATTTTGTATGCCGCAAAGTGTTGCTAAAATTCCTACTGGGCAAAATGTCATGGCTGTCTGAACACATGACGTCACTGCAGCTTCGGAAGAATAGAGGTAACTATGGAGTGGAACATCAACATAATTTGTGGTAGCAGTTTCACTACGTGTTTGTGACACCTTCATGTAGTGGTTGGTTGTCATTGGCGGACGACATCGAAATTTTGAGGGACCGAAATTTTGGCGCAAGATTTCAAAAAATTTACCTATCGAAACATTATTCAAGAATATATTACGACAATTTTAGACCTTCAATGAAAAGAATTTGCATGAATATCAAATAGAAACGGAAATCACTTATGCATGTTAGGCTACAGCCCACTCACTTAACTTTTAGATTCTGAAAATATTTGATGAGTTCTCAAATACATGTAACTATAATAATTTTTTTTTCAACGTTGGGAGGTGGAAATCTTCAAAAGATTGTTCGAACGCCCAGCGCCCTCCGTTAGGTCGAGAAACCGGTCAGTAATTAGCTAGAAATGGGCAGATTCGTTCGAGAGTTCAAGGAAGGTGGACGCACTGACGGTACCTCGGTTGTTTCGTGAATTATATATATAATAAAGTACTCATTGGATTCACCCGCATAAATACATAGTTTTCTTTTGTGAGTTCCATATAGTGAAGTAGTCATTGGATTCACCCGCATAAATACATGGTAGCAGAGCGTGACAATTAAAGCGCAGTGGAAAGAAATTTTCACTGGGCATATAGTGCGTGTCCTTGTCCAATCAACGTATCTCCCAGTGCGCGCGTGGGGCTTTATGGTCACAACTCTGGATCTAATCGATATGATGTCCTTTTAAGACCAGTGATAGCGAAAGACCTTCCTCAGACAAACGTTTGTTCAGAAATTCAAATAGTTGGCGAGAACGTCTTCGTAAATAGAAGTGCCGGAAAATTGGTGTGCGAGGTGACTGCAAATGTGCTGAACGCAATTCCGTTAGCCCGCCCCGCGGTAGTGTTGGTGAGAATTGGGAGCTAGGCTGTGATGGCAAACTGGGTGCAACTGACCTCGAAATTCAGCGATCGTGCATTTGGTGTTCGGTGCGGCGCTCGACGGAAGCATAACTGTCCGGAACAGCACAGGCCGCGCAACCGTCCCCGATATTAAGTGGAACCCGGGGCCCTAAACTTGAACTCGCACCGCTCAGTCATCAGCTAGAAATTCCATCAAGCGTGCAAAGGAGTTGAAGCCAAAAATATTAATGAACAGTTATCTTTGATACATAAACATTATAGATATATATAATTATATACTGTGCACATTAGTCAGTACCTTGGAACAATACTGAAACAAAATTTTAATTAGCGCCGAGTGGATCCGCACATTAACCTTCTGTTGTAGTTTTCTTGCTTACTTATTTAGATCATTGTTCTCTACTCTTTTTAAAGAATACATGTTTGCATTAACGTCATTCATAATGTCTAACGACCCAGCAAAGGAGTTTAAATCGCAAGATACATTATTTGGTTATATAACTAACTTTTTGACAAATTCATTTGCGAAAATCTCACAATCGAGTAAAAACAAAATATATTATGAAAATCGTATCAAATTATTAGACGACTATTGGGTCACCTTTTTCAAGCGCAATGACATTTTGCAAGAATTTGATACTGACGATGAGTTCAGAGATGAAGAATATTTCACTGATGATAAATATACCAAGGCGGAATTTGTTTATATCGACGCTAAAAGTCAACTCATGAATGAAATTCAAAAATTAGATTTAGAACATGCGAATGTATCCAACTCATCTCTACCTCAAAGTCCTCACGAAGCTCACAATGTAATCCTTGCTCAATCATCGAGCCATTCTGTACCCAAGGTAAATGTACCTACGTTTAGCGGCAGGCAGGCAGATTGGGACACATTTAAGAAGCTATTTACAGCTGTCATTATAAACGACCCTCGGATTGCTCCCATCGTGAAATTGCAACACCTCCTTAACAGTGTACAAGGGTCAGCCAAAAGCACTTTAGCTGGTGTCAAGATTTCGTCATCAAACTTTAACGTAGCGAGGGATAAACTACTTAGAAGGTATGATGTCAAAAGGCGCCGTCTCCACGCGCATTTGCAGGCTTTCATAGACCTACCTTTTGCAGAAAATGGGTCGGCTCAGGAGCTCGGTTCTCTCATCGATAGAGCTGAGGAAGCGGTCAAGGGTCTTTATGACCTCGCTTGCCCAGTTGAACATTATGACAACTAGTTTGTTTATCTCATTGTTCGCAAACTAGATGTGGACACTAAAGAGAGCTGGAATATTCATGAAGAAAATGTTGGTGGGTTTTCTTCTTATAGCTCTCTCCTCGCGTTTTTGGAAAATAGGATGGCTAGCCTCGAACCCGAAGACGAGGATATGTCTCTTGAACATACAAAAGCAAAAAACAAACACAGAAATAACCATAAACAAATTAAAACTCATTTAGGCCAAGAGTTTTACAAAAACTCGAAGGATTCAACGCGTTCTTCACCATCGTGCTTGTTCTGCTCAGGCAGTCATTTGATATTTAGATGCCCAAAATTCATCGCATTAAAACTCAATAGTGGATTGGAATTTGTAAAAACAAATAAGTTGTGCCCAAGCTGCCTCTCAGCCAAGCACATGAAAGCAAGTGAGTGTAATACCAGTTATCGGTGCCCAGTAAGTGATTGCGGGGAAAAGCATAGTGCCCTTTTACATTCGGACAAACGAAAGGCTGTAAAAACCCATACGGTTAGCGTTGAACCTCGCCCCGCGGAAACAGACTTTTCGTCCGATTCAGAGAGTCAACCAGAACCAACTTCAAACAATGACTCGGCAACCCATTGCATGTTCTCTAGTCAATCAGTTTTGTTAGCTACTGCTAAAGTTGCATTGTGCAATCGCAATGGTGACAAAATTCAAGTCAATGCACTGATTGATCCAGGATCAATGAGGTCATTCGTTTCGGAGAAAGTAGTTGCAGCTTTGGGCCTTCCCACGAAGTCTACCAACGTTGCCGTTAAAGGCTTAGGTAACACACTCTCGGCTACAGTTCACGACTTTTGCAAAATATCATTGCAATCAAACATGGACCCTAAATTTTGCATCGACCTTTACGCTTTAATGGTAGGTCATGTAACTTCACAGCTTCCATCCCAGAAAATAAGACTAGGTCAATGGCATCACCTAAAAGGCCTGAACTTAGCCGACCCGGAATTCAGGCGTCCAAAAGCAATTGATTGCATTTTGGGGGCGGATGTCTACCATCGCATCATCCGAAATGGCATCAAAAGGGGACCACCAAATACGCCCATGGCTCAATTCACGGTGTTTGGCTGGATCATCACAGGACCTACAAGCGCTGGCAATGATTGTTTAGAGATAAATTCATCCATTTGTATTGATTCATATTTCATTCAAGAAGATATTAAGTTATCTGACACTCTGTCCAAGTTCTGGGAAATAGAAAAAATTCCTAATATAATTCCTTTAACCGAAGATGAAAGAGAATGCGAGAAACATTTCTCAGAGACTGTCTTCAGGCATGATGGTCGGTATGGCGTTTGCATACCATTTAAGACCAAGCCAACCTTTCCCGGATCCAAAGTACTCGCAATGAAGTCATGGCTCCGACTCGAGAAGCGCTTGTCTCAAAAACCGGAGGTCAAAGCAGCGTACGTCACAAGAGGTTTGTCAGCTGCTACTTTGAAAAATTTTTCTTTGTGGTGGTCGGGACCCTCTTGGCTGCCAACTGAGTCAGATTGGCCTAGTCCGCACGACAAGCAATTCGATTCTGTGTCATTAACGGCCTCGTCGATTGAAAGTGTACACAAACCAACATGTTGGCTCCAGAGGTTCGAAAGCTTTAGCAAGGTTTGTAGAGTACTATCGTTGGAAACGTTATTCCAACACGAAAATAGATAACTTCTTGACCCCAGACGATTTGAAATCAGCGCAAGAAGCAATTATTAAATTGAACCAGTCGCTCCACTTTCATAAGGAAATTGAGAGCCTCAAAAGTAATAAACTAATACCTAGAAAAAGTAAGTTAGCTAAATTCAATCCATTTTTGGATGACAGAGGCATCATAAGGGTAGGTAGTAGACTGGAAAACTGCCCTTTTCTCAGCTACAATGAGAAGTATCCAATCATATTGGATAGACACAGCAATGTTTCGAGAATGATCATTCGTGATTATCATCACATGTTTTTACATGGGAGACCTCAGTTGCTTTGGTCAGCTATTCTTCGCAAGTTTTATATTATTTGCGGCAAAAGAGCCATTACATCCTTCATAAGTAAGTGCCCTAAGTGTTTGCGCTTTGCTGGACGCTGTGCTGGCCAACAGATGGCCCCATTGCCGAGGGACCGGATTAGCTTTGAGTTTCCCTTTTCGTCAACTGGGCTAGACTATGCGAGCCCATTCAAAATAACACCCTCCAGAGGTCGAGGCATAGTATCCACTAAAGGATATCTATGCGTTTTTGTTTGCCTCGCGATAAAAGCGGTGCATTTGGAGATTGTCTCCGATCTAACATCTCAAGCATTTCTCGCTGCTTTTGATCGGTTCACCAATAGGCGAAATTTACCTCGCATTGTGTACAGCGATAATGGTTCTACCTTTACTGGTGCGGAGAAGGAAATAAAGAAGCTCTTTTCAAAGAATTCACCATTCTCTCACAAGGTTACAGAGGTCATAAATAATCAAGGTATCCAATGGTCGTTCTCTCCTCCATACGGCCCTCATTTCGGCGGTATTTGGGAGGCCGCGGTAAAGTCTTTCAAATACCACTTTAAGCGCGTGGTAGGTCAAACTCCCCTCACTTACGAGGAAATGTCAACTCTAGCCACGAAAATTGAAGGGTGCCTTAATTCCCGCCCCCTTTGTGCCATAAGCGCAGATAGTCGAGACATGGTACCTCTCACTCCTTCTCATTTTTTAGTAGGCCGTCCCCTCAAGACATTGCCTCCGCCTTCAGATGAAACCGACTTCAGCAAAACTTTCGCCAATAGATGGAAGTTACTATTGGCGATGAGGAATAGTTTCGTTAAGTCTTGGAAAAAGGAAGTAATAAACCAACTCATGCAATACAGTAAGTGGCGGTTTCCTAACAGAAATTTCGAGGTGGGCGATCTCGTCATATTGAAAGACGAATCGGTGCCCCCTCTATTGTGGGCATTAGGCAGAGTTACTGAAGCATATTCCAAAGGCCCAAAAGGATTAGTTCGAGTCGTTGCTGTAAAAACTGAAGATGGTTCCACATGTATTCGGCCGATACACAGGCTAACTTACTTGCCAGTGGACGATCATGCTTCTCAGACGTTCCATACCTGCCTTATCGCCCGAAGCCGCGCGGATTTACTCGGTGACTGAGCACGGAAATAGGCCTTACATGAATCTTTAAAACCTCACTTTTAATATTTCCCTCTGTTATCGTATATAAATAGGAGTAATTTGTAATCTATAACTTAGTTTGTATCGAGTCACAGCCAAATAAGGGCGTCATGTAAATCTTCAAAACTTTATTTTACTTTTACCTTTCTTTTTCAATATATATATATAAATAGCAGTAAACTTTGTAATCTATAACTTAGTTTGTATCGAGTCACCGCCAAATAAGCAAAACAAGGGCGTCATGTAAATCTTCAAAACTTTATTTTACTTTTACCTTTCTTTTTCAATATATATATATAAATAGCAGTAAACTTTGTAATCTATAACTTAGTTTGTATCGAGTCACCGCCAAATAAGCAAAACGCAACCATAATTTAAATTAATATCTGACACATCCTTTCTTGCTTTATGACAACTGTAGATTTCTCTAGTGCGTTCCATTAACGTTAGTATATTGCACATTCGTGCAAGGGGGCAGTATGTTCGAACACCCAGCGCCCTCCGTTAGGTCGAGAAACCGGTCAGTAATTAGCTAGAAATGGGCAGATTCGTTCGAGAGTTCAAGGAAGGTGGACGCACTGACGGTACCTCGGTTGTTTCGTGAATTATATATATAATAAAGTACTCATTGGATTCACCCGCATAAATACATAGTTTTCTTTTGTGAGTTCCATATAGTGAAGTAGTCATTGGATTCACCCGCATAAATACAAAGATACCGATCAGCTCCTGCCTCTCGGCATGCCGGACTTTTACCGACTAAAACCACCTCCGTCTCCTTCAATCACTCTCTCCATCAAATTTTCAGTAATTTTCCGTAGTTAAATTTCAGTACGACGATAAGAAATCGGTATAAGGGATAGTACCAAAACGTTAGTTTTAAACATAGCAAAAAACATTAAAATCCTGTCTTCGAGACATATTATAAAATGTTTTTCTATGGTTAATGTTAAACTTTAAAAATTCGTCAATATTGCAGTAAACCACTCAATATTTCATATTAACAATAAAAACGGGAACACTCGACTTAATTTGTTAAGCTTTAAAGCCACCCTCTTCCTTTTACAACCGGGCTTGGGACCGGCTTTGGCAGAATTATGGCTAATACCAACATCAAATTTGAAATAAATAATTGATAAAATTCATCGTGTCTCATTTATTTCTGAAACGCCACTGATTGTCAATGGTACACAATTCTGGGAAATGTCATTCTTTGTATTGGATATTTCAGAGTTCATAAAAATGTGAAATTTTCAATTAAAACAGCTTTTAAAAGTACTCAATCTTCTAAACAGATAACAGCGTGTATATTTACTGCACTTAAGTACGAAAATGCACTCCTTTATTTCGAAAATATGATGAAGCATAAATTTTGCACTGTATATCACAAATTCTTGAAATTCACTACCTGTCGCGTCAATTTATCAACACTGTTTTCTTCGGGCTGCTACACCCGATGTTAACACTTGTTTTTGTCACATAGTACTTCGAAATAAGGTCAGGATTTATAGAAAACCACTAAATTTCGCTGAATATGCGTTTTGCTTTCTTTTTGTTAAGACCTGTCAATGAAAGTCGTTTGACACTTATGCACCTATGACACTTATAAACAGCGCTCTATTGATACCACACACGTATAGGCCTTTATTCAGTTCGTTCCGTTCCTGTTAGTTCCCTGTTCCAAGTTCGGAAGAGACAACCAATTGAAGTAAGAGAAGAGGAAGCGGTGATCAACAAAATTATCGTACCCAATTGCTAAAATGTAGTTGTGCCCACCAATACAACCTAAAAAGTGAAATGCGTAGATGTATGGGTGCAACTTTTCGGAGGGAAAAATTTGAATATCTTTTTGAATCACCTCAGATATAAATAAATGATGTTTTTTTTAAAGTTAGTGTTAGTTGAAGGAATGTAAAGTTTCATTAAGAATGAATCTTTAAAAATATTGCTTCACTTAATGTGTTTGAAAATTTGAAATTTTTGGATAACATTTGGAATTCTCCGTATTCCATCGAAAAGCTAAGCAGCAAAATGCAGTTCATTTGGTTTGTAAATGAGCCAGGCGCTTAATGTGGACGATTAAATGGGAAAAGAAAATTTAGAGAGAATTAATGGTAAGCCCCCTCCTCCTTTCATTGCGTACATAGTTCTGGTTCTGAATTTTCCAAATTGTGAAAATAGAAATGCATTCACAGAACTAAACACACAAGAAACCGGGCTTGGGACCGGCTTTGGCGGAGTTACAGCTTAGCTGCTGGAAATATTATTTAGCTTACCACTTCAACATCATGTACGTCAATATTGGCAGGCTCAAGCTTTAACGCTGGAACGGCATCTTCAAAAAGCAATGTCTTATTGGATGTAGTAACCAGATCATGTGTATAGAAATGCTCGGATCAGATGACATTATGTGCCTTTACAGACATGCCAATCCGTCCGATGGCGTACAACCACAGCGATTTTTTTACTTCGTTTTTCGGAAAACTGAAAAATTTTGCATATGAAAATTCAAACTAATTGATTACTTTCTCACAACGAAAATTTAGTGCTCCTACAATACCGCCGCCTTTGGATCTAACTTCGCACAAAATATGGCGAGAAAAACTTTACCACTTACGCGCGCTAATCGTTTAGCACTTTGACACTTAACAACGCGCCAGCTGACCAAAAACAAAAAGAGTGTGACCATAAATTTAAACCTTTTTGGTTTCACTCACATATACACACCGACACGGGTGTTTCGTTTCCTCTTCTCTTACTTCAATGAGACTACCTGGTCGTCTTTATACCATGGTTTGATAACGACATAGTTGCAATGAAGTAGGAGAAAAGGAATGGCCCTCAGCGTGTAAAACACTATCGGTGTAATGGAAGAAGATTTTTGCCAGCGAAACGTCAAAAGTTATCAGGTGAAACTTCACAGAGCAAGCGCGAATGCAAACAATCGGTAATCAATTGTGTTCCGACGGCAAATTAAGCGTGTCTACCCTTTAATAGATTGTGAATCAAAGTGATCGGTGTTAACTGGAATTCTTGGCACTGCTGGAAAGCAAAAAAACCCTAAAAAACTAAGTGAATTTGCTTCAAAAATGTTGAATTCAATCATGAACTGTGTTGTCCCGAACTGCAGAAGTAAGTCGCGAGTTTTGGTTTCGCTTGCCGAGCGAAATAAATAAAATCAAATAAAATAAAACTCCGAGAGACGTGGAATAGATCTTTATTGTGTAGTATTTAAAATTCGACTGCGCTAGTTTTGGTTTACATTAGTCCTTTTATCTACTTCTATTGAACAATGCAGACGATGCATCTGCCGTTTGCTTATTTGTTTATACTTGCGGTCACGTTTTGAATTAACACTTCATATTTATTAGGAGGCTGTGGGGAAGTCTTTATAACTTGCGTCTGCCGTTTGGTTATTTGTTTAGACTTGCAGTCACGTTTCGAATTAACATTTAATAATTATTATGACGCTGTCTGTATAACTCACGTCCTCGTGATGTGGGAATCTCATTTCATACGTAAGTCAACCCTTAATTACTTTTATAGCATGTGATTAGCGTGTAAATTGTATTTAACGAAAAACTTCACATTTTTAAAACGACGTGCAGTTGACATTTCACCTGATTTTAGTTGACGGCGTTGGGCAGCGGCGTACTTCGAAACAAATATTTGGGAGCAATAATAATATATTCATTATTCTAATCGCACTTAATAATAATGCAGCCACTTAAATCAATTGAATTTAAATTTACTTGTAGTTTCCCATCGGCGCAACACATGCAAATGTTGTGGTTGCGAGCGATTGACCGACCTGGACTGAACATAACAAAAAATCTTTGTGTCTCGTCATTTTGATGAGAAACATAAATTTAGATTGGGAGAAAAGACGTTTCTTCACCCTTTAGCAGTTCCTATAATAAAATTGGTAAATTAGAATAGAACTCAAAATACATTATAAGTAACATTTTATTAACTCAGAAGCCCAAACACGACACTGTCAGCAAAGCAACATTTCTTGTTGAAAATGGAACTGAGGAAAAGCTGAACTCACCGTTAAAGACGGTAAAATAACTAACTATGGGGGTTACGTAATCAACAATTATTTTCCTGTAGATTTCATCGTGTAATATCCTCAGTGACCAACAACAACGGCATGAGATTGTTGTTCCAGCTGGCACATACAATTCAGCTAAATTAGGAGCTGTAAGTTTTAAGTCAATAATGTATAAATCTATTGAATCGGTTTTGTTTTTAATAGGTGCTTTCCAATGAAAAACGCCTCAATTTCATGAGAGGAAATGAAATAGAAGAAATGGTAAGATTGATGAAGAAAATCATAAAGATATGAATTCGCTTCAAGAGAATCCAGTTTAATCGTTGTATTTACAGCGTAATTTACACAATCCTGGTTCAAGTTCACTAGCCGCAAATAATGAAGGCCTTTTTAATGAAGACGTGGAAATGATGGAATGTGATGTAAGATTTTTGTTGGTATTCAACAATTTAAACATATTTATTCATTTTGCTTATAAAAAACATTTTTAATTTTTAAGATGGTGCACAATGTATTCATCCCATCACGATGCAATAACACCGAGCACAAAACAAAAACTGTAAGTGAAAAACACCTGAATTTCATATTTTTTAAATTTGTAACTTCAAACATGTGGGATAACAGATTCAATATCAAATCAACAATTTTGTTTAATACTGCGTCGGTTTTATACGTCATACCAACAAATCTTCTGAAAGTCCAGTACTGATTTACTGAGGAAGCAAGAAAGTTCCTTGTGACATTATATATAACATATAAAAAATTATTTGTGATATTCTTTTAAATACAGTACTTGATTTTCGGAAGCTTTTCTTTACATTCAATATGGTTACATGTAAACGAAAGTGAAGTTATCGATTAAAAATAATTTCCGGTTAGAAAGCACGATTATGCTTTACAGGAATGTAATATAACTGATTCAGAAAATTGTAGGCAGCAATGTTTGGCGATTCTCGGTTTTAGTAATTTATAGAACACATTTATGAAGGTTTCGGTGATTGGTGCTTTTGTGGTTGTACATTGTTTAATTAACTCTTGTGAGTATCCCTTCTATCCTATGTTAGGTATTTAGTATGTGAAATTTTGTCGCCGGGAAAATTTGAGGCTTTGTATCATCAGCTTATTGCAGTTGTGCTTACTGTAGGTTACCACAAACGAGTATAACATTCACTACATCAAAATACTGTAAACTGGGATAAGGAGGCTTTAAGCAAACCTAAAGAGGAAAAATAGAATAATCCACAATTTAAGGCGGCAGAATAAATGCCAGGAACAAAAATTTGGTGACATGAAAAACTTGTTTTTTTCTCTCTCAAAGACAATAATTTAATCAGAGAAAATTTGAAAGAAGTTTTAGAAAAGGTTAGTGGGCCCAACAAACAAATTTTCGAACACCAGCTTTTCAAATCGCATTCCAAAAAAGTCCCACCCAAATACAGCAATGAAATGAAAGCGTTCGCATTAAATTAAATTTTTTATCGCCGAGAGCCTACGAATATGTTCGCACTACATTTGATAGCTGCTTGCCACATGACAGAACTATTCGAAAATGGTACGAAAAGGTGAACTGTGCTCCAGGGTTTACTAAACAATCCTTTGCAGCAATTAAGAAAGTTGTGGATACCACCTCGAACGGAGAAAAGATTTTCGTAAACATTGTTTTTGATGAAATTCACATCAGGCAGCAAACCGAATGGGACGGAAAAAACTCACACGGGTTTGTGGATGTGGATGATGGCGGTAATAGTGATACAGTTGCCACTCAAATATTGGTTTTTCTTGCCGTTTGTATAAATAGACCGTGGAAGATACCCTTAGCGTACTTTCCAATACAAAGTATTACGGCCGAGCAAAAAGCAAATAATTTGTCACTTTGTGTCCAAAATTTGCATGAAACTGGGGTGGAAATAATCGGGACTACGTTCGGTGGAGCTTCGGAGAATTTGTGTATGTCTAAACTTTTAGGTTTCGATGTACGCAATGTAAATTCGAAAGGCTTCATAGAATTCCAAGAAGTTTCTGCGAAGCATATCCTCCATCCAGATCCATGCCACATGCTCAAACTTGTGCGGAACGCACTAGCAGATTTGGGTGTATTTAAAGATGGTGATGGAAACTTAATTAAATGGGAATATTTTGTTGCTCTGTTAAAGCTGCAGGAAGATGAAGGCCTCCATTTGGGCAATAAATTGTGAAAAGCACACATTTTCTTCGACAGTCAGATAATGAAAGTCAAACTCGCAGTCCAGACATTGAGTCGGTCCGTAGCAGACGCCCTAGATTTTTGCCGCAATGTTTTACGGCTTAAACAATTTCGAGGCAGCGAAGGTACGTCGAAGTTTGTGTTAATGACATTTTCGACATATTAAACAGCAGGAAAATTTCGGAATTTGAAGCTTTGAAATGCGCTTTTTGCGAAAATAATGTGGAATGTATTCTTGATTTCTCGAAAAGTGTAAAAGAGTACATCAAACAATTGCATTTGCCTTCTGGAGTACACTTAACAACTAGTAGAAGAAGTGTAGGATTTTTAGGTTTGATTGCTGGACTACGTAATTTAAGAGTTTTGTATGAACGTTTCATTCACACAAAATTCTTAAAATATTTACCGCTGTATAAAATCAATCAAGACCATGTCTAACTATTTTTTTCGTCGATACGATCAGATCTCGGATATAACAACAATCCGACAGTCCGGCAGTTTCGAGCGCGCTACAAAAAACTTCTTTTTAGAAGTCAAATTCGCGATGGCGGACTTGGAAACTGCATTCCCCTGGAGCACATTGTTGTTCTTACTGCAAGCGATTTGTGGCAGCACCATTGAACGATCGTCCAAATGTGGTCTATTGTGAATATGTATTTTGACAATCTTGGAAATAAAGATCACTTCTGTCTTAGACACCAACTCGAGCAGTTCGTTACTCGGTAGAAAGGCTAAAATAGTATATGAGCTCCCCGGCACAGCCGGAGCAGCCATATTGGTGACCCCGACTTCTCAACAAAAGACCATTTGAGAACCCCGAACTTGCAGAAAAACACGACTTCAGACCCGCTTCTTCAATTGCTGCGATCCAGGCATCCACAGGAGCCATTTTGCGGATCCAACGTTTCCGAGGCCAACGTGGTTTTCTGAATTTCGGACGTATCAAATTTCAAGTAAGTTTTCTCCATATTCAAAATGTCTGACAGCGAGGATCACGGCATTGGCGCAAGCACGGCACAGCCTACGAATAGCACGCTATCAGCCGAAACCTCATACATTGCTGGTATAAACGACATCGCATATATAAAATTACCGCCATTTTGGCGTACGCGACCATCGTTATGGTTCGCACGCATCGAGGCGCAAATACGTTTGTGTAGAACTCGGACGGACGCTGCAAAATTTGACAAAGTAGTTGCTGAGCTTGACTGCGCTACATTCGAGGCAGTCGCCGACATCGTCGAAGCCCCTCCACTGGAGGGTAAATACGACGATTTAAAAGCCCGCATTTTGAGCGTTTTTTCCCTGTCGGATGACGCACAAATTCGAAACCTTCTGACTGGTTTGGAGCTGGGTGACAGCAAACCATCGCAGCTCCTGCGGAGCATGACCCAAGGCGCCGGCACCAGAGTTAGCGATAGGTTTTTAAAATATTTGTGGATACAGCGACTTCCTACTCGGATACAGTCCATCATCGCTGTCTCAGAGACAACGAATCTCACTAAGCTGGCAGAAATGGCAGATCGAATCGCGGAAGTAAAGGATACACACGAAATTCGTGAGGTTTCCCAAGTCAGTCGCGAACAAACTGCAGATACTACAGCCAGCTTAGAAACACAGGTTAACGAGATTAGAAGGGTGCTTAGTCGCTTGGAACGCAACGCGTCGGAAAGGACTCAGCCAAATCGCACGGCAGACCACGCCCGACGTATCTGTTTCTACCACAAAAAATTCGGCCACGCCGCACGCACATGTAAACCTCCATGTGATTTCATTCAACAACAGGTACAGGAAAACGAATAGGGTCGCTGTCTGACCAGACGCCAAACAGCGACATGAGCCTTAGCCGTCTATTTGTTTACGATAAGCTAACGAGCACACGATTCCTTGTGGACACAGGTGCCGATATTTCGGTCATTCCTCGCCCACCTCTCGCGAACTTCAAACCGTCTAGCCTGAAACTTTTCGCGGCAAACAAAACGCGCATCAACACTTACGGCGACAAGCTCCTTACCATCAACCTTGGTATACGCCGTTCATTCACATGGCGTTTTCGCATCGCGGATGTCAATCAAGCAATCCTAGGAGCTGACTTTCTCAGGCAGTTTAAACTACTCGTCGATCTGAACAGCAGACGACTCATCGACACCAATACCAAATCGTCAACTCGTGGACATATCTGTACTCTTCCTATACCGTCCATAAACACAGTGAGCGATGACTCCCCGTACCACACTCTACTCAAACAGTTCCCGCAAGTAACAAATCCTTGTGTAGCAAAGAGTGCACCGCACGGAATCAAGCACCACATACAGACCGAGGGACCCGAGGTTTTTGAGCGTCCTAGGAGGCTCTCCCCGGAAAAACTTGACATAGCCAAGAAGGAGTTTCAATACCTGATTGATAAAGGGTATTGTCGGCAGTCAGCGAGCTCATGGGCAAGTCCTCTGCACCTTACACGGAAGAAAGATAATTCTTGGCGACCATGTGGGGACTACCGTAAGCTAAACAAAATAACGAGGCCGGATAGGTATCCAATTAGACACATGCAGGATATCACTGCAGGCCTACAAAGAAAGCGAATCTTCTCAAAAATTGATCTGGTACGAGCTTTCCACCAGATACCAATAGCGAAAGAGGACGTACCCAAAACGGCCATAACCACGCCGTTTGGGCTATATGAATTTACAGTGATGACATTCGGGCTGAGGAACGCTGCCCAATCGTTCCAGAGATTCATGGACCAAGTTCTGAGAGGGCTCGATTTTTGTGCGTGTTACATAGATGACATACTCGTCATGTCGCAAACACCAGAGCAGCATATGGATCACTTACGAACCGTATTCAATCGCCTTAGCAAATATGGAGTCGTAATCAACGTGGACAAGTGTGAATTCGGAGTCACGGAAACCGAATACCTAGGACACAAAATTACAGCGAAGGGTGTTCAACCACCAGAATCTCGTGTGCAGGCTATACGCAACTTTAAAAAACCTGAACGCATCAAAGACCTGCAGAGATTCCTTGGTGTTATTAACTTTTACCGCAGATTCATCAAGAGTGCGGTGGATTTGCAGGCGCCGTTACATGAACTACTACGTGGAACAAAAATGAAAAATGACATCATAGTATGGACTCAGCAAACCGAAAAGGCGTTTGATGCCTGTCGAGAAAGCATCGCCAATGCTACGTTGCTCGTACACTTTCAACATGGAAAACCATTGAGACTCGTTACCGACGCTTCTGACAAAGCGGTGGGCGCGGTACTAGAGCAGCTTCATTCGGAGCAATGGATGCCACTAGCTTATTTCCAGAGGGAGCTGTCCATCACTGAAACACGATACAGTACATACGACAGGGAACTCCTTGCAATATATAGTAGCATTAAACACTTCCGTCATCTCTTAGAGGGCTCAGACTTTACGATCGTAACCGATCACAAGCCTTTGATTTACGCGTTCAGCCAACGGACTGACAAGGCCTCGCCTCGCCAACTACGTCAACTAAACTTCATCTCTGAATTCTCGACTAACATTGTTCATATTCGAGGCGATTCGAATGTTGTTGCGGACGCACTCTCACGAGTATACGAAATCACTACTCCTGCGGCATTTTCCGTAAAACAGCTGATTGAGGAACAGCAGAAGGACTCGGAACTCAATCAACTTTTGCAAAACAATACGACATCACTGAAATTGTAGTCCATCGCATTCAATGGTCACGGAACCCTCTTTTGCGACACGTCAACGGCAGACGTACGCCCATACTTACCCAAGTCGCTGCGAGAGGAAATCTTTGCGATATATCACAACCAGAGATGAGCCAAACCGGAAAATTATCAAACCGAGTTGACCGACTTGATAATTTAAACAAACCGGTTTGGGAACCGATTTACAAACCGGTTTGAAAGTCTTCAACCTAATTTTTACCATTTCACTTGAATTCAATTCGTGAGTCAGCTTGCTTTTTGCAACTTATCCTTTCTTGGGTTTTTAAATAAAATAAAAAGCATTGTATAATCGAAATGAAACTTTTATTGGAAATATATGTATGTACTTTATTTACTAAATTATATTGTAAATCGAAATCGATCTTAAATCAACCTTACTTAGTCTTTATTATCAGTTCAATACTAGCGTCAAAATGTTATTTTGTTTTTAACAGACTTTGTAAATCGTATATACATTTGTACAAGTTTAAGCAGACCAAACTGTTTCCTTTCCCCTTGGTTTTATATTAAACCAATTTTTTTATCTATGACTTTTAGGCTTTATGAAGTAAAGGGCAGAATTATGCACGAAAAAATAGAATTCAAGGAAAATGAAACAGTGCAGATTGACTTAAAGCTTGACTTAAGACCTAATTTTTGAAATATATACAATTAAATTTAAGAGAAAAATGCCGTATTTGGTTGTAAAAATATCAGTATTTCATTGAATTAAAACCCAACTAAATGAGAAAAATAAAACACTGTTCGTTGTATCTATGTAAAAGAACACTTCAAATTAAAATTAAATACAGTGCGATTTTTTACAATTATTTAAAAACAAAATTTGATCCACTTTCTTGGGATCTAGGCGGTTTCTCCGCTCATTATATAGCAACCCAGCTTTCGAAAATAACCTTTCCGAAGGTACTGAGGTTGCGGGTATGCACAAATATTTATAAGCCATTTTGTACAACATCGGAAAAAGAGTTTTTTTTTCTTCCCAAAATTCAAGTTTTTTTTCGTTCTAGATACGGCAAATCAATATATTGCTTCACCATACTTTCTGGCGATGAAAAAGGTGTCATTTGCGTAGTTGTTTCGGATACTTTTTTGTCTAAAGCACCCCAAATTTCATCTTCTTCGTGATCCTCTGGACCCTTCACTAGAATGGTACTGGAGCTTGAGCTGGTCGGTTGAATTTGAATGTATGACATTGAAGGCGTTTCTGTGAGAGAATCTTTTAGTTCATCTATCACCCATTTTTGTGTGCTATTAGCATGAGAGTCAATACCGAACCCTTTCTTTTTGAATCGTGGATTCAGAAACGTTGATATCGCTGCTGATCTATTGCATTCATAAACGCCTAGTCTTTTTTCTACCACACGAAGCAGATTTCGTTGCAAATGTTTGGCTGACTCTGTAGTTGGATTCTTCTTCTGAATGGCGTTTTGGAGTCCTACTATCAGTGGTATGACACATGATAATGAAGGGTAAGTCTCTCCTGACAATATTAAAGTAATCTTTTCGAAAGGCTGCAAAAGGCCCACCATATCTTCCGTCAAAAGCCATTCAGTCGAATCAAGATTAGAAGGGGAAGATTGCAATAACGGCAGGGTAGCAGATAGAGATACTTTAATGTTCAACAACCGCTCAAGCATGTAAAACGTGCTATTCCAACGGGTACGGACATCTTGTTTTAGTTTTAATGTGTCCAATTTCATTTGCTTTTGCATGTCGAGCAATGCGTAACAAGATTTGGTACTATGCTTGAAATGAGCTACTATACCTCGACATTTATTTAAAAGCTGTGGTAATTCGTTATCGCAGGAATCGTTTTCTATGTTTGGTTTATCAATGCAGTCTTTTACGGCAAGATTTACAGTGTGAGCTGCACATAAATGATTACATTTATTTAAATGATCATTTATAAAAAAAAGATCATTTATTGCTTTTTCATTGACGAAGCGTTATCTGTGACAATACTGACAACTTTGCTGTATATTTGCCACTCATTTAATATTGTTCTAATTGCATAAGCTATTTTTTCAGCGGTATGGTTTTCTCGTAACTCAGAAGTGGAAATAACAAATGCTTTCAATGTTGCACTTTCTATATAGTGAACTGAAAAAAATTCGGCTAATAAAGCATTTATTGCTGTCAGATGTCCAAATATCTGATGTCAAGGCAACATAATCGATGAACTGTAGTTTTTGCTTCACGAATTTCAATTCTGTTTCATACTTTTCTTGAAGCAATTGAGTTATTTTTTTCCTAGAAGGGATTTCGTAGTCAGGATTTAATACATGCGAATACCTTCGAAAACCATCATTTTCTACTATTTGTATTGGTTGAAAATCAACGACTATCAAGTCAATCAAAGTATCATCTCCAATTTTTTGGCAAATTTTTGATGGTACTGATAAACGAGTTTGCCTTAGCCTCTTCGTAGGTGGTTCTCTTAACATAGAAGGTTGCGAACTCGCAAAATCATTTGTAGCATTGCTTGTTGGCAGTAGAATGTTTAAACTTTGATGACATTCATCGGAATTCTCAACTTCTATTGCATTCAAAAACTCACCAGGATGCTTCTTTTTAATGTGAGTCATCATTGTGCTCGTATTCCCAGAATATTTATAGGAAAACGAACATTTTTTACACACAACTTTCCCTTCTTTTGGTTTTTCAAAAATATCCCACACTACAGATTTTTTTCTCGAACCTGGCATTGTCAATTATATCTACAGTTAAATTATAAAGAAAATTTCACACAAAACACTTATATTCCTCAGTCCTAGAATAACAAAATTATCACTTAAACTCCGGCGCGAACGGTTTGTGACTTTCGGTTTGATGTCTTCACGTCGCAGTGAGTGTGCAGCAAGCGATAAATGCAATCAACCATGCTAGTCGAAGCGAGCCAATTCGGTTCGACATATGACTGATATGCAACTCGGTTTGAAACAAATGCAAATTGGTCCAACTCGGTTCGAGTTCGACTCGGTTTGAATTGGTCTGAGAAGTCGAATCGTAATGACTAAGTCGAACCGAGCCAATTTGGTTCGACACATGGACGATATGTAACTCGGTTTGAAAGAATGCAAATCGGTTCGACTCGGTTTGAGTTCAACTCGGTTTGAATCGGTTTGAAAAGTCGAGTCGTTACATGACTAATCACAACCCAGCACATCCAAGCGGTCGCGCAACTAGCCGAGAGATTAGGCGTAAATTCGTGTGGCTCAGCATGAACAAAGACATCGCTGAAATGGCACGCAATTGCATCCCGTGCCAGAGATCCAAGATAAACAGGCACACTCACAGCCCCGTGCAGGAATTCGTGAGTACAGACAAAAGGTTTCAGCATATACACGTCGACA
Organism: Oxycera nigricornis; assembly: GCA_963942545.1. Classification (NCBI taxonomy): domain Eukaryota; kingdom Metazoa; phylum Arthropoda; class Insecta; order Diptera; family Stratiomyidae; genus Oxycera; species Oxycera nigricornis. Next base: position 40,416,847 of record OZ012659.1, read on the forward strand.
TTGTCGGATCACTGCGACCATATCAAGGATTCAAGTACTGTCTCACGGTAGTCGACCGTGTCTCCCGCTGGCCCGAGGCATTTCCAATGGTGGATCAAACAGCCAAATCGGCAGCAAAAATATTGTATGCAAACTGGATCTCCAGGTTTGGAACACCACATACTATAACAACCGATCAAGGTACTCAGTTCGAGTCCTCCTTGTTTGAAGCACTGTGCAGACTACTCGGGAGCCATAGAGTCCGGACGACGCCGTATCACCCCGCAGCAAACGGAATGGTGGAGCGCTGGCACCGCTCGCTCAAAGCAGCGATCATGTGCCATGAAAACGACAACTGGATGGATACCTTACCCACTGTACTTCTTGGTCTCCGCAACGCCTTCAAAGAGGACCTGAAAGGATCATGCGCGGAGATGGTCTGTGGCACGACCTTGCATATTCCGGGTGACATATTCATAAACAGTAATCATGATTGCAATGCGCCACTCCTTATAGACCAGCTGCGAGAGAAAATGCGAGACTTACGTCCGCAACCCGCATCGAACCATTCGTCCAGAGCCAGCTTCGTCCACGAAGATATGCAGAAATGCAGCCACGTTTTCGTGCGCAGGGATGGAGTACGGAAATCCTTAATGCAACCTTATTCCGGTCCCCACCGAGTGCTGCAACGAATTTCAAACACCGTTTTCACCGTAGACGTCAATGGGAAGCGAACTAACGTTTCCACCAACCGCCTGAAACCAGCGTATGTCATCCAAGATCATCGAAGCGAACACGATCCCACTTCGCTAGTCTCAACGCGTAGAACTTCAGCAGCGGAGGCATTTTACAGCAGCCAACGACCAGTCATTCGGCAGCCAATCAATCCGCTACCTCAATCCATAACAAAAGTCTACCCACCAGCAAGTCGGCGAAACGTCAACACTTGACGTTATTGAAGAGGGAGTACTGTGGCAGCACCATTGAACGATCGTCCAAATGTGGTCTATTGTGAATATGTATTTTGACAATCTTGGAAATAAAGATCACTTCTGTCTTAGACACCAACTCGAGCAATTCGTTACTCGGTAGAAAGGCTCAAATAGTATATGAGCTTGTCGGCAAAGCCGGAGCAGCCATAGATTGCTGTCCTTTACAGGCTATTAATAACAGCATTACTCGCCCTGCTATGGTAGAACCACTAGCTGTCACTGACACTTGACATTTGACCAGCAATTTGTTGCAGAGCACAGCTATGCTGCTGATCCAGCGAGACTGTCTGAATATACTGGCTACGTAATGGAGTACATAGCTGGATTTGTTGTTTTTAAAATCAAAAAGTTGCTTCAATGCGATAAATGTATATCGGCTATTCACGGCGAAAGTAATACTTGTTCGCTCATTATTTACAAAACTCGAGGACTTTTAAAATCGCCGTATAAAAGTGTTGTGAGGATTTGCAAAAAAGTCGAACAACACATTCGAATACATGAGCATCGCAAAGACGAGAATGTTTTGAAAGGACACACATTTAAAGTGATTTCTATAAGCGTCTAATCAGACTGCATTGGAGATGATCTATTCGAGGAACAACTGCCACATATGCTAGATACACAGCGCTACAGTCTGCTAGTAAAACATATCGTAGAAACGTACCTTCAAATCCGATTTCATTTAATAGCTAAAAAGCAATCAGCAAAAATTTCAATTCGACAGCGCTTCAACAAACTCGTTCGTTGTGAACTCACTATGAAGTTACCTCTCGACTTCAATATTGCAATTCCAATGTGTAAATAGTAGTATATAGCTTATACGAGTTACAAATTAGAAAATAAATTAAGTGTAGAATATCACTAATCTAATTTTAACTTAAAACCCGACCACTGTAAATAAAATGGAGGCCGTAATTCCGCCAAAGCCGGTCCCAAGCCCAGTTGTGAAAGGAAGAGGGTGGCATTCTATGTGATATTCGCTTATATAATGTTAATTTCAACTATAAGACTTATTACAAAGCTAGGTAATTCTTCGACCCCGTTTTATTGTTACATAGTTCTGAATCGCAATGTTTTGGTTTCAACTACCTGACTCTAAAATCAGCCCATTGTTCCAATTATAACTCCAAAAGTTATATCTGCATATTCAAATAATTTCATTTTGCGCGCCAAAATTTGGCTCCCTCCAAAAGTCAATGTTGCCCGACGTTGACTGGCACTACCACATAGAAGCGTCACTCCCACATAGAAGAAAGTTCTACCACAAATTTTGCTTGGGTTCCTCTCCATAGTTTATACCTCAATGCATAGTTGTCAAACAACGTGTTTAAAAATAATAATCAGCGTGTTTTCATGAACCGGTTTGAGAGCTTGAACGCTCGAAAGCGGATCGAGTTTCAAGTAATCGAGCACGTTTATGGTTGAACACATTCAAGCTAAACCCGAACAAAATCGGATCGAGTTGTGTGTGGTCTCGCTATAACTCCACATATGTATTCCTTTTCGCCATTGTCTGCGTTCGCAATATTTGTGAATCGGTGCGCCACTAAACAACGTGTTATAATCGGAAAAGTGTTTTATGGTTACGACTTCGAACAGTGTGAAAAAGTGGCGGAGCTCTACGAAAAGGAACTAAAGTTCCTTCTTCGGTGCTCTATTTATTTAGGAATAAAGAGCAACGAAGAAGGGATTGCTTTTCCTTGGAACTGCAACACAGAATCAGTGGAAACTCCTTGCTAGTAAACGTGTGCAGGTATCAATAGTTGGGTGAAGTTATAGTGAAAGACGTTATGTTTTCAGGTTTTTGCGTTCGTTTCCGATTATCAGCTCTTCGTTATGTGTAAAGCGCGCCAGAAACCGAAAACTTGCAATTCAGTGAGTGAGAAGGACTACAAAGAATTTTAAAATCCCACCCGTTTCTGCGCCGGGACTGCTCTGTCCGCGAATCCGGAAACAGGAACAGGATTCTCGACGACCCAAAACCACTGACCGAATAGGGAGCTTGAAACAAGGGACACACAAACCCGGAAACGCGACGTCCGCTTCGCCACTTCACACAATAACAACAATATAATTTACCGAACTAATTTATTTTTCTTCTAAAAACCTAGCTAATTTCTATCTATTATGCTTAATTCTACTTACAGTTTTGTTTCTTCTTCTTAAGCCTATTTCCGCCGCTTGTTGTCCGCCGTCTTTTCTAACTTGGCTCCACTCCTCCTATTGATCGAATTTGTCCAATACTGTTCCATGTTGTGAGGGTTGAGTTGGTTGAGGTCGCTCGTCTGGCTGTTGGACTGTTGGGCTGTTGGACACGCGTACACACTATTTTACAGAAAACTCCCTTTCACTGATACTATATGAGTGACTGCTGTGACTGCTGCTTGTGCTGGTGAAATAATCGTGGCGGTTGTTAACCATGGTGCGCATAGAGGACTCCATTGGCGTATCGTAGACCAGGCGGAGCCTGGATTTGCATCTGTTACGGCGATTGGGTGAGCGTTGTTTGTTACCGTGATTGCTGGCAACTTATCTGCAGGGTCTGTGACGTTGACTGTAATGCATTTAGCTGTTGAAGTTACTTCAATTACGCAGCCTCGCGCGCACGGTCAGAAACACTCTCCACAACATCCTTACTTACTACTTAGTCACCTAATCCAATATCCTTACATACCTACATCTCCTTTATATTTATATAATTCAAACCTCTACTCCCTACAATATAATTCATTAGTAACAATATAATTCATAATTGGCATGATTTGGTGTAGTGTCGAATTATCATTTTTTTTAACAAGACAGCGTTAACTCGCACGATGGTTTGGGGTCTTCAAGAACAGGGCAGACCCCCATTTCGGCCTTATGGATCGACCACGTTGCGTGGCGAACGTAACAATTCTTTATGCTATGGTTTGAAGTCGATCCGGTAAAATTTTCTGATCGACTCGAGCGGGTTCGGTTTACATGGCGACTTGAAATATATATGAATGATGCTTCAACTGTCCATCAAAGCTCGTCTTTTGAGCCTGTTTGAAGTCGATCCGATAAAATTTTCTGCTCGACTTGACTCGAGCGGGTTTGGTTTACATGACGACTTGCAATATAATTCATTATTCTTCAAGTGTCCATGAAAACACGCTTAATATTTAAATCCGGCCGTGGTCGATTAATTGATTAATTGAATTTTAGATTGATTACTATGCCATTGGCCCATATGGCTTTTAAATTGATAAATTAACCTTAACCTAACAAAGATCTATTTACAATTCATTTTAGTGTACATGATGTTTAGTGGTTGGATTTTGGGAGGAACCAAATGCAACCCTCAAAGCAAAGAGGTGATAGACACAGGAGAGGAAAATCATCAAATTTGGTGGGCTAACTTTGATGAGTGAGTTGTGACACTAATACTAACTTGCTCACGTTAAGGGCGTGTATCGCATGCGAGTAAAAATGGGCAAATAAAAGGCGGGAGTTCAAGTTATATTTGAAATTTTGTGTCGTTTGTAAAAAGATACAAGAAAATATAGCTGCTGTTCAAAATAAAAGCTTATATTGAGCGTAACCTAATTTGAAAACATTAAATAACGAGCACAATAGCAGCTATATCATTGAATGAGCCTATATGGGAAGCGTAAAGTGGTTTGCACTGTAATCGATTATCAACTTCAACATGAAGAAATGAACGAACTCAATACTATACGGAAAGAATTATCAGAAGAGTTGACAAACATGGCAAGACATTGACAGACATAAGGAGAAGCAAGCAATTAAAATGGAAAAATTTCCAAAACAAGTATTAATAGAGCAAAATTTTAAACCTAGTGATTAATTAACAAACTTGAGATTCGGTATTCAGATAATAGCAATATGAAAAATAACATTCTCAGTTGCTTTAACGTTGTATTGTAATACTTGAAAATCTGGGGTCAAACTCCATCCTTCCATAAGATTAATCGGAGAAATATTTGAGTTGAATATTAAGAACATCTAATTTTGGCCAACTGTTGCATGATTGTTCAGAACAATATAAAAACATCAAATTTAGACGCATACATTGTTATATACATACAACATTCAAAAATATATCCCATATATTCTATTTAAAAAAAAATCTTTCAGCCTCCTTCTTCCTTTTTTAACCGGGCTTGGGACTGGATTCGGCGGAATTACGGCGACACTCATATCTTACATGCTATGGTTTCATAAATAAGTCGAATAAAAAGAATCAAATTTAGATTTTTGATTCATTTAATTTAATTAAACAAACTAATTTGCGCCCATACTGACTACGTCACTGTTCAAGTTTTGACAGTACCAGCGCAACTGTCAGAAATTATTGCAAAAAAATTCAATGCAACCAAATGAATCATTTATCACTGAAAAACACTCGGTTAACTTGCGCAAACTTAAAATACGTGAATTCCGGATAGACTTACATATGAAAAGATACTC